>JAKTQV010000016.1:8682-428946 GCA_030559045.1 [Candida] mesenterica
AAGAATGATAACAGTGTCAGTTCCACCAGGAGCAGCTGTTATTGTTGTGGTGGTTGCAGTCAATCCAGTCCATGAGGAACTCAATGTGCTTTGCACGTTCGTCGATGCTGGGTCAAGAATGATAACCGTATCGGTACCGCCAGGAGCAGCAGTCATTGTTGTGGTAGTTGCAGTCAATCCAGTCCATGAGGAACTCAACGTGCTCTGCATGTTAGTTGAAGCTGGGTCAAGAATGATAACAGTATCGGTATCGCCAGGAGCAGCCGTCAACGTCATTGTACTCGTAGTCAATCCGGTCCATGAGGAACTCAATGTGCTCTGCACATTTGTCGAAGCTGGGTCAAGAACGACAACGGTGTCAGTTCCACCAGGAGCAGCTGTAATTGTTGTGGTGGTTGCAGTTAATCCGGTCCACGAGGAACTCAATGTGCTCTGCACATTTGTCGAAGCTGGGTCAAGAATGATAACCGTATCGGTACCGCCAGGAGCAGCCGTCAACGTCATTGTACTCGTACTCAATCCGGTCCATGAGGAACTCAATGTGCTCTGCACATTTGTCGATGCTGGGTCAAGAATGATAACAGTGTCAGTTCCACCAGGAGCAGCTGTTATTGTTGTGGTGGTTGCAGTCAATCCAGTCCATGAGGAACTCAACGTGCTCTGCAAGTTTGTCGAAGCTGGTTCAAGAATGATAACAGTATCGGTACCGCCAGGAGCAGCCGTCAACGTCATTGTACTCGTAGTCAATCCACTCCATGAGGAACTCAATGTAGTTGTTGGAATGGGAATTTGTACTAACACAGCTCCAGTTTCACCTGGTCCTGCTGTGATGGTTGTGGTTTCAGTATCCGTACCAGTCCATGTGGATGTAACTGTTGTAGTTGGCACAGGAACCTCAACAATAACCGTTCCGGTTTCACCTGGTCCAGCTGTGATGGTCGAAGTTTCAATATCAATACCTGTCCACGTAGATGTAGTCGTCACAGTAGGAACTGGAACTTCTACGATAATTGTCGCAGTCTCTCCAGGTCCTGCTGTGACACTAGTGGTTTCAGTATTGGAATCAGTCCACGTAGACGTTGTGAGTACTGTAGTAATAGGGAGTTCAATAAAAACTGTCGCAGTCTCACCAGGATTGGCACTCACAGTGGTGATCTCAATCTCGCTTCCAGTCCATGTGGATGTACTGGTAATAGTTGGGATTGGGACTTCAACAATCACAGTTCCAGTCTCACCTGGTCCGGCTGTGATGGTTGTGGTTTCAGTGTCACCGCCTGTCCAAGTAGAAGTGATGGTGCTCGTAGGTACCGGAACTTCCACAATAACTGTACCAGTTTCACCTGGTCCAGCTGTGACGGTAGAACTTTCAGTATCGGTACCTGTCCAGGTGGATGTAACTGTTGTTGTTGGCACAGGAACTTCGACGATGACTGTTCCAGTTTCACCTGGAGCAGCTGTGACGATAGTAGTTTCAGTATCACTACCAGTCCACGTTGAAGTTGTTGTCACAGTTGGAACTGGAACGTCTACTATAACTGTAGCAGTCTCTCCAGGTCCTGCTGTGATAGTGGTAGTTTCAATATCGGAACCAGTCCATGTAGACGTGGTAATAACAGTTGGAATTGGGAGTTCAATGATAACCGTAGCTGTCTCGCCAGGATTGGCACTGACAGTGGTAATGCCGATCTCGCTTCCAGTCCATGTGGATGTGCTCGTAACAGTAGGAATTGGAACCTCAACAATCACAGTTCCAGTCTCACCGGGTCCTGCGGTAACGGTTGTAGTCTCGACATCACTGCCAGTCCAAGTCTCAGTGGTAGTAATTGTAGGAACTGGAACTTCGATGATGACACTGGCGGTTTCTCCAGGATTGGCCGTAACAGTTGTGGTTTCAACGTCACTTCCAGTCCATGTTTCAGTAGTCGTAACGGTTGGAATTGGTACCTCCGCAACTATCGTAAGAGTCCCGTCAGGGCCAACAACGCCAGTTGAATAGGAGGTGTAATCACCAGTCCATGTTTGAGTAATTGTTGAGTGGGGAGTGATTGGGGTAGGAACTTCGATGATAACTGTTCCAGTTTCTCCAGGTCCAGCGCTGATAGTTGTTGTTGAGGTATCCAAGTTAGACCAAGTAGTCGTTGATGTGACTGTTGGAACTGGAAGTTCTACAATCACAGTTCCAGTCTCACCTGGTCCGGCTGTGATAGTTGTAGTTTCAATATCAGCACCAGTCCAGGTTTGAGTTGTGGTGATAGTTGGAACTGGAAGTTCAACAATGACTGTGCCAGTTTCGCCTGGCCCAGCAGTCACGGTGGTTGTTTCCACATCAGTTCCAGTCCAGGTGGTAGTCGTAGTCACAGTTGGAATAGGAAGCTCAACAATCACAGTTGCAGTCTCACCAGGTTCAGCACTCACAGTTGAAATCTCAATGTTCGAACCAGTCCATGTTGATGTGACAGTAACAGTTGGTACAGGAACTTCAACAATAACGGTTCCAGTTTCACCTGGTCCTGCGGTCAAAGTGGTTGTTTCAATATCGCTACCAGTCCAAGTGGAAGTAGTCGTAATAGTTGGTACTGGAACTTCAACAATAACTGTTCCGGTCTCACCTGGTCCAGCTATGATGGTAGTGGTTTCAATATCACTTCCAGTCCATGTAGATGTAGTTGTAATAGTTGGAACTGGGAGCTCCACTATCACTGTTGCTGTCTCGCCTGGTCCGGCTGTCACTGTAGTACTCTCAATATCACTTCCAGTCCAAGTTGTAGTTGATGTAACCGTTGGAACTGGTACTTGAACTATAACACTGGCAGTCTCACCAGGTTCGGCGGATACTGTAGTAGTTTCAACATCAGTACCAGTCCAAGTGATAGTAGCAGTAAGCGTTGGAACAGGAAGTTCAACAATAACGGTTGCAGTCTCACCTGGGCCAGCTGTAATGGTTGTAGTTTCAATATCACTTCCAGTCCATGTAGACGTAGTTGTGATAGTTGGAACTGGAAGCTCAACAATCACTGTTGCTGTGTCACCCGGAACAGCTGATACAGTTGTTGTCTCTACATCACTTCCAGTCCAGGTCTCAGTAGTAGTGAGTGTTGGGATAGGAATGTCAACAACGACCGTAGCAGTTTCGCCAGGAGCAGCAGAAATGGTGGAACTTGAGACATCACTACCCGTCCATGTTTGAGTAGTAGTGATAGTAGGGATTGGGACTTCAACTAAGACAGTTGCAGTCTCTCCTGGAATAGCACTGATTGTGGTAGTTTCCACAACAGTACCAGTCCAGGTTGAAGTTGCTGTAATAGTTGGAACTGGAAGTTCAACAATGACAGTGGCGGTTTCTCCAGGAGCTGCAGAGACAGTAGTGCTCTCCATTTTGGTTCCAGTCCATGTTTGTGTGGTAGTCACCGTAGGAATAGGAAGCTCCACTATCACTGTTGCTGTCTCACCTGGTCCGGCCGTCACTGTAGTACTCTCAATATCACTTCCAGTCCAAGTCATTGTTGTTGTAACCGTTGGAACTGGAACTTGAACTATAACACTAGCAGTCGCACCAGGTTCGACTGAAACTGTATTAGTTTCAACATCAGAACCAGTCCAAGTGATAGTGCTAGTAAGCGTTGGAACAGGAAGCTCGAAAATAACGGTTGCAGTTTCACCAGGTGCAGCAGTCACTGTCGTAGACTGTATATCACTCCCAGTCCAAGTTGAGCTCGTTGTAATAGTAGGCACTGGGACTTCAACAATAATTGTTCCAGTTTCGCCTGGTCCAGCTGTGACGGTAGTAGTTTCAATATCGCTACCAGTCCAAGTGGAAGTAATTGTGATAGTTGGCACTGGAAGCTCAACAATCACAGTTGCAGTTTCTCCAGGTCCAGCTGTGACGGTTGTGGTTTCAGTATCGGTACCTGTCCAGGTAGACGTGGTAATAACAGTCGGAATAGGGAGTTCAATAATAACTGTAGCTGTCTCTCCAGGATTGGCACTGACGGTGGTAATGCCGATCTCACTTCCGGTCCATGTGGATGTAACAGTAACAGTTGGCACCGGAACTTCAACGATTACAGTTCCGGTCTCACCTGGTCCCGCTGTAACGGTTGTAGTCTCGACATCACTGCCAGTCCAAGTCTCAGTGGTAGTAATTGTAGGAACTGGCACTTCGATGATGACACTGGCGGTTTCTCCAGGATTGGCCGTAACAGTTGTGGTTTCAACGTCACTTCCAGTCCATGTCTCAGTAGTCGTAACGGTCGGTATTGGCACTTCTGCAACTATTGTAAGAGTGCCATCAGGGCCAACAAGTCCTGTCGAATAGGAGGTGTAGTCTCCAGTCCACGTTTCAGTGACTGTTGATTGGGGAGTTATAGGAGTCGGGACCTCGACAATCACTGTGCCTGTCTCACCTGGACCAGCACTAATAGTGGTTGTTGATGTTCCTAAATTAGACCATGTGGTTGTTGATGTGACAGTTGGAACTGGAAGTTCTACAATCACAGTAGCAGTCTCACCTGGTCCGGCTGTGATAGTTGTAGTTTCAATATCAGTTCCAGTCCATGTTTGCGTTGTAGTGATAGTTGGAATTGGAAGTTCAACAATGACTGTGCCAGTTTCACCTGGCCCGGCCGCCACAGTAGTGGTTTCCACGTCAGTTCCAGTCCATGTAGTAGTAGTGGTGACAGTTGGAATTGGGAGATCAACAATCACAGTTGCAGTCTCACCAGGTTCAGCACTCACAGTTGAAATCTCAATGTTCGCACCAGTCCATGTTGATGTGACCGTAACAGTCGGCACTGGGACCTCAACAATAACAGTTCCGGTTTCACCTGGTCCGGCTGTGATGGTCGTGGTTTCAATATCACTACCTGTCCAAGTGGATGTGAGAGTTGTAGTAGGAGCCGGAACTTCGATAATAACTGTTCCAGTTTCACCTGGTCCAGCTGTGACAGTGGTGGTCTGAGTGTCAGTACCAGTCCAAGTTGACGTGACTGTACTAGTAGGCACAGGTACGTCAACAATAACAGTTCCAGTTTCACCTGGTCCGGCAATGATGGTTGTAGTTTCAGTATCACTACCAGTCCAAGTTTGAGTCGTAGTTATGGTTGGAATTGGAAGATCGACAACAATAGTTGCAGTCCCTCCTGGAGTAGCAGTGATTCTGGAGGTAGTTCCGGCGGTTCCAGTCCAAGTCTGAGTAGTTGTGACAGTTGGAATTGGAAGGTCAACAACGACAGTTGCAGTACCGCCTGGAGTAGCAGTGATAGTGGAGGTAGTTATACCAGTTCCAGTCCATGTCTGAGTAGTTGTGACAGTTGGAATTGGAAGGTCAACAACGACAGTTGCAGTACCGCCTGGAGTAGCTGTGATAATGGAGGTGGTTATAACTGTTCCAGTCCAGGTACTAGTAGTTGTCACAGTTGGAATTGGAAGCTCAACAATCACAGTTGCAGTCTCACCTGGGTTAGCAGTGATAGTTGAAATTTCAATATCTGATCCAGTCCAAGTGGTTGTAACGGTAACAGTCGGCACAGGCACTTCAACAATGACACTTCCAGTTTCACCAGGAGCTGCAGTAATTGATGTAGTTTCAGTGTCACTACCAGTCCAAGTAGAAGTGATTGTATTAGTAGGCACCGGAACTTCGACAATAACAGTTCCAGTGTCACCTGGACCAGCGGTCACTGTGGTCGTTTCGGTGGCACTACCAGTCCATGTAGAAGTGAAAGTAGACGTAGGCACGGGAACTTCAACAATGACGGAAGCAGTTCCTCCTAAAGATGCAGTAACAGTTGTCGAACTCACAATTGAACCAGTCCAAGTTGAAGTGACAGTAGTTGTTGGAGTGGGTACTTCAACTATTACTGTCGCAGTGCCTCCCAAAGAAGCACTAATAGTAGTAGTTGAGGTATCTGTACCTGTCCATGTTGATGTGACGGTGGTTGTTGGGCTGGGTACCTCAACTATTACAGTCGCAGTGCCTCCCAAAGGTGCTGTCACTGTCGTCGTGCTCAAAATTGAACCTGTCCACGTTGAAGTGACGGTGGTTGTTGGAGTGGGTACCTCAACTATTACTGTTGCAGTGCCTCCCAAAGGTGCTATCGCTGTAGTGGTGCTCACGATTGAACCAGTCCAAGTTGATGTGACGGTGGTTGTTGGGGTGGGTATTTCAACTATCACTGTCGCAGTGCCTCCCAAAGAAGCACTAATAGTAGTAGTTGAGGTATCTGTACCTGTCCATGTTGAAGTCACTGTCGAGGTTGGAGTGGGTACCTCAACTATTACTGTCGCAGTGCCTCCCAAAGGTGCTGTCACTGTAGTGGTGCTCACAATTGAACCAGTCCAAGTTGATGTGACGGTGGTTGTTGGAGTGGGTACCTCAACTATTACTGTTGCAGTGCCTCCCAAAGGTGCTATCGCTGTAGTGGTGCTCACGATTGAACCAGTCCAAGTTGATGTGACGGTGGTTGTTGGGGTGGGTATTTCAACTATTACTGTCGCAGTGCCTCCCAAAGGTGCTGTCGCTGTAGTGGTGCTCACAATTGAACCAGTCCAAGTTGACGTGACAGTAGTTGTCGGAGTTGGGGTTTCAACTATTACTGTCGCAGTGCCTCCCAAAGGTGCTGTCACTGTAGTGGTGCTCAAAATTGAACCTGTCCAAGTTGATGTGACGGTGGTTGTTGGGGTGGGTACCTCAACTATTACTGTCGCAGTGCCTCCCAAAGGTGCTGTCACTGTAGTGGTGCTCACAATTGAACCAGTCCAAGTTGACGTGACGGTGGTTGTCGGAGTTGGGGTTTGAACTATTACTGTTGCAGTGCCTCCTAAAGGTGCTGTCACTGTAGTGGTGCTCACAATTGACCCTGTCCACGTTGATGTAACGGTGGTTGTTGGAGTGGGTACCTCAACTATTACTGTTCTAGTGCCTCCTAAAGGCGCCGTCGCTGTCGTGGTGCTCACGATTGAACCAGTCCACGTTGAAGTGACAGTAGTTGTCGGAGTTGGGGTTTCAAAAATTACAGTGTCCGTTCCTCCAGGGATGGCAGTTACAGTTGTTGTGCTTATAATTGACCCAGTCCAAGTTGAAGTAATAGTGGTGCGAGTGTTTGTTGGGATATTGACAAAAACAGTATTAGTTCCTCCTATTGCTGCAGACTTGGTGCTAGTGGAAGTGATACTTCCTGTCCAGGTGGTTGTAATAGTAGTTTCGACATTTCCATTGGGCGGTGGCGGGATGGGAGGACAAGCAGAGCAAACTCCAGGTCTGGCAGAAGTGGGAGGGGGAAGTGAGTAAATCAACCCATTATTGAAACTAAAAGTTGCTGCACTTCCAGGGAAGCTTGGTGTTATGATTGACATCAGTGATGTTTGATAACCTGGACCAATGATAAAATTGAAAGTGGATAGTCCAGCTGTGATAGACAACGTATTTCCGGAGTATGAAAAGCTCAGTATTGGTCCACTGAACCCAATTACGTTTCCACTACCCCAGCCTGCAACCGTGAAAGTGTATGCTGGCGGCATAATGTCAATACGTAAGCTTGAGGTACTGGTGCTTAGTAAAATAGTTTGCGTCGTCATAACATTTACAGAAGCACCTGTTATCCAAAGGTTACTTTGTGTTTGTACATCCCAGCAACCATTACCATTGACAGTTGCTGATTGAGTTGCCCCGGTTTGAAAAAGACAAACGGTACCAGCGTTGGTGAAAGTCGAACCCGAAGAGCCAATGTAGGCACTAGAACCTGTATTTGAAATACTCTGGTAATACGTAATTGTCCCAGTGTTTATTAAGGTATTAAGAGGGGCAATATTAAACGTCGAGCCTCCCAGACTACCAATACCCGCAAACCAAACGTTCCCATTGTTGGTGAACAGATTCCCATTCCAAATATAGGTAGGCCCGAATGTCCCAGTCAAATCGTTGAGGACCAAATTTCCAGTATTCAAAACATTTCCACTGAATCCCGAAAGTTGAACTGTAATACCTGGAAGCAGTGTTTTGTCACCCACATAAAGCAAGCCATTGTTTGTTAAGTCGCTGGTGAAAGTGTGAAGGAGACCAGAGTCGAGTAAAAAGTACACTCCTGCTGAAACGGAAGATGCCCCATAGAAGGTGCTTCCACTCACGACGGTATTTTGTGTGATTGTGATGGCATTGACTCCTGTCAATACCAATAACCATACTAGTGCCAATTTCTGGAATATCATTATTATTAAGTTAGCAGAACTTCAATAAACTGGCCCCTACAAGAATATCGAGGCAACGTTGTTATATAAAGCGAAAACACGGGCAAAGAATGGACCCAGAAGATCAGCCAACTCGGTGCTAGCTCGTTCCAGGTTGGTGAATTGCCATTTCCAGAAAGCTCACGCTGCACACTCTGAATTCAATTGGTTGGTCCATAGATGTTAGACTATAATTCCCTCTAAGTCATTCAAGTGGACAAAAATATTTGAAGTGGTTGCGAATTTACTAAGACGAAGGCGGGGGTGTTCCACAGGCAAGCAGTCCTATATTGTGCGTTTGCATTGTTCGACCAGCAGTCCATTCAGCCGTTTTTGGCGACTTTAGAGGATCTTGCTACTTTATTTGAGATTCATTACATCTTTTTCTTGAAAGCACACCCCCATTATTCATCAATTCGAGAAGAACAATTGCTGTATCCCGACTTAATGCTGTGGGTGCAAATTCTAGAGCAACTCATCAGTCCACTTTGCTGTAGAGCAGTGCATATTATTAGATTAGTGCATACCAGCCAACTTTTTGTGGCCCAGAAAGCCTATCAGTCAGGTCTTTTGACACTTGCAATTGCAGAAAACGAGTTCTCATGAACTTCCATATCGCCTTGCAATATACTTTGTCTATTGTGTGAATGCAAGTACGTCGAGTTATCGATTTCATTCACCTTATTCACCTCGTTTCTGCTTGTGTTAACCTTTGTTTTGATGAACCGTGGTCGCATGTATGCTTGTTAGCATAAGTCCGAGCTTGAGTGGAAATGCTCAAAGCACAATTGGCTCTAATCAATCTGGACACATGCTGCAAACGAGCTGACTGTGGAAGGTGTATTAAGTTCTTCACTCCTTGAGCCCAAAGGTCCTACCATGTGAGTGAAGTTAAATATTTTATCTTCACATTTTGATGTTGCGGCTCTTTGATCAGTTATTTTGTATGCAGTTCGTTGCAGCACTTTGAAATACATGCCGTGGAAGCTCCGCTTCTGCAAGTGAATCTACTTGCTCTATGCGCAGATGCAATGGAGCTAGGTATTTCAGTATTCAAAAGGAGTACTGAATTTCGTAGCTCGCTATGCAAATGTGGAATCCTCGGAAATATGGACTAATTTGAAATTGTAGGAAGCTCTAGAGTTCAAGCATTCTTCCTTTGATGCTGAATGCTTATTTTGTACGAGCAAAGACAGCCATTCGTTTTTGGGATCAAATAGGTGTATGTGAAATTACCCTTCCAGTCATTAAATTTCTATTGCACTATAAACTAGTTAATATCGATCGTAAGATACGCTGAGCGGAATAATAAAGGAGGTTCATGCTATAGGGTTCACTGGAATCGTTTGACCTCCTTTCCAACGAGGTTGATACGCCAGAAAATACATCAAATATGTAGTGGCATCCTGTGGTACATTCGCAACATGGGGAGCACCTTGCACCACCTTTTCGAGGAAAGTTGGAGCATTAACTTGATTGCTTTCACCTCGAAAGCGGAGGCTGTACCATATTATGCATCTGGGCTCACGGTCAAAAATATCAACAAATGAGCCTTTCGTACGCTACAATGTATGGAATTAATGCAAAAAGTATTATCCCAGCACCAAGGCGTTGACCAGCCACATGAGAACAAGGCAAGCGAACAATAACAGAGAATCAACGGGTACGAAGCGGCGATTGTTCACAAGGTTTGAACGAAACAGAGGGATTGCATGTCTTTGCATTTGCCTCAACCGCAGAATCTGGTACAATGTGGTGGAATTTTTTGTAGTTCATCTAAGTGGATTCAATTGGAAACGCAGAAAAAGCCCGAATGCATATCAATGTGAAGAGCAAAGTGGAATGACGACCACCACATTTGCAGCAGCGATCGTAACTGAGCGGTTTAAAGTGCCTAGACAGATGTGCTCTCTCCTATGCTCCATATGGTCGAGAAGTATTCGAAAACAGGCTCTTCTTACCCCAGAAAAATGGACACTTTGTGCCACATGCATATTCAATTCAACTCTGTACACTCTTAAGAGCAGCTTCTTCAACTTGCGGTTCGCACAGCTGGTCACTACTGCAATCTAAGATCATACTTCTTCGATGTTGCTAAGCATTCCAAAGAACTCACCGCAGTCATACGAGGCGTTTGCGCACGCCATCACCCTAGAATATTTTATTGATTTACTGGCAACCACTCGGACCTTGATATACTAACACTTTCAAAAAACAGTAACCAAATCGCTAGTGATAAATCCGAGGATGCTGCGGGATGTTGAACGTTGGTCTTACAAGCACGGAGAACTTCGTAAAATGTTGTCACAATTGGCTCACACAATAATATGAGCTTCGCTGTATTTTCTCAAGTAGAGCAGCTCCGCAGCGTGAGAGTCTCCAAACTACGAGATAGGACCTGTCAAGCATAACGTGAGAATATGCACAATAAGAAGCCGCTGGGCCGTATACTCACTTCATTGGGAAAGGTAGTTCTCCAGAGCCCCGACACCGCGGTCATCTTGTCACATGTGTCAAACATGCATGATGAGATGGAATCGAAGACCCTGTGACGCCCCTCCACCTCGTACAAATGATAAGCTTTCATGCAAACGAAATAAGTTTTCTTTTAGCCCAGGAATGAAATTCATTTTACTCTGGCTCGGTTTTGTTAATGCAAATCTCACTCTAGCTGAACCTTGATTGTCTCAGTATGAGCTGATGCTATATGAACGACAGATATTTTATCTTAGCGCAAAGTCATTTGTTTCCAATCTTCTCTTCAACTCCCCGCTAGCAGAGTACGAACGAAAGACCTCAACGAAAACAGCGATCAGCCTGCTCTCGAATGGCACCACTTGCTGCGCTTCGCTACTACCCCAATAATTTGTGATATTATGTATGCCTTCCCTTGGAAATGGAACATTTTGTCATGCACGCCGCTTCTATTTCACATACACTGTATTTTGTAAGTCCATGATCATCTAAAGATTTGGCGGGCATGAGAATCGTAAATGTGTGGAAGCTGGGCCCATGATCACAATAGGGTTGTGGCCAGTGTCGAGCTAGTTCTCAAGCTGTGGTTATAATCGAAAAGGGTGTCGTTCTCCAAGATTTGATTGTGGTTGCCCAAAACGAAGCGTTGGGCCTTCGTTTGATCTCTTTGTCACATACGGGAAGTTCTGTTAATTAGTCTTGAAATCTGGCCTATTGATCGACGTTTCAGCTGAAGTAACTGAAACTGGTGTTTTCACCCCAAAAAAACACATGATTCTTGGGATGTTACTGAAATCTAGATTACCGCCTCTCTGGAACTGATCACTTTTATATCTGACCTCCTTAACAAACCTGAATTGCCGACTTGCTTATTTGGTCCATCCGTACTGCGCTGGAAATTGAGAGTCGAATCCCTATCATGTCAGCATGTCGAGGGCAGCGTGCTTGCTTGTATCAATCACCCTTTGGAATATTTCAATTGGGTCTCTGAAGCCATCACGGTTAAAGAGGAATATTGTCAAGTTTAGTCGAAATGGCTGAACTCGGTCCTTAAGATAACACATGCTGACTCTTCGAAATGGATTCGGATTTAATTAGCCTCTACCACTGGCTGCATGGCCTTCTATCATGCATTTTAGAAACAGTCTGGCCCCATAATTGGCTGGCAAGCACAGTGCACTAATGTGAAAAGTGGGCAGTTGTGGAGTGAAGAAGGTGTGTTACCTACAGTATGACCGAGCTGCCAAGAGGCTTTCTCGATAGACTAAGAACTGCCTATTCAGATCAACAAAGTGGAGATGCCTTCCACCTGGCAGCCAACCAACAAATTTATCAACACGGTTGAACTTGCAGTTTGACAGTTTGCTAAGCTAAAAACATTCACATCATTAAACTAGTAAGAATAAGAGTAAATAATAACTTGCCCCATTCCGTCTACAAGCCCATAGTGTCTGTGAGTTCCAGCTAGTTCATTGTGAACCAACCACGGTTGGCCAGGTCATAGGAGGCTGAACCAATAAAATCGCGTAGCCAAACAAAAGCCAAAGTTTAGCCAGAAGCCGCAAGAAGTTCACTAGCAATAACAGCTGAAATTGAGCCGAGTCAAACACAGTACACACGAAATTATACCTTTTGATTAGCTGATTTACTTATGAGCTCAACTGAGTTGCCTCTACAATAGAAATACTTTAGGTGGTGTTCATCGAATATGCCCTTCAACTATTCGGGTGTTCTCATTCTGGCTCGTATTTCCCAAAAAGGGCTTACGGCAATGTCCATTTCTGGAGAGACTAGCTGGTTTGACTTCGAATATCAAGGCAAATCTTTCCAGTTTTTTAGAAGTATTAATCGACAAATAACTACCAACCAGGATGGCATTTCTATGAAATGATTGGTAGGCTCGACATACCTCATTAGTACAATATTTATGCTTTTTTGACATATTTTTGAGTATTCTACAAAACACTTCAAGAAATAGCTAAAGGATGGATAATGAACTCATTACATCCAGCCAATTAGAGTAGAGACAGCCAGAAATCACTGAAAGTGATAATATGGCTCGCACAATAACTAAATTGCGCTTCCAGCTGCCAAACGCAAATTGTTGAACATTGAGAGCTACGCCTGAGTTACAATCCCAAACCCTGTCACCAGATAAATAGCGGAAGACCAAATCTGGCGAAGGATTTTTATCCGCTACAAAAGATAGACTGCCCTTTGCTCGGGGCGATTCGCCGGCCGGATACCTTATAAGGAGGAATTCTCGTCGGATTTCACAGCAGTTCAGAGCTCACTTTCAACTTGCTCCACCTACAGAATCAGCATTATGAGAAGGGAGACTTCTATTCATGCTTGGTTCTATCTTTCACAATAATCCCCACTGCCAGTTCGCTGTCTTAGAGTGAAGGCCTGGCAATTTGAGTCGGCCATTCAATTGTCTCCGCCAAAATAGGTGAACAATTAAGGGTCCTCACGAGTCCAGATGCCTTATCTTGATCATCTGGTCTCCCCACAGAATTCAATTCAACTCTCTATCTTATCATGTACCCGATTGCAATAATGTGTGTCGGTTCATAACAACCAGCCCTTATCTAGTTAGACAGAAGGGGTCTGGACCATCTTAGCGGCAGAAGCCAGAGAGCAAAAGAAACGCCCCATAATCATCTTAATTTCTTATTGTCTAAATGAACTGAGGAAGATTGAGTTGAAGGTTTAGGACTACTCGATCCAACTCTATATTCAAGCTCATGACACTCCGTTTTCATTACGAAAGCACTGGTACTTCTCGTAGCATCTCAACATTGCAAGCTGCCGCGAGGCAACGGCTTGAATTGAGCACGCCAAAATAGGAGCCGTACTTCTGCGTACCGAACGGCATCAAGCACAAGATAAGGCACCACGTCAAAAATCACACAAACGCAGCGACTATGCTTAGTCTCTTTGGCAGCATAAATAGATGAGTGATGGCAGTGAAATATGTCAAGTAACACCCATCACACAATTGACCATGGATAACTTGAAGTCTATGTTCTCTGAAAAGAGCGCCCAAAACATGGGGCTCCATCCGATTAGGTCTCAGGTACATGTTGATGATATGGGCATTACCTCGATAATGTCCCAGAAGGGTATCACCATTAACGTAGATCATGAAGTCGACAATGATGAAGCAATGGTCTTGGCTATGGGATATAAGCAGGAATTCGAGAGAGAGTTTACCTTGTGGTCCATTTTTGCAGTGTCTTTCTCGGTGATGGGTTTGCTTCCGTCAATGGCAACAACCTTTCTATATCAGCAGTTGGTAATTGGTCTTAGTCCTGTTCCATGGTTACTTGGTGTATTCTTTGTCTCATGTGTCAGTTTCTCATTGGCAGAGTTAGCTTCGGCATTCCCAGTCAGTACGGGTACTCCATACGCGGTGTATCAATTGGCTCCTCCTAAGTACAAGGCTTTCCTCACATGGCTCACATGTTGGGCCAATTGGATGTGCCAAATCACAGCCTTCTCGATTAATTACTCAGCTGCACTGATGATTCTTGCAATTGTTACTTACAACAATCCTTCCTTTGTTCTGGGGAAGGGCACTTTGTACGGCCTAACTACTGCCATCAACGCTGTTTCCGCCACTCTTGCTTGTTTCCCGACAAAATGGGCCGCTCGAATCAACTCTTTTGGTACGTCAACAAACATTGTCTTTCTCTTCATTGTGTTCGTCATCATTCTCACAGGTAACGACAGATTGAACATGTACGACGATTTGCCAAAGTTCAATTCCAACGCAACTGCTTGGGGATTTACGAACCAAACCGATTTCCCAACCGGAATTGCCACCTTGATGTCCTTCTTGGGTGTTATCTGGAGTATGGCTGGTTATGATGCTCCTTTCCATTTGTCAGAAGAATGCAGCAATGCCTCTACAGCCGTACCAAAGGCAATTATGCTAACTTCAACAGTGGGTGGTTTGATGGGCTGGATCTTTATGATTGCCATTTCCTACACCTTGGTCAATGTTGAGAAGATCGCAGAGGATCCGTTGGGCTTGGGACAGCCATTTGTCACCTATTTTACTCAATTCTTGTCTGTCAAGATGGTGAATGCTTGCACTGCAATGACCGTTGTTTCAACTTTCTTTATGGGATCCGCTAGTTGCTTGGGTGCTTCTAGAGTCACATTCGCCTACTCGCGTGACAATGTCCTTCCACTATCAAAGTGGTGGAAGATTGTCAACCCAGTAACGAAAACGCCAGTGAATGCTGCTTGGTTCAATTTCGTGGTGCAGCAGTTGTTGTTATTGTTGTTGTTTGCTGGAACTACGGCCATTGGAGCCATCTTTTCTGTTGGTGGAATTGCGGGTTTTATTTCTTTCACCATGCCTACTTTGCTAAAGATAACCTACGCCAGAAACACATTTGTGCACGGGCCAGTTCATCTAGGCAAGTTCTCCACTCCGATTGGTATCATAAGTGTAGCATTCGTTGCAACAATGATCCCAATTTTGTGTATGCCAGTGAGCACTGGATCAGACCTTTCATTGGAGAACATGAACTGGACAGTAGTTGTATTCTTCGGTCCATGGTTACTTGCCACCTTGTATTTCCTTCTTTTTGCTCGCAAGTGGTACAACGGACCCAAAAGTAACATTCCTGAGGCTGACTTGGTTTACGAAAACGGAAATGAAGTGTACAATGGAGTGGAGGTTGTTGAGGACAAGCATACCACCAGTAGTCTTAACAAAGATTCTATTAGTTAGGTTTATTCATTCTTTACACCGCACATGAAAACCATATTAACAGTCTGTACTTAAGAAATATAACCCCAAAATAAACGGTAACTTCTAGATTTGAATTCATGAACTGCTTACTGATTTGTCGAGATAAGTACAACTATTTGCATATTTCACGTGTAACTCGAAGATCTAAACAAAAGTCTAAGTTGACTTTGATTACGAGGAGCTCGTCTCTGGACGTCAGTCGTCAGCGGTCCTCGAACAGCTTGACCTCAAACATTGAGGCTCACAACTTGGTCAGAGTGCTACTCAAAGTTGTTTACGAGGAAACTGTCATCATCTGAATTATCTTGGACCAGGATCTTGCAAAACAATCTTCCTTTGTCCACAATGAGCGTTCCTGGTCGGCCGATACTTGCATTGTTTACTCGAATTGTCTTTTACTTTTACTCCACTTCGAACCGTTAGGTGCATATTTCACAGTCTTCGCGGTTTGGGGTGTAGGCAAAAGAGGTAATTTTGCAGAGCTCCGGCGATTCATTCACTATTGTTAGAACAATGTCCAAGGACTCAATTCTGTGAGTGGACGCAGCAAGGTGGTCTTATTTTTGACAGCTTCATTAAGAAAGGATGCATACTGTGTGGATCAACTAAGATCTTTTACAGGACGTCAAAATTCTGTTAGCTGATTCTACGGTGTGGCAGACTGAAGCAACAGTGTCATATGTCGAAACTTCCCCTTAGAGAGAGAAGAGGCTTGTCCTCAATTACGCATATAGTTGACGATTTTCGTTCGTTTGTTGAGCCTTGGTGGTTGATGTTAGTGGCCTAAGTCCTATCTGGGCAGTCTATTGACGCATGCACCTATCGGTGTCTACTTTCGGGAGTGTGCCATTTCCTGCCGGATTTCGTTCTTGAAGCTAGTGCAGTTGCAATCTGAAAACACCGTTGAGATTATATAGCTGCTAACTAGGCATCCTCAAGAATCTCCAACTACCTTACATAACGATTTCTTTCTGGCATACTCTTAAAAAAGTGACTAAAATCAGAGGATCTCGGGAATGCTTCATGCAACGCTAGAAGACGCCTGCCTTCAATTCAAATTAAACCTAATATCTGACTATTGTTCATAGGTGCATGTATAGTTCATGTACCTGGTCTTGTGTCCATTACTATGATTGTGCTAAATTCAAGCTGCCACTATTGTTCACTGGCTTTATTCACTTCGCACAAACTCAAAGTAAACATTGACAGGCGTCAGATACATACTTCATAATAAACTAAGAATAACGCAGGGCTTTGGCTCGTCATTGGCTGTCCTAGGTTGGCTGTGAGAAAGAATAAGCCTGGCAAAACATGTTCGGCTATTTCGCTTTCTGGTTACGTGCAATCACTTCAAGGTCATGTACGAGTTCGATAAAGAAAATCAGACACCCACCAGCTTTCTGAGATTATCCGCAGCCCAAAAGAATTGGCACTTTACAGAGGGATTTACAAATGTTCTCCGAAACTGTCCAACAAAGGCTAGATTCCAGATCTTGTTTAAATCCGTCATATATCGCCATGCAGCTCAGTTATAGAGTAGTATACGGCACGCGTCAAGGTGCAGAGGGTTCTTGAGGCTTGCATTGGAACTTCCCGAGATTGGCTAACTTCGAGATGCGTCGAACAATACATTACTACAACAGTGTGAGCGTTGCCTTGGCCTGATGCAAGCATCCAGATTTCAGCTGCTATATTTCAATCAACGGAATTTCCAATTTGAGGCTTTTGGCACACTTGGCTGTCCCTCAACAGTGGCTTAATATATCCTGTGCTCATCATGCTTGAAAAGCTCCCCGTTTGGAAAGAACGACGCACTTGTGGTTTCTTTCAGCTACGACTTACTTTTATACCTGCTTCTGCTTCTGCTTGCTTGTAATGCTGGCGATAGATTCTAAGACGATTGCTTGAGCTTTGACAGGAAAGAATAGCTGTTCAGCACCTGAAAGAAATACCGAGTATTTTGGAACATGAAATAAAGCAAAACTGGTTCTAAGAGGTATCTTTAGAATAATCGGCACGTCTACTGAAAGGTAGAGGTATTTGCGTTTTTCACCGACTCAATATCCGCTATATTGCAATTCTTATGTCAACTATTGACTTATCCTTGCATGAGAGCGCATTTCCTGACTTTCTAGTTCAAAGACGAACAAAAACATGCCTCAAGATCACAAATTTGTAAGTTCAAGGATCTCGTGTTCCCTTGACAATGCTTTGCTATACGACAGGATCGGCAAATCTAGAGCCTATCTTGAACTACGGACTGAGACTCTGGGTTAGGAAATGTTTGGTGTCAACGTGAGCTCGCTGCCAATGATTTTGAACCCTTCATAATATATCCACATTAGAATCATGCAGAATCCGCAGAATATTACCGACTCTATTGGAGAGGATATATATTGGCGATTTCGGCTTAAAAGCACGCTCCTTTCCAAAGTAATAGCCGATTTTGCTTTGACACGCTCAAGAAGGTACAAAAGATATCGTACTGATGGCATCTAGCTTCTTTGTGTATTCTGCCATCACCAATTACCACCATAGTGTCGCCACTTTTTTAATAGGACAAAAATCTCTCATGGCCATCGGCTGCAAATTATTTTTTAGCTTAATGGGTTAGGCTTTGCGACTAAACATTTTAAGCCTTCATGCATAATGTTAGAAACCTTCATGCTCCTTTTTTTGCATCAATAAAAGAGCCGTTTTGAGACACTTTGATGCTTCCTCAACCAACCACACCAAAGGCACCATACTTTGAGTACAAACAATTGAAATGTCTCTGCGTCTTTCCTAAAGAGCTCTAAGCAAATGCGGAAATATTAGTTCATATAAAAGGCATGCCCTGATCGCTCTTTTGATTTCTGAAAACACTCAACGATGCTCCTTTCAAAAACAACGCTAGTTGGGCTATTGAGTGGAGTCAATGCCGCTGCGCTCACGATATCCCAAAATACACTTGTTAGTACTTTCGATACAGACTACACTGCGGATCTCACTATCAACGAGGGTGTCTATTTGGCCTTGGACACTGGTACTATCCATGATTTCTTAGGTGATTTGACAAACAACGGTTTACTTTACATCAGTGACAGACTCCATGGAATTGGCTTGTCTTGTGACTTCGATGGAATTGGTAAGAATATAATAAACACTGGTGATTTCGTTGTCAATTCTTTGAATTCAACCACAGCTGCTGTCTATGATTGGTATGGGTATGATATTCACAACACGGGAAATATTTGGTTAGCTGGTATTGGAACAAATGCCGGTTCAACATTTACAATTGAGCCTGCTAATAGTTTCGTTAATGAGGGTACTTTCACTCTATACCAGTCTGGTCAACGTTCTGGAACTGATAACCAGATTGGACTTGCGGGTTCCACCATCACAAACACAGGTACAATCTACCTTTATAATACCGAGTTCTACCAAGTTGCGAACATTATTGGTGACGGTTGTTTTGATGTTGGCTTGGCCAGTAACTTCTGGGTCTCGGCGCCAACTTCAACAACGATTGCATCCCAAACTATCTATCTCAGCACCACTTCTTCCAGTTTACGGATTGACTTCTTTATCCCTAACTACTCTTTCACAGTTGCAGGTTGGGGTAATGGTAACACAATTGGGTTTGGTGCCAAAATTTACAGTTTCAGCTACTCTGGAGATACTTTGAGTGTGCACGTCGGCTTGTTGTATACCTATACAATTATTATCGGTACTGGATACGATGTGACCAAAATGTCTATAGGTTCTGCAGATTTCGGATTAGGCGCAGCTCTATTAAACGTTGACTTCGGATTGTTCTACAGCCTGGCTCCACCAAATGGAAGACCTAGCTCTTGTGCAGTTGCTCCTCCAATCCCACTGCCACCAACAGGAAATACACAGTACACCACAACAACTACATGGACTGGTACTTTCACAACCACAGAAACCCTGACTGCTACCATTGGTGGTACAGACACCGTCTATGTTGATGTACCAACTAATTCTCAGACTACTGAAACATCTACGTGGACAGGAACGTTCACATCCACTACAACTGACACCGTCACTCCAGGTGGAACTGATACTGTCATAGTTGAAATTCCAACCACCTCGAACTCTCAAACTACTGAGACATCTACATGGACTGGTAGCATCACCTCCACGACAACTGATACTGTCACTCCAGGTGGAACTGATACTGTTATTGTGGAGGTTCCTACTACCACAAACTCTCAAACTACTGAAACTACGAACTGGACAGGAACATTCACTTCCACTACTACTGACACTGTCACGCCAGGTGGAACTGACACCGTGATTGTCGAAGTGCCTACCACCACAAACTCACAAACTACTGAGACATCTACTTGGACTGGTACTGATATTGAAACTACTACCATCACGGTGACTCCAGGTGGAACTGATACTGTCATAGTTGAAGTTCCTTCAACTGCAAACTCTCAGACAACCGAGACTACAACATGGACTGGATTATTCACTTCCACTACTACTGACACTGTCACACCAGGTGGAACTGACACCGTAATCGTCGAAGTTCCTACCACCACAAACTCTCAAACTACCGAGACTACGAACTGGACAGGAACATTCACTTCCACTACAACTGATACTGTCACTCCAGGTGGAACTGATACCGTAATCGTCGAAGTTCCTACCACCTCGAACTCTCAGACTACTGAGACTACGAACTGGACAGGAACATTCACTTCCACTACAACTGACACCGTCACGCCAGGTGGAACTGATACCGTGATTGTCGAAGTGCCTACCACCACAAACTCACAAACTACTGAGACATCTACTTGGACTGGTACTGATATTGAAACTACCACCATCACGGTGACTCCAGGTGGAACTGATACTGTCATAGTTGAAATTCCTTCAACTGCAAACTCTCAAACGACTGAGACTACAACATGGACTGGATTATTCACTTCCACTACTACTGACACTGTCACACCAGGTGGAACTGACACCGTAATCGTCGAAGTTCCTACCACCACAAACTCTCAAACTACCGAGACTACGAACTGGACAGGAACATTCACTTCCACTACAACTGATACTGTCACTCCAGGTGGAACTGATACCGTAATCGTCGAAGTTCCTACCACCTCGAACTCTCAGACTACTGAGACTACGAACTGGACAGGAACATTCACTTCCACTACAACTGACACCGTCACGCCAGGTGGAACTGATACCGTGATTGTCGAAGTGCCTACCACCACAAACTCACAAACTACTGAGACATCTACTTGGACTGGTACTGATATTGAAACTACCACCATCACGGTGACTCCAGGTGGAACTGATACTGTCATAGTTGAAATTCCTTCAACTGCAAACTCTCAAACGACTGAGACTACAACATGGACTGGATTATTCACTTCCACTACTACTGACACTGTCACACCAGGTGGAACTGACACCGTAATCGTCGAAGTTCCTACCACCACAAACTCTCAAACTACCGAGACTACAACATGGACTGGATTATTCACTTCCACTACAACTGACACTGTCACGCCAGGTGGAACTGACACCGTGATCGTCGAAGTTCCTACCACCACAAATTCTCAAACTACTGAGACATCTACTTGGACTGGTACTGATATTGAAACTACTACCATCACGGTGACTCCAGGTGGAACTGATACTGTCATAGTTGAAGTTCCTTCAACTGCAAACTCTCAGACAACCGAGACTACAACATGGACTGGATTATTCACTTCCACTACTACTGACACTGTCACACCAGGTGGAACTGACACCGTGATCGTCGAAGTTCCTACCACCACAAATTCTCAAACTACTGAGACATCTACTTGGACTGGTACTGATATTGAAACTACTACCATCACGGTGACTCCAGGTGGAACTGATACTGTCATAGTTGAAGTTCCTTCAACTGCAAACTCTCAGACAACCGAGACTACAACATGGACTGGATTATTCACTTCCACTACTACTGATACTGTCACTCCAGGTGGAACTGATACTGTTATTGTGGAGGTTCCTACTACCACAAACTCTCAAACTACTGAGACTACTAACTGGACTGGATTATTCACTTCCACTACTACTGACACTGTCACACCAGGTGGAACTGATACCGTAATCGTCGAAGTGCCTACCACCACAAACTCTCAGACTACTGAGACTACGAACTGGACAGGAACATTCACTTCCACTACAACTGACACTGTCACTCCAGGTGGAACTGATACTGTTATTGTGGAAATTCCAACCACCTCCAACTCACAGACTACTATCACCTCCACTTGGACTGGGTTGTATACTACAACTGTAACAGATACTGTCACTCCAGGAGGAACCGATACTGTCATTGTTGATGTACCAGGCTTTTCAACCATTATTGTTACCTCGGTTCCTAGCTCTACTTTGATTTCGCTGTCTACTCAAAAGCCTTGGAATTCTACCCTGGCTTATCTGGTCCCAACTGGACCAGCTACTTCATCTTCAATTGAGGAATCAAGTGCTAATGTGGCTTCTTCAACTTTAGCTTCAAGTGCTGGTATTGCTAGTATTTCAGGATCTGCTAAATCAGGTACGCCTGGCTTAGCCACTTCAACTATATCAAGTTCTAGAAGCAGCGTTACAATCGGGACTGATACGCCTACAACTACTGCCTTCACAACAACTTCGAACACTGTTGATACGCATGCTGGTCCGACAGAACTGGCTTCAAGCATTCAACAGGCATACTCGTCTAAGCTGTCCAGCGCTAAATATCAAGTTCTGTCAGTTAGTGTTGTAAGCTCTGAACAGAGCCTGCCATCATTGGCTGCGACTTCGGGGGTAAGTTCGACATTTTCAAGTGCACCACAAGCCCAATCATCAGCGACTCTTAGCACATTCCAGCAATCAAGTTCTGCTATTATTGGCACGTATTCGATTGCAACCTTCGAAGAAGCAGCTCCTATCTTAGTTGCTTCGAAATTCACTTTTGGTTTTGTTTTCCTTTTGTCCTTCTTCTTCTAGATAACTCGATCTAGAGTATACCACTTCAATGCTTTTGTATGCCTGCTAATACTACATTTGGTAGGCTCAAATTTTCTGTTAACTGGACCCCAGGTCCCTTGGCTGTTTTTACCGTTCTTCCTGTGTTAAATTGGGAACATAATTTTCTCTTAACCTGAATATAAACACATGTTTTACGGGAATGTAGAGCCTTTAGACACGTGCTTGTGCTGGTTGAATATCATACTGCACTTTATGTTGCATTAGCAGGAATAGTTAAATATTTAATCTGACTCGAAATATGAATAGGCAGGATTGACTCCAAATTCAAGAGGTGTTGAAAATCTCAAAAGCTTCTATCTCAAACCTTCAACGTAAGGCAAGAGTAGTTGACAGTAATATAAACCCTATAATAGTAGTCGCATCATGTGGGTCATCAATTTCTATCGCACAACTGGTGCAACTATTAGAACTCGCCGACTAGTTTTTGACCATACGAAATTTCTGGCTGCAAAAAAAATAAGCTGCACATGTGTTGCCTATTTGAGCGAAGACGATGAAGGGACACTAATCTAAGTAGATAAGTGTGAACAATAGCAGATCACCAAGACTTCTTGTAATCAATTTACAAAAAATTTCAGGATGAATGCCAAAAGTATGGATTTTCCAAAGACTAACAAATCTGCAAACTCAATGTTAGTCATATTATCCAATTGTGAAGAGCCAGTATTCGTACCCTCTCTGATTTTGTTCAGCCATTCGTAATAGCATATAAAAGAACAATCTGGGCAAGAGACACGTCGCATGTACCAATCAATACATTGACTGCTATCTTGTAAGTTAATGACTCAGAAAAGGAATGTCTAGCCCAAATAGAAGGCAAAACCGTCCACATGTACATTTTTCCTACCATCTTCAAGTCGGTCTGCAAACCTAATATCCAAGCGTAGGAATTGAGTTTATCCATATCCTGGAAACAATAAAGTAACCAAATTACCGGCGTCAAGATAAGATCGATTATCCACAACAATTTGCGGTCTGTGACATGATAAAATTAAACTAATTCCTCATCGAGGGCCAAAACAAACTCCATGGCTTCGTGCGTTGATTCTGAAGGATCTTTCAGATCGTTGGAGAGTTAACCAGTGCGATACTATGACGCTTTCCGTCTTCAGGATCCTGCTTGCTTTGAGATTCCAGGCGTAGTACATATTTCGTTGTGATTTCCCTTGGTTATACTCGTCTTCGAATGCTCTTCAAAAGAATGGCCATTGGTGATCCTGTTCTGTTTAAATACCTGTTTCGCAGTAAATGAGACTTAATCACATCCAGCTACTTTTTGCTCTCGTCGACTATTAAGAGAGGACACAGCTAGAGCAAGACGTATTGTTTGGTTGCAATATTGCGGATAGAATTTGTTGCCGTTAATCATTGTGAACCGAAGAACATTTGGTGAATGTTCTTCCGAGTTGAAGAACTGTGCCTCTATACTGGTTTGCCTTGTAACTCATAAGAAGAAAGAAGTGGACCCCGAGCTTTACCAATAACAATAAAAAATGCTAGACTCAAGCTGGCAGCGAACCTGTTTAGAGAAGCATATTGTGAAAACTTTTTATTGCAACATAAAACCCAGAAGAAGTATTACAAGAATTACCCTTGAAACCTTGTCCTGCTCTCGCAAGTTTAGTAGAATTAAAGTCCCTTGCCTCCTCCTTTAGATTCAATTGGCCACTACAGCTCTTAAAAAACTTAAATGCCGTGGTCTCTTGCATACCTTAGGGATATTTCCCACGCCCTTGCTAATTTTTGCTTATTTGAAGATTCAGTAACATGATGTCAATTTCTATACTTTGCAAATTGGTATGAAGCCACCACAGTGTTAAAGACTAACTGAGCTTGGGCAACTGAACCAGGAATGCCGAATTCAGTTTTTGAGGAACTTTAAGTAAGGCAACTAAAGACAGGCACACCAATCAATTTTGCAACTTCGTATTGTGGCATGAGTTGTATGTACCCGAGCCGAGCCGTTATAGTGCAAAGAGTGATCCATGTTGCACCTGTGGAGAAAGTTTTGATAGGAGGAAGAGTAATTTAATCAAAGTAAAACGAACCAGTGAAACGTCATTGCGGAGTCAATATGCGGTTGTTGTGAATTGTGTTGCACTCTCCAATTTCACTGTGGTACACATGGGTTCTTGATAGCGTTGCAGGATACCTTTTCGAGCTGTTGCAAGGCTAAAGCTGTTGGGGAGAGCTCGGAGTTTAAATTAGAGCGGCATATTTGAGCCCCACACGGAATTGGATTGCACCGGCCAATACCGTTGATCTTTATGGATATTGTTTAAAAAATCTTTGCATGGAGAGCCAACGATGCCTTTGAACGTTAAATCGATAGGTATCATCGGTGGTGGCCCTGGTGGTCTTGCTGCATTGTACGAATTCTTGCACACGAATAAAGATGGCACTTCGAGCGTTGGATCCCCTCCAAGACCGTTGGAAGAACGAAGTTTCGAGAAAATCGTTGTTTTTGAGCAAAGAGCCAAAGCTGGGGGTGTATGGCTGCCATTCATACAAGAAGCAGATCCTCCTGTTCCTCCTAGTACCGCATTGAAAGGTGAATATTGGGTACCGAGCAACCTCAAGGAACTTGAAGAAGAGGAGAAGTTATCGGCCAAACATACAATTGAGTGCCCCAAAGTCAGGCCTGCTACTGAAAAAGTCAAATGGGATAAGCTAGGAACTTTTGAAACGCTATTCACGAATGTCCCATCGAACTTGACCAAGTTCTCATACATTGAGGAAGATCCCAAGTTCAAAGACAAATCCAGGAAATACTACCCTTTCATAACGCTTAAGGAACAAACAGAGCGAATTCAGGATTTCATTGCTGATGAGGGTTTGGAGCAGTACATTAGGGTCAATTCTTCTGCTGAGAATATCTACAAAGAGGATGGAAAATGGGTTGTTGAAATTAAAGAGTCTGTCCCTGGCGGTGATTCAAAGTGGTATAGGGAGCTGTTTGATGCTCTTGTTCTTGCGTGGGGACACTACTCGATCCCTTTCTTCCCAAAAACGCCCGGGTTTGCAAGATTTGTCGAGAAGTATCCAGATGTTGTTCTGCACGCTAACTCTTATCGAAACCATTCGGACTTTGTTGATAAGAATGTTCTAATTGTCGGTGGTGCAATTAGTTCGGTCAACCTAGTTCAGCACGTTTACCCTGTTGTGAAAAAGTTGTCTTTAGCCAGAAGGGGCCCTCATCCTGTGTTTCATTGGATAAATGCATGTCTTGACGATACTCGGTTTGACCAGAGGCCGGCACTTAAAGAGTACCATTCAAACGGGGAGGTAGAATTCACTGATGGTACGAGAGAAACTTACGATAAGATTGTCCTAACTACTGGATATCACTTTCACTTTCCTCATGTCGAAGAATACTTGAAGGTGGTCAATCCTGGAAATAGGTCAGTTGTTGAGGGCTTGTTCCACAACACTTTTAGTATCAAAGACCCAACCTTAGGCGTATCCGGAGTGCTAACTTCACCAATTACTTTCCACCCTATGGAAGGTAGTCTGGCAGCACTTGCTGGTGTATGGTCAGGTGCAAAAGAACTTCCTCCGCAACACGAACAAGAGGAGTGGCTTGAGAAATTGAGGTCGACAAGAAAGAATCACAATTTCTATCCATACGAGGAAATGACGCTGTTCTTGCGTGATATTTCACCGTATTGGCCAGATGGACGCCCAGATCCGTTGATAAACGATCCGGACCATGTTAGAGACATAGATTATTCGTACCACACGTTGGTGAAGCACTTCTTTAGCCTTGTGAATAAGTGGCAATAGAAATAGAGACTAACTATAGATGTTGTTCTCGTAGAAATATCTATTGGAATAAAAGGTTACGCTTTATCGATTCTTTGGCAACACTCAGGCTCATGATCGTGGTCAATACATGTTGTACAACTTCAAAACCTATAAATAATTGAAAACATTGTCTACCTCAAACAATGAATCCCTTGCTAGCCAAGAGTTCCTCCGAAGCGGTGACGTATGACTTTGCATATTCTGTGGTAAATCCTCTGGAACCGAAAATTGCAAGCCCTTGGTTGTTGAAAAAGCCCCCATTATATCTCTCGAGTTCGGGTGCAACTAAAAGAGGAACGATCTTGGAAGCATATGTTTCCGGAGTTTGACCGAACCAGCCAACAAGCGTGCCAACCACACGTTGTTTCAAAGTCTTTTCGCCAAGTAGATTGTCAAATATATTTGTGCTAATGAAACCTGGGTTCAAGCCGTAAAACTTGGTGTTAGGAAAGCGTTGCTTCAGCTCCAGTACAAGTGCTTCATTTCCTGCAATCGTATTCATCTGAGCTTGCATGACAGCATAGCTCTTCTCCTGGTTAAGATTATCAATATCTCCCAATTCACCTTTTCCAGGATATCCCATTATGAAGACTCTAGGAGAAAATCCAAACTTATTAACTTCAGTTTTCAACTTGGGAGCAATCTTTCTTAATATCGTCAAACGGCTTAAGAAACTAATAGCCATGTCTCTCTCGATGAATTCAGTTGTTTCTTGTCTTTTCGAGGCTGCAAAAATGCCAGTAGTGAAAACCACAAGGTCCAACTTTTCTGCGGGCAACTCATCTGCAACCCTCTGTGCTTCAGCAATTGAACTGAGCTCTGCTTGAACAAAGTCAATTCCACTCACATCGCTGTCTCTGAAAGTTCGTCCAACAACAATAACATATGCACCTCTGGCAGCAAGAAGGCGACTGATTGCTCGTCCAAGGCCTCCAGTGCCACCCACAACTACGACATTCAATCCTTTCAAGTCAAGCTTTGAAGGATCCTCATAAACCCATTTGAAACTGCTGTCTAATACCATTGAATGAGCTACTATTTTATGGAGTTTCAGTGTATTGGAACTAACTGTTAAATAGTTGGAACATGTGCAATACTGCAACTACTTGTAGCAGTGCCAAGACATTCTTCAACGCTTAGCCTTCACAGTGGTAACAGTCATGCGATGCTAAACACCCCATGGATCTTTCGTGGACCCGTGTTCCGGATACTGAAATAGCACGCAAAACCAGGCAAGCTCTTTTTTGCTTCTCCTTCGAATTGTGGAGAAGCTTCATATTTTCTCCCACCAAATCATCCAGTTAGACATTCCAATTCTGTATTCAACCAGATGATTTCACCAAAGAGAGGAAATGCCATAGCTCAGGTAATGTCTTTCGAAAAAGCATACTCTAACGAATGGAAGAGTATTTTATCAAACATTAGAGTGTTACCGTAGTTTTACTAATGATGAAAAATAGCTGAGTATCCTGTATTTTGGTTTTTAGAGAACATTCTATGAGCTTCGATGAAGAAGTTGAACTGAGGCTTAGCTTGTAAGAGCCGGTATCAATTGTGATTTCTGGGCTAGTGTACTAGTGAATTCACGCAAGGGTTCACGCAGAAGTGAGCATTTCAGGCAATATAAAGTCATTGTTGTATTGAATAAAACTACAAGTGTTTGCCGAGTCACCAATGCTCTCAAATTGAATCTTTTGCACTTTCTTGAGAATTTCTCTGAAGGCTCTACTCACAGGGTACAAAGTAAATGAAAAATTACCTGTTGCGCCTAATGCGGCTTTGATGGAGAGTCTTTACTTGAATAAAAGTATAGGCGTTCTCAGTAAGAAAAAGCTAGCATGATCTTTCAAAATTTTATCATCTCAAGCCGAAATACAAGGTTGGGCTAGGCAAGTCAAAGTACTTTTAAAATTTTTGCACCCATATTTGCTCAGAAGATTTACTTGACGTTCATTTTGCAGATCTCTAAACATAGAATATTCGCCATTGCATAACTTCAATTGAATCTTGTCTTGCAGTTAGGGTTATCTCTACCTAGGTAAAACCAACACATATACTTTGGGAATGTGAATTCTAGAAACTGGCAATACAAGGTTACTTTGTAAGGCATTTATTGGCATTTATTGGCCGAGTATCCGAATTTAAATAGCCACAGGATGGCAAACAAACTAGATGATCTTTAAATGACAACTTGAGGAACCTAAAATTCAAGCAGGTCCACCAACATCCGTCGAAATTTAACCTTCGTACTCAGTAGGGTCCACATGACCCCAAGTAATCACATGTTTTGATTCTGGCTTATCGAGTGTTTCAATAATCTCAGGCTCCAAATCAACCTTTGCTAAGTGTGCCACTCCGCTCAATTCGTCAAACTCGCCATCTGGCAAGATATCCAAGTTCTCCTTTAAACGAGACGGGGTCTGTGTCTTGACCAAGACAATAAATCCCTGCAAGTAAGACCACTTGAGCAAGATTTGAATTGGTTTGAGGCCATATTTCTTTGACAAGGCAACTAACTCAGGGTCGCTGAATTTCTCACCCCTGGTTGTTGGTGAATATGCCTCGAGCAATATGTTCTTTGATATACAGTATTCACGCAACTTGACATGAGGCAACCAAGGATGTAATTCCAACTGGTTCACCACCGGCTTCACAACAAGTCCGTCCCAATTTAACAATTCCTCTAAATGTCTGATACCATAATTGGAAACACCAATAGACTTAATTACTAAAGTAGAATTCTTAGGCTCAACAACGTACTCCTGCAATGCCTTCCACATACCTAATCTCTTCTCTTTGTTACTTCTTGGGTCATGTATCAAGATTAAGTCGACATAGCCAATATACTGCTTTACTTCATCCGCGATCATTTCAACTGTTGCTCTTGTCTGATCGTACCCAGTGCTTAGAATTTTAGTTGTGAACCAGATGTCCAGTCTTTTAACTTCCTTGTTTGCATTCAAGAATTTGGCAATTGCCTGAGCAGCTTCTCCTTGGTTCCTGTAATACACCGCAGTATCAATATGTCTGTAACCCGCTTCCAATGCTTTGTACACCAAATCGACTGTGTCTCCCTTGGGAAGCTCAAAAACACCGAAGCCAGCAACTGGAATATAGTGACCATTATTAAGTCTATATGTCGACAGCTTTGTCAACTGGATGGAGGAGGTTAACGACATCTTAAGTGGTTTTAAGGTGGTTTTTAATAATTATAGTACACATTAACTTGAATTAAGTGGCGTTAGACCAGATATTTATAGGAAGTAGTTTGCAGCCAGAGCTTGAGAGACTTTTGCACTTTTGTGAGACCTTAATCATTTCCTTGGAATCCGAGTGAACTCCGAAGGGTTTATTTTTCAACGGTGCTACCGAGCTTCGCCACCCAGCTGGTACTGTCTCAAAGGAGGAAGCGGGCAGCTTGGCACTCTATACCGCTCTCTGTATTCTTAAGACCGAAAGCTCTTGAATAAAGAAGCACTGAGCTTGGAAAATTGCACAACAAACTGTAAACTGTGGTGAAAATTGCGTTTGATCTGGCATTCAATCAATGTGGTGGCCAACTATGCTTTCTGCTCGAAAATGTGTAGGTTGTTACAATATCAGCAAAAAGACATTAACCGAGATAATTGACATTTCTGAAAGAGTATTTCGGCTCGAGATTCCTCCTTGAATTGCTGAAATATATTAGAGGTCCACTTGCTGAGATCCTGTCTATTTACTAGCCGTCAAATATGACAATATCGTTGGTCTTCAAGGAGTTTAACCAGACTAGTCATTTTCCGACTCAAAATCGAGGGCAAAACTTAACATCTTTGCCTAATTGTTTCAAGGCAAAGCTAAAAGGTGGCTACGTTTGTTCAATTGCTTGGTAGCTCTGATGACAATCCGCACTCTTTCTTTATAATTTCCGCTTGGTTTTAGAGATTTGGCTATATTCTTGTTCTATGTTGCAATGTTTCCTATCTTCCTCTCTTTTCCTCCGATCTTGCTGGTATGGCAGGGGGGTTCTCAACGGCGATGGAACTTAATAATAGCAACAAATTCCTTCTTCCAGCTATCGTACAAGCTCCGCTTCATGTATTGGCTCATTCTGTATTAAGCTGTTAGACCACCAGTTATTGCAAAAATTCTAAGCTCATGTATAGAGAATTTGAAGGATGTGACAGTCAGGGTGTTGGGCACGAAATCGAATTTCTGGGTGCTAAAGCTATAAATAAGAAACAGGAAGAGTATGCTATGTTATCAAATCAATGATTCTCTGGCTTATACCCAAGATACCCAAAACGAAGTTTGGCTGGAAGTCGTCTACTACGGTTAGTTTGGATAAACATTCATTCATGTGGACCGTCTTCCAGTTCTACTGCACTAAAACATTCATCGACTGGCTTTTGCATAAATCAGTTTGCTTTACAAAACAGAATTAGTTTACTTATCACTGTTAATGTCTTGTTGGCTATTATGGTTTGAAATCTAGGTCGTTGCTAGTTACCCACGTACACCTACTATTCAAAAGAACACGCTTTAGTTCAATACGTACAACGACCGTAGTCTATTCAAATGCCCAAAGTCGATCACAACTTCGCCTGGACTTTTATGTACTTGCTAAAGGCAGCTGCAAACTCTTCCCTCGCGTTCGTATCAATGACATTTCCATGAGACATTACAATTGTGTCAAAGTCCCAACTATGTATGAGCTGCAATGCAGTTGCACTAGAGGCACCTCCGGAAAGTATTCCACCAATAAATCTACCGACTATACTGTGCGGCTGTAAATACCTTGTCAAGAAAGAAAAGCCACCGTGCGGATTGAACCCCTTTTCGAACCCTGTTTCTGGAGAATACTGCTCCAATGTAACCTCACCCGACGTTGTTCCTGGGATTCCCAAGTTAATAAGCAAGTCCGAAACCAAGAGGCACTTCGAGGTGCGGTCAAACACCACCAATTCTCTGTTGGAATGTTTGGGCAAGTAAACAAACTCAAAATTGTCCAATATGAGGCTGCTCGCTATTCCAAACTTCTGCTGCAACTCAGGAGAACCTACTATTCTGTCTGCATGTCCTTCAGTGAATGCATAGTCGATGAGAACCCCTGCATTGTCAACTTCCTCCAGGGCAAATATCTTGAGACCGGGGAACTCCCTCTTGAACGAGGGGGCACCCATTGTGTGCAACGTGTTGGGAATTATCAAATGAGTCACATTGAATCCGTGAGTTCTCCCTGTGAGCAACTGCAAGCTCTTCGTAACTTCCTCACAAAAGGGCAAGGCAGACCATACCAAAATCAGACCATTGTATTCAAATAATGCCATTCGGGCTCCAAAGTTGAATTTCTTGTTAACGGTAAAGGCACTCGAGGAGATAACAATCTTATCTGCCAACTTTCTGTGAACTACCTTGAGGTCTTCTGGGTATCCCATGGTTAATAATGGCGACTGAAAGCAAGGAGGAAATTCAAAAGGAGTACACCGTGGGCATATATACGGTGAAGTTGCGGCTGAAAATTAAGGAGGAGAACGTTTTCTCCGCAACTCGTAAAGTATCCATCGCTCAGGGGTGAACACATGATTTTCTTGCAGTATACTGGCACTGGCGAAGACAGGCTGCAAAAAAGAACGATATCAAGAGCTCCAGCGTATCTGACACAAAGTGGCATCGGTACATTAGGAGATGCGCCATCTGTTTGTTGCCGGAGTCCAGCGCAGGACTGTTTCAGCGCTACCATATTCATTTGTCAGACAAGAATCCGAAACTGGAGTCTTCGATTTGATTCCAGCCAAATAGGGGCGCCAAAGACGTGAGCTCACGCTCCACGGGCATAGGCTCGCACGTTCGGCTCCTTCTTGGCCGTCACCTGGTGAAATCCCGAGCTTCGTTGTCCTTTAGTCTAGTTGGTCTGGCAGTCAGCCTGAGCTGTTTGACTGCCACTTGTGAGTCAAGCCTGACCTTCCAAAGGAGCAAGACAATCGCTCGTGGATGGAGCAGGCCTCTGTTGGTGTCAACCTGATGTCGTGTGGTTTTCGTCTTTTTGTTATAACCGGCTCGTAGTGCCACCTCAGATCATCTTTTAACCGAGGGGCGGCGCTATATCGAAAAAAACCGTTTCACGTATAAAAACACTCTAATCGCAGCCCAACACAGCCTTCGACTCCAGCGAACATGGGAATCTTAAATTGGGGTTTCAGAGCAACATTGAAGGTGCACCATGCACCAGACTCGGTCTCAAGACAATTCACCTCGAGGAGTGGAAGTGAAGTTACCTTGAACGAGTTCGTGGAAAAGGAGATGCCCATCTTGGGCAAGAAGTTGTGGTTGCACCCACTCTTGTTCAACGGGTCCTTGCAGACAATCTACTACAACTTGAGTGATAGCAAGAGCAAGTTCTTGGTCCATTTTGGCAGAGAATTGTTTGGATACAGCGACGGTGGAACCTGTTCGTTGGACTGGGTCGTGCCTACTGAGGAAAAGGAAGTGTTTGACAGACTCTACAAAGAGACCCTTCCTGAGAACTCACCCAGATTACACCCGAGAACTAGATTCTTCACACCGGAGGAGTTGGATGAGAGAGCTACTTCTCTCAAGAAGGAATCTCCAATAGTTGTGGTTTTCCATGGATTGGCCGGGGGTTCTCACGAACCTCTCATTAGAAACTTTGCTGAAGACGTAAACAAGAAGTCTCCAGACTGGGATATTGTGGTTGTGAACTCGAGAGGATGCTGCAGAACTAAGGTCACCAGTGATAAGTTGTACTCTGCTCTCTCCACTGGAGACGTTAAGGAAGTGTTACTTGAATTCAGCAAAAGGTACCCGGGAAGACCATTGTACACAATTGGCTTCTCATTCGGCGCGGTTGTATTGTCCAACTACTTGAGTCAAGAAGGAGAGAGCCATGTTAAGGCTGCATGTCTTATTGGGTGCCCATGGGACTTGCTTGAATCTTCAAAACACATTGAAACATCTTGGGCAGGCGCTTACTTGTTCAATCCAGCCCTCACTCAATTCTTGACCAAGCTTGTCAAAAGTAATTTTGCAGAATTGTCCAAGTTTGCACCAGAATTTTATACAAAAGCATCTTTGGCAAGCGCATTCAAGGCGAAGAAGTTCATCGAGTTTGACGATATCTACACCAGTAAGATGGTGGGTTTCAAGAATGCAAAAGAATATTATACTGCTGCTTCTCCAGTCAGAGGTTTACCTAAGATCTCAACGCCAACTTTGGCAATAAGTTCAACAGATGACCCGACCGTTAGTTCGAAACTTCCTATTCTGGAATTCCAGGATAATCCGAACTTGGTGTTGGTTGAGTCCAACTTGGGGGGCCACTTGGGCTTCGTAAAACCTTCGGGTGAATTTTGGTGTGTAGAGGTTGCTGAAGAGTATTTCAGACACTTTGAGAAGACGTTGGCATAATCCTATTTCGCACTTAATTAATTAATATGTTTTTAGAGTAAATGGTACTGAATGTGAGTAGAAGTATAGAATGCAATACAAATGAAAGATAGTTGAAGAAACCTGGCCAAACCAGAAGAGTATGATGATCCTCAGCAGTAACTAAATTTCAGAGACAATTTTCCTGGAGAAGTTCTCTCGTCTGATCATTTATTGAGAAGTCAGCTTCGATAGGTATGGGATTTTGATTGCCGTTGTTTATTTGGTTGATTTGTACTCGTTATACGTACTCGTTTACGTGCGTAGCAAAGTGAGCAAACATGTATGAGCTTCTCCAGAATTGTAAATAGCATGAATATGCTCATATTCACAAGTACATATCAACTGGTAATCTCACAATTCTAGAGCCTTTCTTGAAGTTGAATTCCGAGGTAGATGTGCCTTTTCGTGAACTCAAAATATTACCCTCTGTCCTTTAGTTAACAAAATTCTTAGCTGAGTTGGAGCAAGAAATATATCAAAAGAACAACCGTGAACATTTGCCTTTCTAGAAACCTTGTTGTTCTTTCCAATCTATCATTAAAAAACGCTTTAGCATCTAACTTTGACAAAGGGTGCAAATACAATTCGACCTGGACTTGCGTACACCAATTAAAGGAAATCAAAGTAATATCGACCTGTTAATCGACGTCGTTCACAAGAAGTATACAAAAGCAACAACCTTACAGCGCTTCATGCAAACTCTGAAAACAGTCTAGAAGAACAAGACTTGTTTACTATAGCAAAGATATCTGCTATTGGCTTTTTTTAGTGTTTGGGCCATCAAACTTGCTTGGCAACAAGAGTATACCTTGACGCACTTTCATAGTCACCCCTTTGAATAAAGCTTGGTATTCTCAGCCGTGCTATAATTGGGTTGCAAGAGTAAGACAGTTTCGACACTTCATGGCTACGAACTACTGTACCGAACTTTTGGAGAATCCGATAGGTCTGGAACACAACGTGCCTTCAAAGCAATTACCCCTTGGATAAGCAATTTGTGCCAAGAAATGATTGCATTGATTAACACTTTTGGTTTTGTTGATATTTATAGGTTTGTGGGAAGAAGGGCTCATATGGCTTCTAAATCTATGCCTTCTCCGCATTTCAAATATACGTATGTGCATGTGCGTAAATACGCGGGATCAAAAATACGAGTGTGTCCCGAAATAGAAGTATTAATTTAAACTGGCTGCAAATATCCTATTGCTGCAAATGAATAGCTTTTGTCTATATAAATGAGAAGATATCAGCCTTTCAAATAACCAACTTGGAGAAGCAGACAAACTACTCAAGTTCAAATAGTCCACACATTCTGTGGAACAGTACTGTGCTTTAGTATACATATTGACAAATAGTACAATCCCTAAACCATACACGAAAAAACGAAACACTGAAACAAGCAACTATTAATGATGGAATTCGCAGCGGTGTTATTTTTATTAACTTTGGTGGTAGCTGCTTTTGCTTCTAAAGTGACTTTGATCTCGATCAAACCTGGTTCTTGTTATCACCATCTGAGGATTAGTGTCACGGGCACTAGCTTGGTCTTGGTAAGTTCTGACGCCGTTCAATTGGAGTACAGGGATGACAACTCCTTGTATGATCCAACTAGAAGGATGTACGTCACCTTATCTGGTGGTCTGTACAAGGAGTCAGACGTCCCAGACAGAAGCTTCTCGGTCCAAAATGGGTACTTGCTGCACGGTACCGATTCGTTCTACGCATGCCCAAATGGTAAAATTATCGAGTTGAAGTCTTCATGCGGCAATATAACAGGTTCTTCGATAATACTCAATGTGGAACAACTAGATCATACATTGAGTGAGGCAACAACTAGGCCAACAACTCTAATACAGAAACAGATGCCCGCAGTTCCAACTCAGGAACCAAAGCAAGAAATCACTCAAAAGCAGGTTCCCAAGTCTCCAGAGGTACTGGGAAAAGTTGATACGCTGAAACTGGTACCATCGTACCCTAAAATGTACGGCCATAGCTTCACCAGTGCACAGAAAATTGACCATGCAGAGCAAGCAACTGGTGCACCAAAAGAAACACTTGCTGTTGAATCGAATAAGCAGGGCAGTGATGTTCCTGATCACCAAGGTTCACCCTCTTCTGAAAATGAAATTGAGGGCTCTTCTGAACCACAACAAGGTTTTGGCTTAAAGCAAGGTGCAGCGAAGCTGAACCCTACTCCTGAGAAGCAAGACAAGGGAGGAAAGGATGGAAAAGCTGCTGGTCCAAGGGTAAAGATTCATGTTGAGCCTAAGAAGCAAGCAAGCAAAAACCCTGAATACCAAGGTTCAACCTCCTCCGAAGAGTTCAAGGGCTCTTCAGAGGGTGGTCGTATAAAGCAAGGTGCTGAGAAGCTGAAACCTACCCCCGAGAAGCAAGATAAGGGAGGAAAGGATGGTAATGATGCTGGCCCAAGGGTAAAGATACATGTCGAGCCTAAGAAGCAAGGAAACAAACACCCTGAGGAGCTCAAAGGCTCTCCAGAGGGTGGTCGTATAAAGCAAGGTGCTGAGAAGCTGAAACCTACTCCTGAGAAGCAAGATAAGGGAGGAATGGACGGCAATGATGCTGGCCCAAGGGTAAAGATACATGTTGAGCCTAAGAAGCAAGGAAACAAACACCCTGAGGAGCTCAAAGGCTCTCCAGAGGGTGGTCGTATAAAGCAAGGTGCTGAGAAGCTGAAACCTACTCCTCCTGAGGAAGAAGTGATGGGAGGCAAGCCAAAGCAAGGCACTGGTCCGAAGGGTAAAGTACAAGGTGGAGCCATACATGGTGGTCCAATACATGCTGGTGGACTCCAGCAAGGTACTGGTCCTTCAAAGCAAAAACCAACTTCTCCTGAGGAAGAAGTGATGGGAGGCAAGCCAAAGCAAGGCACTGGTCCGAAGGGTAAAATACAAGGTGGAGCCATACATGGTGGTCCAATACATTCTGGTGGACTCCAGCAAGGTACTGGTCCTTCAAAGCAAAAACCAACTTCTCCTGAGGAAGAAGTGATGGGAGGCAAGCCAAAGCAAGGCTCTGGTCCAAAAGGTAAAGTACAAGGTGGAGCAATACATGCTGCAATTGAACAAGCTGCCAGATTACAACAAGGTTCCGGTTCTGAGAACCAAGGCACAGGAGTCAGGCCAAAGCAAGGTACTGGTCCAAAGGGTAAAGTACAAGGTGGAGCGATCCATGCTGCAATTGAACAAGCTGCCAGACTACAACAAGGTTCTGGTTCTGAGAACCAAGGCACAGGAGTAAAGCCAAAGCAAGGTACTGGTCCAAAGGGTAAAGTACAAGGTGGAGCGATCCATGCTGCAATTGAACAAGCTGCCAGATTACAACAAGGTTCCGGTTCTGAGAACCAAGGCACAGGAGTAAAGCCAAAGCAAGGTACTGGTCCAAAGGGTAAAGTACAAGGTGGAGCAATACATGCTGCAATTGAACAAGCTGCCAGATTACAACAAGGTTCTGGTTCTGAGAACCAAGGCACAGGAGTAAAGCCAAAGCAAGGTACTGGTCCAAAGGGTAAAGTACAAGGTGGAGCAATTCAAGCTGGAATTGAAGAAGCTGTTCGCCTTCAACAAGGTACTGCTCCTGCAAAGCAGAAACCTACTTCGCCTGAGGAACTGGGGACCGGGGGCAAGCCAAAGCAAGATACTGGTAAAAAGGAAAAAGGACTCGAAGATCCTAAGGATCCTAATATAATTCCTTCTCATGGTCAAGGTGAAGTTTCATCAGACAAGCAAGGCGATATTGGCAATGAGAAACAGGGAGTTGTCAACCCTGTGCAGCAGGGTTACCCTGAACATGATGATCATGGCTCTCCAAAGGAAAAAGGTTCTCCGAAGGAAGAAGATCATCGAAAGGGAAAGAGCTATCCTGAAGACGACGACTACCCAGAAGACCGTATTGGTCATGATGGACACAGGTATCCTAAGGGCCAAGGCTCTCCAAAGGGAAAGAGCTATCCTGAAGAAGAAGACTACCCAGAAGACCGTATTGGTCATGATGGACACAGGTATCCTAAGGGCCAAGGCTCTCCAAAAGGAAAGAGCTATCCTGAAGACGACGACTACCCAGAAGACCGTATTGGTCATGATGGACACAGGTATCCAAAGGAGAAAGGTTATCCAAAAGGCCAAGGCTCTCCAAAGGGAAAGAGCTATCCTGATGAAGAGGATTATCCAAACGAAAAGGGATACCCTAGGGGCAAAGGTTCACCAAGGGGAAAAGGTTATCCAAATGGTAAAGGTTATCCTAATGGTAAAGGTTATCCAAATGGTAAGAATTATCCTGACGAAGAGGACTATCCTGAAGAAGAACTTGGCCCTGGTGGTCACGATCATCCAAGGGAAAAAGGTTATCCAAATGGAAAAGGTTATCCAAATGGTAAAGGCTATCCTAATGGTAAAGGTTATCCAAAGGGAAAGAGCTACCCTGAAGAAGTTGATTACCCTGAAGGAGAAGATTATCCTGAAGAACTTGGCCCTGGCGGTCAAGGTCATCCAAGGGAAAAGGGTTATCCAAATGGAAAAGGTTATCCAAATGGAAAAGGCTATCCTAATGGTAAAGGTTATCCAAATGGTAAGAATTATCCTGACGAAGAGGACTATCCTAACGAAAAGGGATACCCTAGGGGCAGAGGTTCACCCAGGGAAAAGGGTTATCCAAATGGTAAAGGTTATCCAAATGGTAAGAATTATCCTGACGAAGAGGATTATCCAAACGAAAATGGATACCCTAGGGGTAAAGGTTCACCAAGGGAAAAGGGTTATCCAAATGGAAAAGGTTATCCAAATGGTAAAGGTTATCCAAATGGTAAGAATTATCCTGACGAAGAGGATTATCCTAACGAAAAGGGATACCCTAGGGGCAATGGTTCACCAAGGGGGAAAGGCTATCCTAATGGTAAAGGTTATCCAAAGGGAAAGAGCTACCCTGAAGAAGAGGATTATCCTGAAGAACAACTTGGTCCTGATGGTCATGGTGGTCATCGTTATCCTAACGAAAAGGGATACCCTAGGGGCAAAGGTTCACCAAGGGAAAAAGGCTATCCAAATGGAAAAGGTTATCCAGATGAAAATGATTATCCGGAAGGGCACCTTGGTCCTGGTGGTCATGGCTATCCTAACGAAAAGGGATACCCTAGGGGAAAAGGCTATCCAAATGGTAAAGGTTATCCAAGGGAAAAGGGTTATCCAAATGGTAAAGGTTATCCAGATGGTAATAATTATCCTGACGAAGAGGATTATCCAAACGAAAAGGGATACCCTAGGGGTAAAGGTTCACCAAGGGAAAAAGGTTATCCAAATGGAAAAGGTTATCCAAATGGTAAAGGTTATCCAAAGGGTCAAACTTACCCAAACGAACAGGATTACCCTGATGAAGAGGACTATCCTGAGGAACAACTTGGTCCCGATGGCCACGGCTATCCGAAGGAAAAGGGTTATCCAAGAGGAAAAGGTTCTCCAAAGGGAAGCGGGCAATGCTGGACTTGAAATTCATACATCTCCTAATGAAGTAGCCGCTGGTTTTGCTAATTACCGCCCTAATATTCCCAACAAAGTAGAATCATCTTTTGATATCCCGGGCCCACCTAATACCCTGGCACATTTCTTCAAGCAATATTTAAAGTTATTGCTCTTCTTTGAGGGTCTCCTTCTAAAGCGATTGAAAGTCTGCAAGTCTTGTCAATTAAGGAGTGGTCTTCTTCAGTAGTTTCATTGAAGCTGTACCTTTTATTTCATTGTCAGGTCAACGTGGTACCAGCATCAACTGGGATTTTGAAGGAAGAGCTACGGATATCATATCCAAATGAAAGCCCAACTACCGTATTCAGTATAAATCGGACAACTATTACTCCATGTGTACTGTCAAACTTGAAGCAACCAGTTCTGTTTGAGCAGTATCGATTGTCCCGGTAGTATTGATATCGGCTCGCAATGTCGTTGAACGCAAGTGTGCTTAAGTGATCTGTAGTAGTTCTTAAGTTACCTATTTTTAGACCAATATATGATTCGAGGTCAAACTTCGGTAGGGTGTCCTGAATAGTTTCTGCCTTTACTAAGACAGCATACTCTGAAGGAGTAGTTCTATACGCAATTGCATGACCCAGTAACACTCTTGAAAGGACGCTCACTTTAGGGGTATTCCTATCAACTGCAGGGGTGGTGCTTCAGGTGAGTGTGCCTGGTGGTCTACGGCTGCCATGTTGCACAACCTTAATCGAATTGAAATGACCATATGCTCCTTCAAAGTGCTCCAGGCAATTTCATATTTCACTTCAAAGTCACCAAGCGTGGTCACTTTAACTTGCAAGAGAAGTCTATCATGGCTCGTCTACCAGTCGACAAGTTTTTCACACATGACATCGAAAACTTGCAAGAGCCAGAATACTTTTGCGACATATAGTTGTTTTCGCAACTTGGCCCTGGTTGCTATGGACGATGCTACTGTGCCACAGAGTCGTGTAACATGCGATTCGTACTTAACAAACTTTGGTGCATGGGTGAAATTCTTCGTGGTGGTCATCGCAGCCAGTTGTTCCACCGTGCTGTACCCCACGTTAAAAATGCACTCAATGTTCCGAAAGCGTACATTTAACCGGCATTGACAATGCCGCACAACATGGGCTTAGTTATATACGGGAGTGTGTTTGCAGCAGTGCTGAGTTCTGATTATTTTAGTATAAAAGGAGAGGAAACTGTCCCTTCATCTCACACTTATTCTCCATTCTATTCACCTCTTCAACATTAAACACAATGAGATTCTCTTCAACCAGTTTAATTTTGACATTCGCAGCCATTGTGCTCGCTGCTCCCACCGCTGTAACAAACTTTGGTTTGATTATTATTCGCTCAGGCTCGGTATACCAGTACCAAAGTATTGGAAGCAAGGACTCGGTATTAGCTATTGTTCAAGGTAATAGTGACTACTTTGATTTGAAGTCAGACCTGTCGTTGTACGATAGAACTTCCAAGAAGTACGTCTCCTTGAAAGGTGGTATCTATGTCCAGACCGATACTCCTGACAAGAGCTTCTCCATCAGTGGAGGATATTTGGTACATGGACTGGACTCCTTCTATGCTTGCCCATACGGTTCCACTATCAAAATCACCTCCTCTTGCAAGGATTCTGCAGGATCTCCTGTGGGCTTGAAGGTTCTTGAAAGTACTGGAACCTCATCTACAAAGACCACCAAGACAACCACTACTGTTCAAGCAACCACCACTGTCAAGAAAACTACTGGGGTAACCACCACCACAACTTGTGTGACATCTGAGCCAACGCCTGTGAAAGGCAGCAGTAGTGGCAAGATCCAATTTGGAGTGATCGCCATTCACTCTGGTACCCAGTTCCAGAATGCCCCAATCAAGAAGGTTCCAACTCATTTGCACGTCTTCTCTGTTGGTGGCAATGAAGGTACTGCCATCACTCTTACCTTGAATAAAGATGGCACTTTGACAGACGAAGATGGTGTTGGCATTAACTGGGACTCTCAAACTGGAGAGTTCGGTGATGTTGATCCATTTGGCCAACAAAAGCCAACAACTGGCTTTTCTATCGCGAACGGGTACTTGCTCCTCAATGGAAAAGGCAATTGGAAGGCATGTCCATCGGGACCAAACAAGTTTTCGTTGGCGAACAACGACTGTACTGGAGGAACCAGTATTGGGTTATCTGTTGTTAACCCCAAGACTCTTTAAGTGAGCTTGCGAGAAAATAAATGAATTTCTGAACAACTAGTAGACCCTCTTGTTAGCACTATTTTATTTATAGCACTTTGGAAAATGGAGTTTTGGGTGCAAAAAAAAAAACGTCTTGCTTCTGTCGACTTGAGACCCCACAAGTTCTAGAGAAATACTGCAAACAAGGTATACGTGACACCTCCTTTAGTCTAATCGCAGCCTTTGCGAATGCGGGGCAAAGCATTTGATCGTAAATTAACTTTAACATTCAAGAAGAAGATGGTCTCTAGTAGGTGTTCCACTTCGACCACGCAATTGCATATAAATCCAAACTACTTCAATACTACCCCTCTCAAGATACCTAAATTTGAACTCCATTCCTAAAATTAGAGTATCACATTAAACTCCACCATCTTCCCACCAAGTAGAACTAATTAGCAAATTATTTACAAAAATAGCCAAGAATGCACGATTTTACTGTTCTTGTAACTGTTCACAATTTTCGCTTCATAGTCTCTCAGTTTATACTATAACAAACCTTGTATCAAGGCAAAACTTGTATTAAAGCAAAACATGTATCAAGGAAAAACTTGTACCAAGCCAAATCTTGTGTATGATCACCTCAAAAGAAGGTATAGACCCTAAAAGCATCGTCAGATCACGTGACTTGAGAATCTCTCTTCACCTGCCTCTCTATACTCCAGGACTCTCTCCGAGTTTCTGCCAGGAGTCTAAACAGCTATCCAGTACCCTGTCTGGCCCATCCAACGAGTCTAAATCCATCTCCGAGCCCATCTAGCGGTGCACTCAGCATCCGCCTCGTTATCTGGTGCCCCCACACTAATAAAAAAACGCTCCTCGCAGATCGCGGTGAGGGGGTGACTAAATATCAAAACTTTGAGCCTTTACTAAACAGGCACACCTTCTACTTTAAGAGTGGCACTACACACATTTCCTCGGTACACACTCGATTTGTACAGTCGTACTGGTTAGCCACCGAGTGTTTGAACGTCCGCCTGTGAAAAATGACCCATTCGGACCGTCCTGGAGGTCCTGATGCCTCTCCCCACAATGCCAATAACGTGAAGAAGAAAAGGGCCAGATCGAAGTACACCCGTCCGTGCGATGCCTGTTCGTTGAGAAAGGTGAAGTGTGACTTGGAAACTCCGTGCTCTAAATGCAAGGCCCATGATATCCCATGCACTAATAACAGAATACGCAAGAAGTGTGGTCCTCAGAACATCTCCCGAAAGACAAGAGACTCTATTCACCAGCTCGCGGCCAATAAACTACTATCCTCCAACGAAGATGCGTTGCATGTGCAAGCTATCGTCGAACCTAAGTTTGTGCCTTCTGTCACCTTGGATAAGTTAATACCATGTTTGCAGCTCTATCAGACTTGGTATTACAGTGTTTGGCCAGTTGTTTCCGTGGCACACTTGACTTCAAAGCTAATTGAAAATACCTTACCAGCAACCAACTTCGCTGGTCTTGCTTGCCCCACAGAGATCCATCTAAATGAAGCTAATATGTCTTCCTATTCTTTGAGCTGTGCTGTGGCTGCTTCTATGATCGTACAGGTAGCTTTTATCAAAACAACAGAAACATTTATGACTCTTCCAAAGGATTTGAATCATTATGTCCTTCTCAAAGATGCCTTAAGATCAAGAGAATCGGCTAATTTCAAATTGAATCCGAGTACGGATAGTCTACTCACCTCGTTTTTCTTATACAGTTATTATGCAAATCTTCAAGGTGGTGCTTCCTCTGCGATTATCTATCTCAGGGAAGCAATTTCGATCGCTCAGATCTTGGGTTTACATGATAACAATACTTATGCCAACAAGTCTCGAAGTGAGACTCACAGATTGAAGAAAATTTATTATTTGCTCTTGGTCACAGAAAGGTTTATCTGTATCGAGGATAATGTACCTATCATTTTGGACGCTTCCATACCGTTCCCTTCTTTGGATGACGAGGAGTACTCAACTTTATTGTGTGGCTTCACAGAATTAGTCAAGGTATTTGCCATTCCCGATAAGAACTTCTTTGACAAAATCATATCTTTACACATTCACAAAAACAATCCAGTTCTCTTTGAGAACACCCAACTACAGTTTAACAACAATTTCTCGAATCAAACATGGATAACTGCGGTGCAACTACAATTGAGCAACATCCACGTTGTACTCGAAATGCCCGATATTCAAAAGGTGAACATCTTGCTCAGTAAATACTGGATGCAATCTTTAGTGTGGAATATATCAAAAACCCACAGCTTGCTACTAGATTCTTCGTCTTCGAATCAAGAGTGTTTACTTCGGACTTTCCCTGTTTTCATTGCGAGAGATTTTCTCGAAGACATCAAAGGTTTTACTATGTTTGCCTTTGAGCTTAATGGTCCTGGCACGTGTGTCAAGCTACTAGAAATTGCCAGCTCCTTGTTGGATTCCATATGTCTTAGTGGTTTTAAAGTGGACTTTGCAAACCAAACCTCCAATATGGGTTGCAAATATTTAAAAGAGTTGTTCGAAATGATTAGAGCGTTGAAAAACACTATAACTTTACCTCTGAGTCAATACGGCAAGATCGAAGCCTTTTTATCAACAAATTCTCCTTCTACTGCCTTCCAACTAACTGGTGCAGGCTACCTTTCTGAGTTGAGCGAAGAAGACACAGACTCTAGGGGGAGTGATGAGGTTGTGGCAGAGAATAAGGATCAAATTCCAAAAGAGACACCTCCTCACAAACCGTTCGAGAATTCGCCATTTACAGAGATGTCGTTGGCATACTACGCTTCACCCTCACAATTCGATACAAGAAGTATATCTCAGCTTAATTTGATGGCAAGTATGCCCATGGACAATCCGTATGTCGATAACATTAACCAAACAATTACAAATATGTTCCCACCTACATAGATACAATTCCTTTATAATACTAGAATGTCTTAATTGTCAAAGTAAACTCCAACGTGTATTAGTCCTCCTCATCAAGATCTGTTTCTAAATCGCACATTGTGCGACAGTTTGGACAGTAGAACTGAGGGTAGCTCTTAATTATTATGGGCCTTATACATTTGTAATGCCACGCGTGAGAGCATGGACTGATGAATAATGCCTGGCATGGCTCGATTTTCATTAAGCATATCGCACACTCTGCCAAATCATCTAAAGAAGTCGGAACAAGCGGATTAGTGAGCTTGGTTTCGATTTGGATCGTTTCCACGACTTCGCTACTGATTGTGTTGTTGCCCAATTGTAAGTTTTTCAACTTTTTGTGAATTTCCAAATTGAACTGGTTCACTTTTCGCTGCCAACTCCTGTTGAACTCACATCTCATTTTAACACACCTGTAAACCTCCTCTGTACCTCCTCTATAATCCATACCTAGCTGGATAATGTCACCATCGATTAATGGCATCATAGACGACTCTTCTGACGCAGGGGACAATCTAACATGGTTTAGGAATGTACCTGAAGATGACTTGCAATCTTTCAAAAACCATTGCCCGTCTTCATTACATTGAAATAAAGCGTGCGTTCTAGAAACAACCTTACTTTTGAATACCACAGGAGCAGAAGAGCCTTGTGGTGCATGTGCCGCAGCCTTGTTCTTCTCCGTATACCTGCCTATTGAGATCGATGAAGTGGGCTTTATTTTCCGTATCACAGGTGAGAAATACAAGCCAGATGTAGACGAAGAATGGTCAATCAAGGGAGTCAATCTCACAGAGAAAAACCCATCCTTGTCCATACCATTTGCCTTCTCGTTTGATGTGCTCTCTAGGAGCGCATTCTTACTATCGTCTGAATCCTGCAAGGCGAGTGGGTTCTGATTTCGAGTTTCTTCATTTGAAATGTGCGTCAAATTGTGGATGTCGGTGGAGCTGGAGGTATTTATTGATCCTAATCTTGGGGCAGGCGGCTGTGATACACTTTCTGAATAATCCAAATTGCTTATAGCAGAACCAGTTGGTGATGTGTTGGAAATGTTTCGGTTGTTTGCAACGTCATTGAGATGGGTGTTTTGAAGTTGGTGGCGGCGGCCAGAACTTGATGCAGGGGCGGGTTCTTCTGGTGCAGTGTAGCTGCCCAAATTTGCAATGGTAGGGCTATTTGACATGAAAATGTGGGGGTGCTCAGTTGGTGAAGGTGGTCCGTGGACAGCGCTTGACGAATTTCCAGATCCCTGTGAAGCAGGAACTGATTGCGCTGCTGCTGACGTTCTTATGGAGTTAGTGAAAGTAGACAAAAAGTTGAGACCAAAAGACGACCTTCGTCCTCCCAAAGTTGGCTGGTCACCTAATGAGCTTGGAGCACTCAAATTTCCATTCAAGTTACTTGTTGACACACTCTGAGATATAGCTCTCTTTGAAGCAGGACGACTATTACTAAGGTGGCTATTCAAATTTGAGTGTGAAACACTCGAGGAAACGCTATTCTTCGGTGTTATTGAATGGGGGGCACCTGGATGAAGTGGCTGTTGGAGCAATTCAGGAGACGAGCCAACTGAGTGTGCGGGCAGGCTATTGCCACCCAAGGACGAAGGCTGAGGTAACGGAGGCATATTGCCAGGTATATGAGGGAAGGTAGTGATGTTATTACTAGTGCCACTGCCAGCACTGGTATTAGATATGCTTCTAGTAGCAGGATTGCTAAGGTCTCTCACTGAGGTTTCAGTCATAACAACAGCCATATAACGCGTACGAAATGTATAGGACTGTCTTTGAATGAGATGCTAAAGGGGTGTGTCAACTGGGGAAGTAGCCAAGTATTGCTTGTTTATAAGATTTGAAACGAACAGCAAGGAATTGGCGAGCGCACGATAAAATTTTAGCGAGCCAGCACGATTCTGCCTAAGTGAGACACCATTGGAAAGTGATTGAGCGCGAGTAAAGGGGTGTTGGACGCCGCATATACTAATGAATAACTATATCGCTCCCTAATTGAGGCGAGTTTTGGTGCTACTTGAGCTTTCTGGAGAGTCTGGGCTTGTTTTGACGGATATATAGAGACATGAGTCTAATAGATAAAAAGTCAATATCTTCTTGAATTTTGAAATCGTTTACAGAATCGAAGAACAATACAGAGACTATCTAAAACAGAGTACATGTATTGCTCGATCGTAGATGATCGCCTCATCTTTTTTGGTCTCTTGAAGACATTTCACTACACAAATCCAACTAGCTGAGTTCTCACAACCTCTCTTCACTTATCAACCGTAAGAGCAAGTCCTGCAATTGAATCTTACCCTTTGGGCTCTTCCATATGAAGTGATCGCTCTTCTCAGCAATCACCCATTCGATGGTCTTGTCGCTCAACTTGCTGATCTCCCTCTGCCATTTACCCCAGTTGAGTGAATTCTTAATCATGAAATCAGAAGAGATAACACTCACGGGAACATTGTGTATTTCCGATCTCTTAATCTCCCCATAAGACAATATTGAGGAGGTTATTTGTTCCTGCAATCTAGCTCGAATATATTTTGGCAGGTAATACATATCTCTGCCAAAGATTCGACTCTTACTCGAGAACTTTCGTGGATGGAAGAACCAGTGGAAGTTTGTGGTCAATCCCAAGGGAGAGATGACTCCTCTTACCCATAATTTGAACCCTGTAACCGTGTTCATCAATTCCAACTTATTCTTGAAGATGGTCCGCCAGTCTTCATTTTTGCGGTTGGAGCCACTAAACGGTCTCTTCTGCAACAAATCCTCATGCCAGCTATCCACCAACAACAAGGAGTGGATTTTCTCCACATTTTTACTGGCAAACATGCGTGAGTATAACCCACCAATGTCAAAGCCAACCAAACTATACGGTCCCTCGATGCCTTCTTTGCTCAATGCCTCTACCAAATAGTCTGTAATTATACCAATGGAAACCGGGGATGGTGCGCTTTCTGACCACGCGTAGCCTGGTCTGTCCCAAACACAGTAACGTTCAATCTTATTTAAATGGTACAATTCTTCTATCCATTCTTGGAATTCTTCGGAAGATGTCAATTGACCACCTTCAACAAGAACAATTGGCTGGCGCTTCCCATTGGGGTCCTTGGGTACGCCATCAAGCGCACTTTCGTTTGACTTTGGAGGGTAAACATCCCCAAAACACGCCAAGTGAACATGAAATTGGTCGTCTGCGACACTAACCAACTTACCCCAGGGTTTCTCGTGTGTATCAAATGCCAGTATCCACAAGGTCAAAGAGATGTTCCAGATAATCAAAAGCAAAGCAAACTTGATGACTATCTTGATCAGAATCACAAACAATTCCCAAATACTTCTCCTCTTCTCAACACGCCCTGTGTATTTGATCTCTTGGAAATGCTTTCCCTTCTCAACGTAATAATCAGTCAATGAATTGACCAAAATGTTTACCGCTGTCCAAATAAGAAGGAAATTGCCCAAAGCCCCAAACTGTTCTCTCGTCTTCCCAACTACCAACACAACTACTAAGTCAAGCACCACCAAGCCAAAGCTGACGTAACCCAATACTCTTTCGTAGTATGCTGGAATAACAAACCACCACAATGTAACGAGATTGGTCAACAAATTGACAAAAATCAAGTCCAACTCCAAAAACGATTCGTTACGGTTATTCAAGCCAGGAATGGATATGAAGTCAGATATCAAGAAGGCGAAGAAAAGTACCAAGTTCACCAAGATGAGCAATATCACTCCTAAACGTATCAACTTGATGTTGTACAAGTTAAGCGGAGACACAATTGGATCGTCTGGGTCCAATAAATGCTGGTCGGTCTCTTCTGAGTGGAGCAACGGCTGCTGCTCATCAACTACCAAAGGTGAATCTGAGGAGTCTTCTGTGGCATGTCTGACAGCAGGCACCCCCGTCTCCTCGGCTTCAGTTGATTTATAGCTCATAATGTAAACGACTTAACTAGAGGAAGAATCTCAATTCCCTCTTGGTTGCTCTTTTATAAGATACTTGCTATATCGTGGAGAAGACACTATTTCGATATCTGCACGTGATCCTTGCTATATCCAAAACATATCGTCAAAAGGCTGTCAAAAACGCCCCCAAACGACTTCCTTGAAACTAACTGATGAGTGAAGTTATTACCATTCCCAGTACTACGTTGAGTGGAGGCGTCACATTCTACACTGTCTCAATCAAGCTACCGCTCAGGTCACTTACAATAGATAAAAGGTACTCTGAATTCGAAGATCTAGTGAATAACCTTGCTGGTGACTTGGGAATTACTAAGAGCGACTTTCCATACCAATTGCCTTCAAAAAGAATCAAATGGCTCAATAACTCATCCACAGTAGCCGAAGAGCGTAAGCAGGAACTCGCGAGGTTCTTAAACCTCCTTATCAAGGACTCTAGTGTGCAAAATAACCCTATCCTCCTCAACTTCTTAAAATTGCCAATTAACTTCAAATTCAACTCGAGTCTATTCAAAGGTGCTTTGGGCGATAATAGAGTGAGTGACTTGCTTGTTGATTTGAGTTCGATAGATGAAAACAACTGGTTGGAGATTCATCGGATTTTCAAGTCAAACTTGGCCGAACTTCTATCGGAGGCCCCTACAAACATGACTGAGCGCCTGCAGATTCGCGACAAGATTAACAAGCTATTACAACCATGCCTTCTTAATCTAACAAAATCTCTACATGGAAGTAAACTAAATGCAAAGGAATTCACGAGGCGAGAAACACTACTTTCTGAGTTGAAGACTAGCATGGATGAGTTGATAAATGGTTTGCAAGGTGGATACTCTCATAACGACGAGCAAAAGCTCTTCAAGAGGGTTTTAGGGAAACCTCAGGAAACAAAAGACACCATGCTATTGAACAACAACGAGTTATTACAAGCTCAGGTACAAGTGCACCAGGCCCAAGACCAAGAATTGGAACAGCTTCGGAAGATAATTCAGCGCCAGCGAGAGATAAGTGAAGCCATCCACACGGAAGTGGAAGAACAGAATACCATGTTGGATCAGTTCAATGATGAGGTTTATAATACCACGGAAAAGCTCAGAACTGCTCGAAACAATGCCAAGAGGATTCTCTGATCTGTGTGGTCCTTGGATGCGGCAGAATTGCATAGAAGAGCATGAGCTTCGCAAGTCGGCTTATGAGTGGTACATCACCCGACAATAAAACTCCTTATATATTTCTCAGCTTGGGTTTAGAATGTCTACGTATGTATTTCCCATATCTTTTGTCAACTGATTGACCACTTTGATGTTGACGTCAATTTCCGTAAGTTCCTCGGTATTGTGGTTTTCGAAGCTCGGAACGTACTGGTTCAACAAACATACTGCCACAGAAGAGTTTAAATTTCTCTGTTGAAATGATCCAGGGAGGTACTCTGTAATTTTCCAGAACCCACCTACATTATTGAAACACTTCGAAACTCCTATCCTTCTTGGTGGATATGCCCGCCCTCCGTTTTCGAGGTTGAAGATGCTGGGGAAATACTGTGAGTAGAACCAGATCCCAATACTGGAACCAATTATAGATCCTCCAACAACGTCCCTAAGAAAATGACGGTTGTCGCTTATTCTGGTGCATGCAACAAAACATGCAACCATCACTGGGAAAATGGCCAATAAGACTTTGAACGAAATGCCACGCTTATCAAATACTTGCAACTTGCCTGAAATATTCATGCTCGATATCACCATACCACGGAAAACTGTAGACAGATGTCCACTGGGGAAGGAGCGGAAGCCTTCATGAAGCAATTGGATGTTTTCTGTCTCGCAAATTGAGATTGCAAAAAGCGATGTTGGACCAGCCACCAAGCTTAAGTCGGGTGCACACCTGGCCAACAAATCAGGTCTAGGCAAACCACAGATGTTTTTCAAAATAACAATAACCATCAACTGTGTTGACATCCCTCCACAGAGACACATTAAGCCAACAAAGATGTCCCACGCTCTTCTGAACCCAGTTAATGAGCCCCGACTGAAAATGGAGCATAGAAAGAACTGAATAATAGGGAACACTACTGCAATAATGACTAATGTCAATAATGGTATCGCTGTATCATCCTCTTCCTTATAAGAATGCATTAAGCTGATGTCTTGAGTCAGAAATTCAAGGGCCCTGGGTGGAACGAAAACACTGTACACTATGAATCCCACCAAGATGGCTATATAGAATGCCCAATCTGCCGCATACGAATAAACCGACAACCTGGAGAATTGGTTCTTGCGAAACTCTATCGTGGAGTCTTGTATGTTAAAGTGCATTGCTTACAGTTGCATTTGGTCTGTGTTAGGGCTTTTGCCAATTTGCAGCCTACTATATTCATGTACACAAATATGAAGCAGCGTTGTGTTGCAGTTGGGATATAAATTAATTGCAAATACACGACTGTGTTTTATGTGCACTCATGCTTTTCCACTATAAAAGGAGCGATGGATCCATTAATTTTCACTTTTTTCAGTAAATACCATCAACCATTACAAGTAAGTGTATTTGAAAGAAGGATGATGATTTTAGTGATGACAACACTTCGCATGAATTAACATAGTGATAAGACAAATAGTTACACCAAGATCTACTCTGATATTATCATCATCTAACAAATAACCATTTGAACTCGACATACTAACAATTTTAAGTGAAGCGCAGTTACATGAAGAGAACCTATTTCAAGTGGTCAATTGTAGGCAATTACTGTTGTTCAGTTGTTATGTCAATTACTAGTAGGGGACCATTTCTAACAAAAATCTAAATACTTCATTTCTTCCTATTCTTCCTCGCCTCTTTTGACACTATAACTTGATTCATTTGTAAAGTTGTGGGTATAATTCCTCGAGGACTTGGCCCCAGAGCTTGATACCTTCTCTGATCTGTTCCTCAGTGAGGAAACTTAAAGAAAGTCTGACAGAGTCCCTTCCCCAGAGTTTGCGATCGCCAACAACATCAAAGTAATTCCCATCGGCAAGAACAACATTATGCTTCTCAGTAAGATACTCCACAACTTTGGAGTGGTTGAAGCCTTCGATTCCGGAATTAAACTTGACCCAAACAAAATAACCACCTTCTCCACCGTGGTAGGTGAACTTGCCCTTGGGCAAATACTTAACGAGCGACTCTATCAAAGCCTTCGCTCTCTTTGAGTAAACTGACTTGAAGTGTTCGATAATCTTATCCAATTCTTTTGATTCAATTAATTCAGCAACTGCCAAGGAGTTCAACTGACTTGGAGATCCACCAGACTTGTTGGCACCGGTCAATGACAACTGACTAGCCAACTTTTCAGATGCAGTCTCCTGCCAGCCAACTCTCAATCCAGGAGCGATAATCTTCGAAAAGGTTGCGTTGGAAATAGTGTTACCAAAAGTTTTAGATTCTGGTAATGATTCTTGGTCAAAGTAGTTAAGTCTTGGAATCACCGGTTTTTCCGTGTAGTTCAACAAGTCATACACATCATCCGATATGATCAAAAGGTCGTACTTTCTAGCCAATTCAATCAACTTCCGTCTTGTCTTGACAGAATAGGTCAATCCACCGGGGTTTGAAAAGGTCGGAACAATATAGATCACGAATCTATAATACTTACGGTCTGCTCTCAATGGATCTTTGACCACGTTAATTTCGTTTAGCTCACTGCTCTCGGGTAATCCCTCACTATATTTCTTTAATTCTTCTTCCAAGTGCTTCAAGTCAATCTCATATTCATCGCTCTCAGGAGTTTCTTCAATCGCAGTCAATTTGTCTTCAAAACCAAGATCAACAAATACATGATTCACCAAGTAGTATGTAGGTGAAACAATAAAAACTCTTTTAGTACGGTCGGTGACATCGGTGACGGAATTCAATATGTTTGAAATACCATACGAAGCTCCGGCAGTAAGGTTAATGTGTTCCGGCTTTGAGTGGACGCTCAAGCCAGCGACCCCACTTTCTTTGAAGACGGAATTGTTCCAGTCACTGAAGGTTTTACGAACGTCAAAGTTACCGTGATCCGTTCCATAAGCTAATGGATTTTGGTTCAAGGGGTTGGTCTCGTAATGACTGAAATCGGTGTGCAACAACACCGTTTGGAACGCCAGAGCGACGCTTTTGCTGGGTACTAACGACGTGGAAGGGTGGCCCTTGAAGAAGTTTATCGACATCTTTGGCTTGCAGTTCAATTGTGTCGAGTTATTGCTGTGTAAATTGGGATCTATCTGTGGCTATTTAAGGTTAAAGAGTCCACAGTTGACGGGTCCATATTGGTCACGTGGTATTTATCACGTGCATACTGTCCAATTAAACAGAGAACAAAAAGTCGAATAAGCAGCAAAAATATCAAAGAGACATACACAGACTAAAGACAGAATGGTTACTGCGGCTGGTCTCTTATTCAGTGCGTTGTTAGGCGCTGCTGCCAGAAGGTTGCAAGTTCAGCTTGTTGGAAAATCATACCCAAGGTCGTTCGACAGAGTACCTGGTTATGTATTGAGTTCTGGGTTCTTCCTTGGGTTGTACTACGTACTCGATCAGTATGCTGAAGGTAACAAGAAATTGTTGGAGAGAAGGTTACTCGTTTTACGTGAACAGAGAGCCAAGAAGAATGCATTCTTTGAATTTGATGAGCAACCAGACCATAGACTCACAGCTGACAAGAAGGGCAGATTTTTCTCCCTTTTGGATCAATACGGAGCTAGTTATAAGTAAAGAAGGTGAGTTCAGATAGTTGTGATACTGGGCATATGTGTATCATGCATGAATGAGATGCTTAGGTATTGAAGGACTTTAATCAGACTAAATTTGCAGTGTACTTTACAGAAACCGTCTTCGCAAACCGTCTTTTTTATGTGAAGGTCTTTTTTACCTAGTGTTTTGTCTCTGGTACGTTTATCAAGTCTTGTATTAATGCCAAGCAGTGTATCTTGGGAAATATAAATAGAAGAATGAACATTTTCATGAATTTCACGTAAAAATTAACCAACTTGGTCGATATTTGCCAAATCCTCCGTCTCCAAAGTCTCCAGTCTCCAGTCTTTCTCCATTCAACCGTTATTACATTAGGTATCTTTTATAAATAATTAACAACTAAATGTATTTACATATTATACACATCAATCTACTTCTATCTCCTCTTCAGTTCCCTTGAAGAAAACATCCTTGCTGTCTTCTTCAACCACTTCACCTTCTTCAATCTCGTCTTCATCATCAGCATCACTGTTGACTTCACTATCAAACTCTTCGTCCACTTCACTTCCTTCCACGTCTGGTCCGGACTTATAATCCTCATCTTCCTCTGAATCTTCGTCCTCAGCTATTTCAGCACCATTGACCACTGCCGCAAGTTCACTGGTTCCATTTCCATTTGATCCTTTTTCCTTTTCTCGTAAGTTCTCATCAAAAGAGTTGTCATTGAGATTCTGATTCTTCAAGAACGTATCAATCATCTCAAAGTACTTGTGGTCGATAATACTGAACTCGATATCTTTCTCTTCGTTCTTTTCGTTCAATACTGAGAAATTGATATTGAATGTTTTGCTCGTGATATTGCTGTAAGAAGTCGAATTGACACTCTTCACATTGAAAATTAGAATCGGTTTCTTGAATCCAAATATTACAAACGTATCATTATCCGAAGTTATCAAGAAGATCAAAACTCCATCTTTCGCTCCTCTGTGGCATTCCACCATTATAAAGACGTTGTTGTCATTGTTTGCAATTGAAATTGCATCGTCTTGGTTCAAAGTAAACGTATTGAGCGGGCCACATGGCAAGTAACTAATCAAATTGATACCGCACAATTTGAATTGTCTTTGGAAGTAATCCACAATACAGTAATGTATAGCACTCAATGTCATATCCTTTGTATCTTTACTCACAGCCAACTGTGTTTCAACATCCGAGGGTATTTTGCCCAGTTTGACTAGTTGCTTTCTGATCAAGTCTAAGTTTAATTGGCAAATTATTGGGTCCTTCGACTCATTACCTAAGAACTCGTCGTGCAACCAAATGCATAACATCACGATGTTCTTTTTCAGATATGTTACTGAATTATTGACTATGGGAACCAAACAACATAGTTTGATAACTTTGCTCAATTCAATCACCGAGAGCTCTGCCACCTGGTTGGCTGGGTTCACTATCGAGAATATAGGAACAGGTTCACCATTCTTCTCCACCAAATGAAAAGATAAATTCATTTTCTTTCTTATAGGTGATTGGAATGATACTTGGTTAATCTCAAAGATAATGGCATCCTCCTTAACTAAAGCATTGTTTAGCTGTACCATTCCAGGTTTAGGGTATTCGGTTATCGAATTTAAGACACCTTGCTCAACTGCAGCTTTGGAATCAGGCTCAACTTCGGGCAAGTCAGACACCTTTCTTCTCTTGTTCCCACTAAGGTGTTCATAAAGTTTATTTAAGGTACTGGAGGTTTCAGGATGCTTCTGTATCAAAATGCTGATTTCGTCCCGAAGCTCGCTGGGCAAGTCTAGAATCCAGTCGATGGTCATCTTCGCTAAGCAAGCACTGGGTCTGTTGTGGGTAGTGTTGCGAGTAGCGAGTTGTTTTGATGTTGGTTTTTTTTTCTGGTGGTGAAATATTTATGAAGGGCTGCTGATTCTCTTTAGACGTGCCCGTTGAAGGTATTCGCTCATGAACGACAACCTTTTCACAGATAACACCTCTGTATTGAATGTACTACCTGCTGTCCGAGGATTGTTTCACTATGAGTCCAAATACGCGTCTTTAATGAGATGTATGGAGAACCACGAATTGGAGGAATCAGATCCAAAGTTGTTTCACCTTATTGAGTCGAAGCTAACTTCCTTAGAGCCGGCAATCTTCCCTGAAACTGAGTTGGCAGTGGATGAACAGAAAGCTCTTCTACTCTCTATGGCGTTTGGCAGCGAGTATCTTCGGGCAGTACAAATCTTGTCGAATTCGAGTATTTTATTGAAGGTATTGACCTGGAACGCAACCGAGGAACCGACTCAGTTTGCCAAATTGTTTGCAGAAAAGCTCACATTGTCTCAACCATTCCGTATTCTAGTTAGAGATTACGAAGAGAATCATTATGGCGAGCTTGAAGAACTTCAGTTTAAACTGCTAATAGAGGAGGTGTTGGGCTCACTGATAGAGAGCTCTACATCAAGTGATGTTTCTTTGAAAGAGCTCGAAAATAAAATGAAAAACCTGCTCTTTGAAGAGTACTTGATCGATTTAGACAACTGGTATTGTACTTGCACTAGCTACCAAATGTGTTACCAGAGTTCGTTTTTGGACACAGAGGTACAGGGGTACCAGCATATTAACTTGCAAGGATGTGAAGAGAACGTAGTTCTGCAGTTGATTTCTAGATGCAAAAGCAAAATATTGAGTCCAATACCTATTTGCAGACACTTGATTAGCGTGATTATTCTTCTAGAAAACTACATGCAGCTTGAGGAGAAGTTGAATGTTGTCGTGGAGAGAGACAGCAAGGAATTCTTCAAAGGAAGCTAGAATGAAACATTTAAGCTCTGTTTAATTCTTCGCGTATGTTGAACAAACTGGCTAGGTACATGTCTATCCTACCTGCATTTCTATTCTACGAAATTCAATTCGAATCTGAGAGGCAATGCCTTTGGAAGTCATATAAATTGCAGAATTTGACTCGAATTGACAACTCTACTTCAGTTTAAGGTCAATTGCCTATCATATATCCTACCAGTGACACTTCAGCAGTCCATTAAGTCACAGCAAACATACACAGCCGAGTATAAAATCAACTATACCGATTTTATAAAAGATTATCCATGTCTTCTTGGAAAATAGTAATTGGGTGCTAATTGCCCTGCTTTCGTCATAGCTTCTTTGTTATGTGAAAAATTATGGATCTAGTGTATCTGCTAAGCAGCCATTAGCTCAAGTGGCGATATTGACCCGGCCAATTCTGAGTCTGTGGTACCACTAAGCCGATTGCATTCGAGGTCTGATAGAGAAACATGCACTTTCTAGAGGTTTGATTTCGCAGTATCTAGAACCAAAACAGCGAACTAGTGAAAACCAGCTTTGGAAACTGAGGCATTTCAATTACTTTTGGTGAATTCTCTCAATCTACTTCAATTCTGAAATCCAGGCCTTGCAAGCTGTGCCGTGATCCCACTTGCAAAGCTTGTACAAATCACCATTTAACCAAACTCAATTTTTTCACTTGCAACTTCTAGCCAATCTTTCTCAAGCTGATTCAAAGCCAATCGGCATCAAATTCTCAAAATAGTCTCCTCAAGCTCCAAAAACAACTCATATTCACTGATTCTTCTGCTCTCTCTTGAAACAGTGAGCACGATCCGCAAATCCGCAAGCTCTAGACTGGCTTCCATTCACTTCTATCTATGTCTCGAATCATCCTCTGTCAAAAAAATTGTCGTGTCCTTCTCAAAAACATTTTTCTCACCATCCAACAAATGATTCAACTAAAAACTCTCCAACGCATCTACTCTCTACTTATTAATCCATTACAACAGTAATCACCTCCATCTGACGGCCTACTGTATCACTACTACTACCCCCAGTGTAATAGCCCACCCCACTTTTGTCTAATCTTACTCGCCTGCTCCATAAGGTGTTCTGATTTTTCACTACACAATCCAACCCGATCAAATTTAACTATTTGATATATCAATCACATCTTGCCACCAATACGTGCCGAGAATTCGTCGTTTTCACTGTTGATTGACTCGACTGATTTGCGTTTACTCATCCAAAGCCGAACTTTATCTCATCAGCTTTGAACCCCTGTTGTTGCCGTCGAACTGAAAAAAAAAAGTTCCGCTATATCAACAAAATCCACACAGTAAATTTTTGCTAGATAAAACAGATCAATACGGAATCTTTTCAAAAGGAGCCGGATCTTCAGATAAGTCATAATTGATGATAATAATCAGTTAAACTTACTCTACAACCAAAAAAAAATATTGATATTCTGATTCATGTTCAGATAAAGCCTTTCAAAGTAAATTTCATTATCATTCACTCCCATGATGTCCACAACTGCTTCAGCTTCTGCAACTACCACAACTGTCCAAGATACAACCAATCTGACGGTGATCAATTCAGCATCGAAATCCTCCACGACGGGTCCCAGCCGTTTCCGAGGTGACTCTCCTAGCTTTTCTCCCGGACAGCAAAAGATAAGCGCAAACCCACAACAGCACCATCAGCAGATTCTCCAGAATCTGCTCCAGCATCACCAGCATCATCCACAACACCATCAGCTCCACCCAACACAGCAGCAGCAACAGCAGCAGCAGCATTTACATCATGCTCACCCTCGCACGCTTCCTCACCAAGACCAGCACTCGGACGATGTCCACCAGCCTCATATGCAACAGATCTACTCGCAAGCACTGCCATACCTGTCGCACCAACAACAAATGCAGTATATGCTGCAGTACGACGCATACCAACCGGTGGTATACCCGTCGATGTACATGCCAATGTATAGTCATGATGTCATGTACCAAAATCAAATGTACATGTTACAACAGCAATCACAGGTTCCTCAGGTACCTCACCATTTCCCACCACATTTCACCCAGGCATCGCACCATATATCGCACAACAATGGTGTGAATAACCACAATCCGAGGAAAAGAGTCAACGGAAACCAATATGCTGCAAAAGTCTCCACTGCCCCTAAATTTATACCCTCCTCAGCATTGAATAGTGCCACTATCACCACTCCTCCTGTTGCAAAAGTCAAATCGTCTAAAGTTCCATCATCTGCATCTGGGAAAATAGAAATCACCAAACCTGCTTCCACTGGTTCTGCATCTCCTACGAAGCCTGTTGAAGTTCAAACAGCACTTCCCGATAGAAATTCCACTAATAACACTAATAATGATACTCACGAACTTGATAATGACAACAATAATTCAACTAATACCATTCAACCCCAACCACAATCTCCAAAGGGAAAGAGTAACTCTGTACCATCATCTTTGCCGGTCACTCCATCTGTATCACTTGCCGCATCTGTACCACATACTCCAATTCCTTCGAACGCTAACACCGCCAAATCTCCTACCAGTGGTGCTTTGGACATATCATATCCTATATATTTCAATTCTTCTGCTGGTGACTTTCAGAAATCTTTTGATATAATCCAGCGCAAGGAATTGGTTCAGCAGAAGTACAATAGATTAAACAGCTTAGATGTGGTCAACACGAAAGCTTTCAGCGTCGAAACTGGCTCCATCAGACTTATTAACTATAACACGCGTGAATCCAAGATAGTGAATGAAGGTTACATTCACAAGGACGAAGTCACAGCGCTGAAGGATGATCTCAAATCAGGCTCTCTCCCAACTATTAACTGGGCCGCTGCATTGCAATCAAGTGCCTCAACACCAAAAAAATCAATAAGCAAGAGCAAGGTTTCGAACGGATCTGTTAATGGTGCATCCGACGAAGCCGGAGAAGTTCTTCCATCCTCAACCAAAGCAGTGAAAGCTACCGATTTTGACATAAGAAATGAGTCTGTTCAGCCTTTGGGAATATTAATATTGAGAATAATGTTCGATGCAAACTACTCTGTTTTGAACACTGAAAACGACTTGCCTGTATTCAAGGTCACTCCAAGAGGTTTGACCAACACTGGAAATATCTGCTACATGAATTCGATTTTACAAGTCATGATCTACTGTCAGCCATTTAACAAGTTGTTAAAGTTGGTGAATGACAAGGCAATTGGGTCGTTGAGCAAAGTATCGGCGTCGCCACTATTGGACGCCTCTATAAAGTTCCTTAATGAGTTTGTGGAAAAGCCTAGCGAGAATGGCAAGATCTCCAAGGTTTTCACTGAGGCTAACAAGCCACTTTCCCCTGAGAACTTTTATATGAATTTAATCTCGCATCCCAAATTCCAGCACTTAAAGTGGGGGCAACAGGAAGATGCGGAGGAGTTCTTAGGCTATTATTTGGACGGGTTACACGAGGAATTCTTGCAAGCAGTAAAGCTGTTAAACACTTCGAGTATTGACTCGCTCATCCAGCAGTACTCGAGCGAGAACAGCGGGGACGTTGAAAGAACCAACCAATTCAAGTATGACATCAAAACCTCCGTTAAGATCATCAAAAATGACAAGAGCGGGAGTGCCAACTCCGCGCAGGAGTCGAGCGAGCCCACTGAGAATGAATGGAATGAGGTGGGCTCCAATAAGAAGATCAGTGTCAAGAGAACGGTGGAGATTGAGCCAACTCCGATAACGATGATCTTTGGTGGGCAATTCAAATCTGTGTTGACGATCCCCAAGGCTCCAAACTCATCACAGTATTCAAAGTCGATAACTTTGGATCCGTTCCAGCATGTGCAACTAGATATATCCGAATCCACGTCGATCGAGGAAGCCTTTGCGCATTTGAACAACGTGGAGAAGATCAGTTACAAGACCAAGGAACAGAAGGAAATACAGATCAAAAAGCAAACGTTCATTGACAAGCTACCTGAAGTTTTGATAATACACTTGAAGAGGTTTTCATTTTTGAAGGAGAAGGACGTTGGTATTGAGAAGTTGAGAAAGAAGATAGTTTACACGCACAATATGAGTATTTCGCCTGAGGTGCTATCGAACAAAAACCTCGAGAATGTGTATAAGCTAACTGGAGTTGTGTATCATCACGGTGCCAATGCGCAGGGAGGGCATTATACGAGTGATGTTTTGAGGCAGTCGGGCAAGAGTGGCGACGATTCTCCTGCAGATGAGTGGATACGAATCGACGACACCATGCTTAAGCTGATCACGGACGATGAGGTGTTGAATGGAGGAGTGGAGGAGAACATCAAGAATGCCTACATCTTGGTTTATGAGAGATGTGTGTAAGAGGAGAGAAGAAGTGATTAGCTTTGGTGTTGAGTGGTGAGGTGAAGCAAGGATTTGAGAAGAAAATTAGAGATTACAAGCAGTGCCAGGTTATTTAGCCAACTAATTTAGCCAACTAGTTTAGCCAGCTTGTTTGGCAAGCTAATTTAGCCTGCTTGTTTGGCAAACTAATTTAGCCTGCTTGTTTGGCAAACTAGTTTAGCCTGTTTGTTTGGCAAACTAATCTCGCCTGCTTGTTTGGCAAAGTGGTTTAGCCACCTGCTTGATGGTGTTGCGACCTCCCTTGCCAAGAGCCTCCCCCTGGTTGACCCTCATTTTGCTTTGCATCACCTGATTTCGCTTCAGCCTCTGCTGCGCTACCTGGAACTGCACAAGACCATTAGGCTGACCCCCCATGAATGTACCTTTGAGTAGTCCACATTCCATGTAACATGAATATTTATAGTATGAAGTAGGCATTGTTATCCGTTTCCGTTTTTTTTATATTAGATGCATTCTTCTACCATCAAGGATTGTAGTGGAGTGGCATGTGATGTTGTAGCGTCGCACTCTTAACCACCGTTGCAAAGAAACCTAAAGACTAAATAATAGTTAAAGTAATTTAAAGCACATTGCGATTGTGCAAACGAGCCCAAACTCCACCAGAGGCCGATGAGCCACAGCTGTGCAGACTTCCCGCTTCTTCCAGCGGGCGTGCTCCTATTGGAAACCTTAAGGCTGCGCAGAACCCTACGTCCAGCACCGCTGCAAGTGCGGGCTCGTTAGTTCGAGCAGAGATCTTCCCTCCTTTGCTCGTTACGCTTCTGGCCACTTCGACGCAGTAACCAGTGTTCGCCCTGACAGAAGAACAGCAGTGTCACGAGCCCATAGAAGACCTTGGCCACAGCAAGCACACCTCAGAAAAAGAATCGTGTCGATGCAACAAGAGCAAAAGACTAAATCCCAAGAAAGCTGAAGAATGGCCGTTTTTGGGTGAAAAGTTGCTTGCCACAGATAAGCCGGTAATAGGGGTTGCGAGCAGCCTCGAGTGGTTAGATGGAATCGCCCCGAGGAGCAGACGGAGATGCCGCTGCGACGTTGCTCAGAGTTATGAGAGGTTGTCATCGGCAACTTGGCACTGGTTTGGTGCTCGTAAGAGTCATTTCCAGCTCAGCTGATGGGGATGGAGCTGCCCGTGCGGTAACCACGGAACGAAAACCTGGCGAGCACAGCCCGTTCTTTCGAGGTACGCTGCTTCCTTTACTACAATCTCGTTAATGTACACCTTGTTGGCAACCGGGGGTTATATATAGCTGGTTGTCTGGAGCAGCAGGCCCTCGGCCTGCTGTGTGTCTCACTTTCGTCAGCCAGCAAAAAAAATTCTCGAAATTGCAAATTTTCTCTTTTTGACGAGAAATCGCCAGTCGAGCTTTGCGTTCAGCCCTTTTTCCATTATTTATTCACCAATTACTAATGAGCCTTTGAAGGTCCCAAGGCTGACAAGAGGCTGTAGTAGCGTTGGCACACACAAGAGTGGTGATAACCGATACGAAGGAGGCTGTTCTGCAATGACTTACTCACTTCACCGGCTTTTCCAGAGCTCAGATAGCTGTTTCCAGCGATCTCCAGCAATGGCCAAATGCTGACCACCCCATTTGTTTACTCTCAAAAAAGGGGAAATGGTAAGCAGTTTCCTCTTGAGCAAAAGACACTCACTCTACAAGTCAATTTCGTTCTACTATCTCTATTAAACTATGTTTATTAAAAAACTGGCAACAGAATAAGAAAATTTATTTAAGAATACAGGCTAGAAAGCTAGTAGACTTAGAATAAAGCAGCAGCGACAGCGGCGACACCGGCAACGGCACCAGCGGCAACCTTACCAGCAGCGTTGGCAGTTGTGACAACTGGGGCAGTGGTGGCTGGCTTGGAAGAAGATGGGACAACAATGGTGGTTGGGATGGTGTATGGACCAATGATGGTCAAGGTGGTGGCCTCAGTGACAGTGACGGTCTTGTTGTTAAGAACAAAGGTGGTCGCTTCTGGGCAGTAAGTGGTGAAGTCAGTGACAACGACATCAGTGGTGATGGTGACGTTGGCAGAGGCAGAGACAACGGAGGCTAAGATAGCGGAGATGGCGACGGTGGAGAATTGCATAGCGAATGTAGATGTTATAATAAAGAAGAAGAAGAAAACAAATAAAATTCGTGAGGATCTTCTTCCCTCTTTATACTTCACTTTTTTGCCGAATGGCAAAAATCCTGCAAATCCTCTCTCGAAGAATTTCCGCGTTTTTGTGTAGTGTTGTGTTCCAAATTAGGAAACGCATAATCAAATGTGAACATCCTGCAGGCAGAGAAATTGCACTGCATTGTGCCATGTTGCGGTTCTAAATATAGTCCTTCCTCCACCACATGATGTAACCACTGTCATAAAGCATGTTTCTGAGCAAGCAAACTCTGTTTCCTCACACTCAGCTCATAGCAATTCCCTTTCGAGTATATTACTATGCAAGAACGGAAGTTGGCATGTACTAAAATAACAGTCTTGACACCGCCAAAAGTCTGGAACTGTATATCTTATATTTCAACGGAGAAAGAGTCACCCTCAGCAACGGCGTTCGTCGCAGCTCTGAAATCACCTTCAAAAGTCTCCCTATGTTGCCACCGCCAGGGCAGTCCACGACAGCCCACTTTTTGTGTATGGCAGGAAACCTCTTCTTCGTTAGCGTCCTTTGAGCGGCCTGTTTGGCTCAGCAAGCTCAAGGCACATTTCGTCATCTCGGAGTTAATACTCAGAATTAAGATAATCAAATATGATATTGTTTCGCCAGCTACGGTCATTTAGCAATGGAGCAAGGCATGGATTGCTAGCCAGTGTCGATCCTACTGTGGATGCAGCAAGGAGCTGGTTTCCTCTTTTCAGCTGATTGGCTTTTTGGGCTGATTTTCGTGGTCGACCTCCTATTCGCTCACACGGCGAACCTATTCGCTTACACGGAGAAGACTGCAAGATTGCTGGGATCGGATTCAGCAAGAAGCAAGAAGGTCCACGTTGAGAGCATTCAAATGCCTATGTATATGTATTCTGTGGGAGTGCCGTTTTCCCGTGCCCAAGCAATCTTCAAAAGAATTGGCCAGAGATTCAGCTTGGTCAGCGTATCTTGCACTACTTGGAGCACACAAGATAGAATTGATCGGAGGTATTATCTCCTCTCACAAGTTCTCTCGACTAGCATAGACTTAGTGTATCAACACCCTATCAGAGTCAATCTAAGAGAGATGTAAAAGATTGGCCTAGAAATGTCTGTTCACAGATTCGAACTCGTACCCCCTGTGAAATCGTGTGCCACTACACCAAAACAGAATTTTGGGATTTTTCGCTCCAGATCGGTTGTACTACCAAATCGAAAACCACGAACCTTAGCACTCATCAATCACCAAGAACTACTAAATAACAGCCCCAATCTCACCTGTCAACATCAGACTTGACGATCTATGGAGTAGTGTGTACTTTGATGGCAACTTTTGTTCGTTTACGCTTATCTATCGTCAGATCATTATTCTCTCATTTTTGGAAGATTTCTACCAAAATATGTTTACAAAGTGGTACATTTCAATAATAAAGGAATACACACACTTCCAACATGAAAACTACCGAAAGACGACAACAAGCAACACACCAGAGAACAGGAAGTAAACACGGGAGTCCCTGACTGGAAGCATACCAAATACCATAAGAAAGATAGAAAGCCATGCTGGGAGAAATGGTAAACTACGTGCTGCCCAGAATCAAAAATTGCAGATTTCAAGTGGGCGTTTTCAAAGCATCCTTTTATCGTTTAATAGAGGAGTAGCCTATAGGAGTAGCAAATAGATATACTGTTAATCTACGGGAGCCTCAGCTCTGGTCTCACCTCACCTCGAAGAGCTCGCAGGCCATCCAACGGAAGTCCAGCTATCCAACAACACCAAGCAAGTGTCTTGCACTCCTACCCACCAAGGAGCACTTTCCCAGTGCCCAGGCACTTTCCCACTCGAAGAAGAAGGAAACTGCCTAATCCGAGGCAATTCCGCTTACTAAAACTGCAACTTCGTGACAATGTCAACAATGCTCTGCCCTTCGTAAGGATGTCACAATCGAGTGCTCTGAGCGTTCTTCCCCTTTCTTTTACCTGCTGAAATCGCTCGCACCAATCTTGTCTTCGTCTAAACAAACACACACCCTGCTTATTCTGTGTAACTTGCAATGCCTGATTCACGAGGAATAGCTCCGAAGCTTAACTCTATTTGCTTCGAACGGTTTCATCAGGCAGCACCTTGCCAAGGTGAAATATCATTCAAACTCTGTATCTTCTTTTTGTTATGATCCGAAGCTTACTTCTTCGTCACTGCTGCTTCCTTCGGAGCTCTGGCGTATTTCTCGTATTTTTGTTTTGTATTTACCAACATCCAATTTCATTGTGCATGCTGTTTCCGCCGTTGCTAGAACGAGCACTCCATGTTTCCTACGGCAGCCTTACCTTCGTAGACTGGAGTGTTTTGGTCGTCCCCCGAATCACCCCTTCCGTGTATGTTCGTGTTGAACCCTTCGAATTGATACGCAAATGCACCGTTGACTTTTCGAAAATTGCGTGTTTTTCACCTCAAACGGAGTGAATTTCATACAGCCTATCCTTGGCTTCGCTACCTAAACTGGTACACTAAATCTTCATGGCAAACAGGCAGAGGTACGGATCTTGCTCATTACAGTCTTCACTTTCATTATATGTCTTTTTTCATTATCTATATCTTGGCTTATCTATATCATACCATTATCAGCCCGGTATCTTCCACCTCTTCTATATCTCTACCAACACTCGTACCCACCGTCGACAACCAAGTTGTGCCCAGTAGTGTAGGAACTGGCACTGGAGCTGGCCAAGTACAAAATGGAACCAACAAACTCCTTTGGCTCGGCCATTCTCTTCATAGGAACCTTGGACTCCCAGGCATCCTTCATCTCGGAATTGCCAGCAATCACGTTCTTGGTCAATGGAGTCAAAATGTACCCTGGAGACAAAGTGTTCACTCTGATGCTGTACTTGGCCCATTCACAGGCCAATGATCTGGCCAAATGGATCACTCCAGCCTTGGACATGTTGTACATGCTCTGTGGTTGTGGGTCGTTGACAATAGTACCGGACATGGACCCAATGAGAATAATGGAACCGGGCAAGTTGTGCTTGATTAATGGTCTGGCAAACAGCTGGGACACGTAGAACGCTCCCAAGGCGTTCACCTTCATGATTCCCTCGGCGTTGGAGGCAGGGTAGTCCTCGGCTGGGAAGTTCTCGCAGTAGCCAGCGGTGTTGATCAAGAGATCGGCAATCTTGCCGTGCTTCTCGTTGATGGCAGTGAAGGTCTCTTCAACGCTCTCGGCGTCTCCAATGTTGCACGACCAAGCGGAAACCTGTCCCACTGTCGATCTGCCCTTCAACTCTTCTTCGGCCCATTGCAACACTTCCCTAGCAGCAGACTCAGTGCGAGCCAAGTTCATGTCGATCAAAGCGACGTCGGCACCTTGTGCAACCAAGGCGCGGGAGATGACCAGCGAGAGACCACCGGATCCACCAGTGAGAATCGCCAATCTACCGTCCAATCTGAAGTTAGGGACAACGTTATCGTATGAGAAGTTCATGTTTCTGTGTATATGTATATGTCTTAGGGAACCACTAAAACACGAACGTACTTCCTCCGGTATTTATACGGCTGCAAACAATAACTGCAACATCACACATTTTGCACCAGAGGCGGGATCATCTGCTCGGAAAGACTCTGTATGGAAGTGGCCTTCGGATAATGAAAAATTGTTAGCCAAAAGAAAAAATTGACTTGGTGCACCAAAAAGAAAGATGATCGGTGAGATGAGATGATAAGCTTGTGGAGGCGGTGACTTTTGTGGAGGAGATCTCCAGTGACGGAACCGATAAGCGGTGATTGTCTAGCGAGCCCGGTGAGCCTGCGTGTCCTTGCTCTGGGAATTGCCCTCGTCCCAGCTGGAGCACCAATTGCTTCGCTGAACAAGGTTTACAGATGACCAAGGTCATCGGATGACTTTTCTTCTTGATTTAGCCTAGCTGACGATTTTCATAAGCTGGTCATCGTAGACATAAACATGGGGGCACCCATAGGGTTGTTTCTTTTATCGGGAAGACCGTCTACGCTCAAGTGGTGGCAGGTGAGTTGCTCGACTGTTGGGCTACGTGGGGATGCTTCGTCGTACCTTGAGGCTGACGACAGGGTGTGGGGAGCCTCAGGTGTGTGGGGCGGGCCGTTGTTGGGACCTTTGTTGGTGCTGTGCTGTCGGGAAGTTACTAGCTAGCACGGTACTGTAGTTACTATTTTTACTTTGCATCCACGTTTTGCAAGCCTCACCTCTGATTGGCTTTTGCAGCCACTCCAACAAGTATTTGTGTTTATAGCTTGCACGTCCGATTGTTAGTTCATATTGTCAGCTCATTGTTAGCTGGGAATGTTGGTTCATTGGGTTTCGGCAGGGTGGTGTTTAAGCTTTCATACGATGGAAAAAAATTGCCACCAACCAGACTGTTCAGCAGGGCAAATGAGCCAATACTGGACTAGCTGGAGTGAGGTGTGCCCATAGGGGCTATATTGAAGTAGAATACCAATGTAAATACCTCAATTGCACCAATTGAAGTTGTCAAGTGTTGTGATATTTCAATTCAAAGGTGCACTTACGTACAGCCAATAGATCGCCTACATCTGGCACTACGAAGATCTTCAATATCCTCGAAATAACCTCTCGGTTGCGGTCGCCGATCAGCCACCGCTAAGCTCCGAAGAGCGAATCCGAGATATGAGCAGCATGCCTGGTACTGGTAGCTGTGTGTGTGCGCACCTTTACGGCATACTGAATAATAGGGGAACCAAGTCCAATTGCCCAGAGGTTGCATTGCTCTGAACAACACCACTATGCTTCTAAGGCGACAAGAATCCTCTCATCGTAGTGTATTACTCCGAGCTAGTATCAATGCTGGTTCGTGTGTACTTTTCAGGTCAACAGGCTAGTTATTGTCTGGTAAGTGTGTGTTCCAGTTCCGTGTAAACCAATCAGAGTCATGGTGAGCAATTAACATCCAGCAAGGCTTATTGAGAGCAGGATTTTGGATTTGTCTGGGCTTGCTTTCTGCAGCCAGTAATGTCTCGTAGATGCTTCCACTGGTGAACTCAAGACCTTGGGTCCAGCCACATGCAATGTTCTGCTTGCGTGCCCACTTGACACACATGCTCGAAAGTCAGAATAGTCTGCTACAGGTCCGCACATTCTCAATGGAGGTTATGTATTACTAGGAAATGCTCATCTTGATAGTGCAAGAGGTCAACTAGCTTTACTGAGGTTGAACTGCCTCTAGAGAAAACAAAATCCAAGAGCACACATGTTCGAGCTCAAATCCAAGGTCAACGTACCAAATATCCAATAACGCTTGCTCATGACGTACAAGGCTGTCATAGGTTTCTCCAGTCCAATACCACCGCCCTCCTTCCGTTCCACTCAAGACTAAAATGCTCAACAGCTTATTCGAAAGTAGCTGCAAAGCACTACAACATGTCCAAACAACGCCTTTCCGTAAAATGAGCACCTTATCGAGGTTTCCGACAGTTGCAACTTTTGGGTGCAAAATCTCGCTAAAATAGCTCAAATGCAAAACTGCTTCCAAATTGCCACTGGAATCAACTTATACGCTCGCACTATCTCTTCAAACATGACGGCATCAGGAACTGCCCAAACAAGTCCAAAGACTTTACAAAAAATCACTAATACTCCTTCGAACACTTGAGAGACTCACTTTGATAAGCCAGCTCAAATAGCACTCTACTTCTATCCAATACTTCGCCTATTCCCTTCGTATGTCCTCGTATTTCGTGGTCGATCTCTTGTTGGCACGGCAGAAGAGACACCATAGCGCACGTGACATACTTATCTTTAAAAAACCCTGAAACATCAAAACTATAACAAAATCTTTCCTATTCTCCTTCCGCCACTATCATGAACTTTATCAAACTGTTCATGGGCACGTCTCCCACTGATGAAGTCGCACTGATCCCCTCAGGAAAGTTCTTCCTCAAAAGAACTCCGCAATCTCCCAAGGGGGAGCTAGAATGCTTATACAATGATGCCTTCGTCTGCGTTCGCAAAACAACAGCCCCATTCTTCTACCAATTGACTGTAACAAGGGTATACCAAGAGGGGGAGCTCCATGCAAATGGAAATAGTGGCTTCGACTCGGATGAAGATGACTATGAAGATGAACGTGTTCCTCATTCCACTCAATCGCTTACAGACGTCACCAGTGTGATCAACTCTAAAGACGAATGGAGTTTTCCTTTGTTAGAGGATTTACACTTCCACTTCTACCAGAAAGCAGATGGGCATCAAGCCTTTGCTTGGAAGGATTTGAACGGAGACTTGGGTGATGAATTTGAGTTTGTTATAGATGATGATTTGAAATTGCCTGAATTGGATACCTTCACGTTGTCTTTATACAAATGTTTATACGAGCAGAAGTACCACAAGGGTTCAAGTGATATTCGCAGCTTGGATCAATTGAAAGAATTCACTGGTCATCGTAAGCTGGCCCTCTTTGTCGATTCGGACGAAGAGGAGGAGGAAGAGGAAGAAGAGGAGGAAGAGGAAGAAGAAGAAGAAGAAGAAGAAGAAGACGATGAAGAAGAAGAAGACGATGCAACTTCGGAAGACTATGAGGACTCGACAGACGAGGAATATCATGATACTGTTGCTGAAGCTGAAATACCAGCTAAGTTCGTTTCCTCTTCGTCTCCTCCAGTCCAACCAAAAGGTGAAGTTGTTTACGAATCGAAATCTTTCTCCTTACACTTGTTTGATCTGCTTGCGGGTGAGTTTGCATTGCAATCTCCTTCAGGAAAGGGAGAAGTTAAATTGATCAAATTGGGAAAATTTCAGTATACTTTGTTCGTGAAAACGGAAAACAATATTCACTTCAATGCTACTTTGACCGAGAATATGAGTCCCACTTTCAACTTCGAATATTTGTCTTTTGTATTCAACTTCTTCAATGTGGAGTCTTCAAATATTACTGCTTACTCTTGGTTGCTCAAATTTGATACCTTCAATGAATTACTGGATTTCCAACTTAAATTCATGCAAGCTTTATTCGAAGTCCTTAACAAGGACAAATTCGAGGCTAGGGATCGAGAATATGTCTTTGATTCTTTCACAAAGCTTGAACTAACAGAAGAGGAGCGGAAGTACTTGGAAGATTCCCATGATGAATCAAGCGAAGAAGGAGAAACGCTGGAGCCCGAAATTGAAAAAGTGGTTCAAAGAAAATTGAGAGGATCTAGTAGAAAAGTTCAAGATGAGGATGAATATGGTGATGACGATGCAGAGCGAGAAAAGGACCGCACTTGGAAATCTACAGCGAAAGATAGAAACTCCAACTTGACCGTGGGCACTTCTAACGATAGGAGTTTTGTTGTCAGAGGAAACAAGTTGGGTGTGTTTAGCGTTAAAAAGGACTCACTCGATTATGACAGTACAATTTCTAACGTGAAAGACCTAAAAGGATCCAATTTTGTTCCAAAGAACCTTATGTTACATCAGCAAGACCAGTTCTTGGTGATGTCCAGTTCCAATAGTAACGACGACTCGTTGTATAAGATGGATTTGAATCGTGGTAAGATAGTCGAGCAGTGGAAAGGTGACGAGAAGAACCCAATTGTCTCGTTTGCACCAAACTCCAAGTTTAGTCAGTTGACCAACGAGCAGACTTTGACGGGTATTTCAGAAAATAGCTTGTTCAGAATTGATCCAAGATTATCAGGGAGCAAGCTTGTAAATGATGACTCGTTTAAATCGTACAAGACGAAGAACAACCAGTTTGCTACTTTGGCAACTACAGAACTGGGTTACTTGGCGCTTGGGTCGAAGAAGGGTGATATTAGATTATACGATAGGTTGGGGGTCAACGCAAAAACAGCATTGCCCTCGCTTGGAGAGGATATCATTGGATTGGATGTATCCAAGGATGGACGCTGGTTATTGGCCACTTGCAAGACATACTTGTTGTTGATTGATACTAAAATTGGCGTTGGCCAGAAGAATGAGGGCAGTTTAGGTTTCAATAAGTTTTTTGACCAAGATAAGAAGCCCAAGCCAAGAAGGTTGGCGATCAAACCTGAGCATGCTGCTTACATTCAAGTTGAAAATGGTGGAGAACCACTCTCATTCAACAAGGCATATTTCAATACTGGGGAAAGTAATAAGGAGACAAGTATAGTAACTTCTACTGGTCCTTATATTATTACTTGGTCGCTCAGAAATGTCATATTGAACAATAACAGCCCTTACATGATTCGGAGGTACCAGGCCCCTGTTGTTGCAGGAAATTTCAAGTTTGGTTCCAGTACGGATGTTATCATTGCTTTGGCTGATGATGTTTCGATGGTCAAGAAGAAGCTCTTTGTGAATCCGAACAAAGTCTTGAAGAGAAAGAAGTAAGCTTCACTCACTTCTTTAGATAAAACGATTTTCATTTTGAATGTGGTTCGTTTTCTTCGTCTTCCTTGTTGTTTCACCGCCAATGCTTCCACCTTATCTTCTGCATTTCAACCTTGTGTTGGACATTTAGTTCTATTGCCGAGTTCATAGTTCTTTATCTCACGGAATTAGAGAAAGTTCGTTCTCATTAAGGTCCTCTTTCAGAGCTCCAGATTTGCAGGACCTGTTTCAGAGACTCTTTGTTCAGTTTTAGTATTCTAAGACTCCACAGCTGGTGCTTCATCATTCGTCTACTAGCAATTTGTTTCGTTGGACTGCCTGTTGCATTTCCTTTCAATTCCCTTCAATTCCTTATATAGTTCATTTCCATAGTCCTCTATTTCTCTTAATTAATAAATTGTGATTTCATCTTAACCCAAACGACCTCTTCAACTCGTCCTTCCAAATCCTGGTAAAGGCATTGAACTTGTGCATCCGAGTAGGAACGTAGGAATGTAGTGGCACCTTCTGCATGTTGTTTAAATGAGGCTGATATGGGTTGGCACTATTGGGATGTGGATCGTACGGAATTCTGTTAATTTTGGCATGGATTCTTCGTACCCAATGATTGAAAGTGGGAGAGTCCAAGAGCTTTCGATAAAGGATCTCTTCTAAAGATCGAGGAGGAGGTCTCATCGAAGTGTAATTGGTGGCAAAGATTTTTTGTTCAATTTTCACTCCTCTATATTGAATTGTAATAATGGTGAGGATGGGTTATTTTTGAGTACACTTGCAATTGGGCCCAGCACATGATCAACTTGGCCTGGTTGCGTGTGCTCAATTGGTGCTGGATACGGTAACTGAGTCATGGCAGTATCGTCGACTGCAAGCTGACTTGACCAAGTGGTGAGAGTCTTGGTTGGATTTTGCGTTTACTAAAATTAGAGAACTCTCAGCTGGGTTCAAAGTAGGATCTAGATCCTTACATAGTAGGATGCCAGTTTAGACAGCTTTCTCAGAGGTATTACTCGAGTCCTTGTGCTAGGGCCAATGATAACACTACGGTTGAAAATCCAAGTACCTTGTTTTCAAGCTCAAATAAGCTCAGAATCAGCTTGAAATGAAGCCAATTTGCCAATTGGTAACGGCTTTGCTCTCAGCTCTTCAGTAGCCAAACAAATCAGTACTATACAAAGACAGCCTCATGCGATAGTCCTCGATTCGAAGAGCATCGATTTGTCACGTGACTCTCGCTGATTTTGGAAATCCACAAACAAACAAAACCATAACAAAAGCTAACTGCTGTGACAGCTTCAAAGTAAATAAGACAGTCCAAGGAGTCAATAGCCTGGTCAGCGGAACGAGAGGCAATTGAAGCAAGGCATTTGTACCGTGTATTTTTGAAGTTTCGAAATCTTTGAGCAAACACAGAAAGAATTCGGTTCCAAAACACCACTTGGAGCAGAAGAGTACCCCAGCGAAAGGAGTACCAAACAAAGTCCCTAGCATTCAAAGAGCTCAGTCAGACCTCCAAAACAACTCGATTTCAACAGAAACACATCCTGCAAACCCCCGTCCCCAATGGACACTTCTATCGAAAACATTTCCTTCGATGGCGATGACTATAAGCTCGACTTGCACACCTTAATAGATGACGACGTACGAAGTCCCAGCAAAAGGCAAAACATAACGTTGATCCCGAAACCACCGCCATCAGGAGTACCAATCACCAATTCCTTATCTTCAACATCTTCGGTGCCATCTTCGATACCCACATTCAAAGACATATTCAATGTAAACATGAACTTCCCCCTGGTGCTCAATAATCCTCGCTTGAACTTGCAACCAAGCTACGATGCGAGCGAGCTCTTCCAGGTCACTCGGAAGATCCCCAAGAAGGAATTACTTGACTGGGACGAATCTGACGGGTTTCTACAGGGAAAACGTTTGGATAATAGTAAAGTGGACAAGATGGTTAGTGATTTGGAGCTCAAATATGGCAAGAATGCAGAACTCTTTGATTTTGAGTTGGATGATCAATTAAGAACAAGGTTCTACAAAGGACGATTCAATAAGAACCAATTCAGTATAGACAACAACGAAGGCTTGGATACACTGTTGAATAATTACTTGGATAACGAGCCGAGTCCCTTTGAAAATAATGATAACAAGGAGAACCTCTCTCCATTTCCAGACCCTTTGAAATCTGTGAAGAATATCGATACGAGCTCAGTTCGTAAATCCAATAGAGTTTTCTTTAAGACCCCGAGAAAGACAAGAACTTCAATCCCAATACTAAAACCATCGTCGAACTCGATGAACCTTGAGATCAAGAGGAACGAGTTCGTTGTGAAGAAAGATCTAATCCCAAAGTCTCCCAAGCGAATATGCCTACCACGCCATCACAACGAAATACTATCAAGACCAGCAATTAAGTACAAATCTTCCAAATTAAACATTTTCATAGTGGAGTCGCTGACTGGCCTGCTCAACGACGCTACAAAATTCGGAACGGAGTTGAATGCTTCCAACTGTGATGATTTTCCGCTACCGGAGGATGCTAACGAGATCGTGCAGATCCCCACGAATGATGATCCAAAGTCAAAGGTGCAGAAAATGGCCATTATAAAGGTGTTCCCTAACAAATATTTCAGTGAGGAAAAGCACAATCTAGAGGATAAAGAAAACAGGAGGATAGGGTTTTACACAGAACATGAATTTGAAAACTATAAAGAAGAGCTAGGAAAATCAACTAAGATTGGCAGCAGTTCTTTGAGTACTGCTAATTCTCCGAATACCAGTATAGAAGGTTCTGGTGTGGAGGTAGTGGGACAGAGTCATGTCCCGGCCGAAGAACGAAAGGTTCGGTTTGCTGAGGTGTTGGAGTGGTGAATGAAAGACAAGTTCAATTTTATTGGAGTGGTTATTGCCACCAAAGCTTAGTTTCGGTCGAAGATGCTGCACACTGGAGCAGGAAATCTTGGTCTTGATCTTTGCATTTCTCGAAACGATGTCTGAGTCGTTCAAAGAACTAAATTCCTGAGACATACATTACCTCAGCAAGCCATAGGACTGCATCAAGAATGCTACAGGACAACACGTACTTCAAGTCAATCACAACTTTTCGGTGCTTCTCATTGGTTCATTTCTTCCTTTCAAGGAGTACAGCTCTTGGCGACACTCATTTTCACTCAGTTGATCTTAAATTTCCTAGAAGACATAATAGACGTTAATAGCTCACGCTGCTCTCTCAACTCTTATCATTTATAACACGACGCATGTAATACTGACCAAATCTAAAAATTGCTACCAAATCGCTCACTTTCACAGAATTCTAAGTTTAGAAGTAATTCGGCCTCAAGCTACGCCCCAACCATGGTTCGAACTTGTATTCGTCTCTAATTGCTCGTCTGTAAAGGCCAACTCAAGTTTTCAGTCTTCGTATCACAATGTCACGTTCAACGCGTTCAGCCTCGCTGGTATTTTTCGCATAATTGAAAGTCTTTTGACCAACAAAACTTCAAAACACCACTACTCTTCTACTTCATCATGTCCACATTCTTTGACGAACAAAAGAAGTCCTTCACTGACGTCGTGGTAAACGATTCCACCATCGACACAGCCTCCTTCTTGGACGCTTCCGAGTCCTTGGTCAAGTTGTTTGACTTACTTGGATCCTCTGCCTTTGTTATTGTTCAAAAAGACTTGACAGGCAACATTGCCAAGATCCGTACTAAGTTATTGGCCGATCCAGCCAATTCCAGCACCTTGCAGGGACTCGTGTTATCCGAAGCTGGAACCAAGGTTCGCACGGCTACTGAAGGATTATTGTGGTTATCTCGTGGGTTGCAATTCACTGCTCAAGCCATGAGAGAAACAGTCGATAACCCTACTTTCGAATTGACCAAGTCGTTCACTGATGCTTACTCCAAGACATTATCTCAGTACCACAATATGTTGGTTAAGCCAGTTTTCAAGTTTGCCATGAAAGCGTGCCCATATAGAATAGACTTCTTTACCAAATTAGGTGAGGATCAAGCCAAAGTTGCTGAACAATTGGAAGCTTGGTTGAGTGCCTTGGAGGGAATTGTCAAGATCATTTTCGATTTCTTTGCTTCTGGAAACTACGGAAAGGGATTTTAGAGGACGAACGACAGGTATGCGATTTGGAAAGAACTGTACACGATTTGTCTCAGAGTTGAAGAAGCGAAACTTTGTGAGAAGATTATTCTTTCAAAGAGTTCAGCATGGAATATAGGAGGCAGCAAATGTCGAGTTACGTATTAAGAGATATAATTTTTAGGATGTGAATCCTAAGGTTTTCTAGGCGAAACTATCCTTTAATTCTAACAGGATTTCTTTGGGGTTTGTTACCTTGAATATGCTTTTTTCAAGTTGCTCGTTTCTTTAGGTTTGAGCTACTTACGGTTCCCAGTTCTTGAATGAACTCCATGGTCGAAGGTTTCCTTGAACACTACCCATTATTCTATCTTGCAATAAAATTCTTCATCACTTTGAACTACTTAGATATATTTCAACGCCTCTTCTTATATTAACTATATACATCACTTATGCTTATAAAGTCTTACAAACTTCCAATCTTCTTAGTTTCTTGCATCAACTCATATAATTGGCCAATTTGCTCTGGAGACATCTTGTCCAAGTCTTGTCTTGACAACCTTCCTTCAGACCAGCTTCCTCCACTCAAAGACTTTAAATAATCTTGCCATTCAGCCAAGAACCCCACTATGTGTAAAGGATTGTCGATGCTCTTATGAGCTTTGAATTCGGCCTTAACGTATTGGTCACCTAATGGTCTGAGTTCAGCCGGAAGGTTATGGATATGGGCTCTGAGAATTGCTCTGTACAACAGTAAAGGTGGCAAAAGGGGGTCGACCTTGCGTTCAGGACGCCTTGGCCTTATTAATCTTACTAACGAAGGTCTCATAGTGTTGGTGTGGTGAACAGTTTGGTTATATTTTATTTGATAGAGAAAATGCGACATAAAGTAAGAAAACGACAAGGGGAAACGAAGGATGCGACAGAAATACGACACTAGGAAAGCCACACCGAAGATCACCTAGGGGTATGCTATCGGTGTTGTTTTTGAGTCTTACTCTTGGCCAAGACGATTAAAACTACACTGTGATAGACAGCGTATGCAACCAGAGTCTTCTGGACGCCGACAGTGCTGTTCGACAGCCTTTATGTGTAGAGATGGTCAAAAACCAAACAGCCATTAATAGGTAGAATAGCCTAGGGTTCCTAGCTTGGCATCAGAATAACAGTAGTTTTAGCTTATGCCGTGCAGATGTGACAGCCTAAGTGAAAGACTACCGTGAGATTAGTGTCAAGACAGGGCAGGTCATGAGCCTCATTATCTGTGCGATCTTTTGCAGCTATTCATAATTAGCGTGAAAGCAGTCAAGCCAGGTTTGCTCCTACCAAACCTAAGTACTGATATCAAGTTGATACCTCGAGCAGTGGTAGATATGGTCATTGTGCGAATCTTCTAATGAAAGACTTGGTCTATTCAACCTAGAAATATTGCACCATTTTCTTAGGGAATTGGCCTTTGGAGAGTAAAATCGACAGACAAGATTGAAACATGTCCAATATTCTATACCAAACGTGCAACCGGAAAGCTCAAACAAACATTCAGCTTGCACGAGAGCCTTCTAATACAACACAGTTCTTTATAATTCAATGCATTCGCAAGAATCATAAAAAAGGTTCATTGACACGTTAAGGGTTCTTGATTGGAAGAGCTCCGTGGTGCAAACTCCCCTCAATTTGGAAGCTTCAAGCTCGAAAACTCCCTCCAGCGACCACCAAAATACTTATTCCTACCACTTCATCGCAGGTAGTTCCATTCAATAACCATCCTAGGAAATGGCCCCTTTGGCTTGGCGATATCTTGGGGACAAGAAACTGTAGCTCACGGCATATTCCCAACACGGTTTACCCCATGAATGCAAGCTAACACACCGCAAGAGAACATGCACCACAAAATTAGTAGATAGCCAAGACATCATCGGGAGCCGAATGAATTTGCAGTTATTCTCACCATGGTACCATTCCGAAAACACCTTTCCATCCTTGCACATGTCTCGAAGAAAGAACCATACATCAGCCAGGGCAGAACCATTGGCACGGTATCTCGACGTGCGCTTGAAGAACCATGAAAGGGTCTCGAACTTGCAAGAACAAGCCCTCAAGTTCTTGCTGTAAACGGAGGAATATCTAATTTTAGTTCGAAATAAAGTACTAAGTTGCATCCTGGCCTGCCAGTACTCGTCTCCGAGGATTTCCTCCAAACGGAATACTCTGTAAAGAGCTTGGTTACGTCTTTTTTCGAATAGGCGGGGCATTGCAATGGTGTTACTTGGTCTTGACATTACACTTTGTTAACAGGCATCACATGACCCAGGTAAATCCAGAGACAAGACCTCGTTTTCACACATTTCCTCTGCTTCGTGCTCCCTTCAACCAACACGCACCTGGACGCTAAAGACCCGTCTTCACAGTGAGAACCATTCTTCTAGCTTCGTCTCTCCACATTGCGACAATGTCTAAATTCTACTGCCTCATTTCAGGAATGAATTTATAACCAAATGCGGTATACGACTTTGCCGCCTCCGCATATCGGCCTAATTGGGAATGGCCGCAAAACATAGCTTCAACTTTAATGCTGCTCCAGTCTTGGGTCTCATATAAATGCATTCTGGATCCGTTGACTTTTTGTTTTCCAGAGCCAACTCGATCAACATGAGATTATCTACGGTAGTGGCACTTTCTGCACTTTCGTCCGGTGCCTTGGCCCACTCAGACGGCATGGCAGCCATCTTGAACATAGTCGAAAAGAGAGATGGCGGAGAAGCCATCTCCAGCTTCCTTTCAACACCACAGTTCAAGTCTATAGTTGACAAGTTAGAGAACACAGACATCCATTCAATCATCGAGACTTTCAGCTCTGGTCCCCTTTACGCAAGAGCTGCTTCATTCGCTGAGGAAAACCTGGAGATGATTGCCAGAAGCTTGGAGTTCGCTCAGGCTTTGGGTTTCATTCCAAATAGCAAAAGAGACTTATCCAGCATTATCCTGTCTTTAGGTGCTGGAAACATGGCTAAGGCCTTCGTAAACTCTGCCATCACTGGCAGCAAAGACTTGACAGACGAGCAAAAAGCCAAGCTTCGGGAAAACTTCAACGGTGTGTGGACAACAGTCAAGGGTAAGATAGATGATTTGGCTGCCGCAAACCCAGATATTGCAAATGCTGTTGGAAACCACGTTAAGAGATCAGCCAGAAATGTCAGGGAAAGGGCTAAGAGAGATGCCTTACTCAAAAGAGATGCAACTAGCTCTTCTGCGGGCATATTGGACGAACTTCTTGGCTTGGGAGCATCGACTGCCACCCCTGTTACTACTGCACAGGCAACAACTGCAGCAAGTACAGCCACTTCTAGTGGTGAGTTATTGGGAGGACTTCTTGGGGGCTTATTGGGCACTACCTCTTCGTCACCAGTACTGACACTGACACTGACACTGGCTGCAGCAACCACTACCGGTGCTGGTTTAGCAGGAATTTTGGATGGTTTGTTCGGTGGTGCTAGCACCACCTCCACTTCGATTGCTGCTACCACCACAGCTTCGTCTGGATCTGGATTAGGAGGCATTTTGGGCGACTTATTAGGTGGCTCGAGTGCCACTATCAGCAAAACATCCAGTGCCCCGGCTTCTACTACTGCTCCTAGCTTGGGAGATATTTTGGGTGGTTTGTTTGGAGGGTCTAATGCTACAACAACTTCGACTTCAGCTACTGCTACATCTACAGGATCTTTACTCGATGACATCCTTGGTATATTTGAACCTTCAAATGCAACAACTACTTCGACCACATCCAAACCTACTTCGACTGGCTCTTTGTTGGACGATATTTTGGGCTTATTTGGAACCTCGAATACTTCAACCAGTGCAACCAAATCCACAAACAGTACTAGCAGTGGTTCCTTGTTGGACGATATTTTGGCATTGTTTGGCGATGGAACAACCACCACCAAATCTTCCAACTCCACAAGTGGTTCATTATTGGACGACATCTTAGGATTATTCGGAAACGGAACATACCATTCGACATACAACTCAACCGGAAGTGCACTTTTCGATGAAATTGCATCTTTGTTTGATGGAACATATCTGGGCTCGGATTTACTTGGTACTCTTTTCAGCATTGGAGCTGAGCTCTTTACTAGCTTGTGGAACGAACTTAGCAACAGCGGTTTCTCATTCCTGGCACTTTTGGATGACTTGTTCAGTTTCTTCTTTGGAAGTAGTTCATCTAGTTCTAGCTCCTTTAGCTTTAGTTCCTTGTTACTGGAGATCTTTAATGCGTTGTTCGGTGGGTCAAGCTCTAGTTCCTCAAGTTCAGGCTTCAGCTTTGGCTCGTTGTTACTGGGAATCTTTGATGCCTTGTTTGGTGGGTCCTCCAGTACTTCAGTGTCTACATCATCTTCTTTGCCAACTGCGGTCACGGGATCTTCAGGACTCCCATGCTGCTGTCCTGCGAAGAGGAAGAGATCAATGGAGAGCGAATTAACAAGAAACATTAAAAGAGCTCTTACGCTGCATATACAGAAGAGAGCTGAGATGGAGGCAGGGATGGACTATATTGATTTCCTTGTTGGAGCGAATTGAAGAGATACCCGTTGTATATTACTAATATTAAAATGATTCATGACTGATTTGTAGAGAGTATTTTGACAGTCATAGAGTAGACTGAAAACTTAGTTATAGTGGCAAGGAATGGCCAGACAAGAATTGAATACCCCATAGTAAAGCGACTGCTTCCAGATCGCATGACGGTAGAACAATAACCCCCCTCAACCCAGGCTGGACCACCAAAACACTAGCTATGGTGCCTTGCTATTAGTCGACGAACTAAACTAAACACTCTGTTCACCAAGTGTTATGCAGTGGGTTCTATATTTACACAAGTGGATGTTTCGATCCCTGAAGCAAACTAATACTGCCTAAACAGGGAATCTACCAAAAGTCTTGGTTTTGACAAGTTCCGGGAGTACTGCTAGCTAGTTGCCGAATAGGTGAACTCGAATTAGACGAAGTGCAAACATGGCATACGACAGGGTTTGACCCCGATTGTCTACATGAGAGACTGCTTGGTCTTGCTAAGGATCGTTGTATGTCAGAAATACGGCTTTGAATGCTATTTTGCAACCACGAAGCTGAGCAAAAGGTTGAAGGGATTCAAGAAGCTACACTCTTTCCTAAATTCAGGGATTAATATGGAAATGTGTATCAAGATAAGTCTATTGTCCAGAGTACATGTAAGAGCCAGTAGAATGTCAATAGCAGTTTCAATACCACAAAAAAGTTAAGAAGGTATTTGTTAACAATTATTGGAGCTCCTGCTATGAAGCCAAAATTCACATGAGGTTTACTCGTTATCGCTTGAATACTCAAATGAAATGAACTATCCTCTTCCTTTCAGGTGGTACTGACAGAGAAGAGGATTTCTTGAGTTTTAGAAGGCAGCACAGACAAAGGATCACTTATTCAACTTCCAATATGTACTTTGGGTCTTATACTTAATTAGTTGCACCAATTCAATGTAGTAAAGTGTCAGCATCAAGACAGCAATTCCCTTCGTTCGCTAACAGCAAATCCTTCCAGAAAACGCTGAGAATAACTTCTTCTAGATTCTAATACCACCACTCTACATTCGAACGGGGTTCACATGAACAAACTCTCGTCGCCCTAAAATTGGTAGATGTGCCAACTCCCATGGCACCAATTTTACTGTGCGGCCGAGGGATTCAAATTTTAGTTCTAAGCGTCTTAAAGAAACAACTCATACTAATCGGAATAACGAATACCATAAACAGCCTAATACCAGTATGGATCTTCTTACCAATATCTCCGATTCTAAATTTAATGTCCAACTTGCTAACTCAGACTTATCTTGGCTAACTGCACTTGAGTCGTCGTCTTGAACTTAGCCAGACACACCTTTAAAGACGACCACCGACAACTGCGCTCTGTTGCCATGTCTTTGGCGACACAATTGAGGCGTCCCCACATTCGAAGCTTTCCTGCCTTTTTGCAGTTATAAAATGATTTCCTGAATAGGAAATTGAAGGGAACCGGCCTGCACACAAGCGCAAAACTTCCCCCAATCGGGCCATAAAGTTGCAGCTATAAACACTAGTGAAGACCAAAGAGGAGGGTCCAGACAGCTTCGAGGAGAGCAAGGCCAATAGCGTAGGAGCGTGGTGAGGGCAAAATTACCTATTTGCGAGAGAAGGAAGATGGAATTACTAAACTTGGAGGTTAGTGGAAAGCTCGGCAGATGGTGGTGGTATTATATAGATGCGGTGGTCGCTGTTAGGTGAATGGAACGACAAGTATTCTCTCGTTAACGAACCAACTAGCATGAGAGTAACGAGTGCTTTACAAACGGCGTTGGTCGGGGCAGCGATAGCTCAAGCACAGGAGATCGAGCGGAGAGGCTTCTTTGACATCTTGAACAACTTGTTGGGCAACACTGCTACAGTAGCAGCCAGTGCAGCAGCTTCTGCTGGTGTTTCTGCTGGCGTGTCTGCTGGAGTCGGAGCCATACCAACCAACACAACTGCTATTGCTGGCGTTAGCGCTGGTATCAGTGCTGGTGTCAGTGCAGTAGTGGGAGTTGTTGTTGGAGGAGCAACGAGCTCCAGCTCTCCTTCGAGTGCCAGTCCAAGCTTGACATCTAGCTCCACTCCAAGCTCATCATCTAGCTCCAGTTCGAGCTCAAGCCACAGCTCCATCACAATTTCCTCAACAAGCAGCTCCAGTTCCAGCTCATCAGCCATCCCAACGTCTTCTGACGATGACGACGAATACTGCGATGACGAAACCAGCTCAACACCAGCTGGTACAACCACCCCAATACTGACACTGAAAACGTCTACCACACCAGTGAGCTCCAGCTTAAGCAGTTCGAAGGCAAGCAGCTCAAGCTCCAGCGCCTCAAGCTCCAAAGCATCAAGCTCAAGCGCTGCCAGCTCGAGCTCTAAGCCAAACTCCAGTTCTAGTGCATCCAGTACTAAGGCTAGCTCCAGTTCTAGTTCTAGTTCCACAGTCGCACCTTCCTCCACTGATGATGATGACGACTACTGTCCTGAGACCAGCCTGGTTGCACCTGCTTCCTCGCTGTCAAGCTCGAGCAAGCCAACTGGAACAGGAACTGTGTCACCAAACAGTTCAAGTTCTTCAAGCCCAGGATCAAGCAGCTCAGTCAAGCCTAGCAGCTCCAGCAGCGCAGTATCGAGCACAGGCTCAGTTTCTTCAACGAAACCAGGGCTGTCTTCGTCTAGCGTTGCGACGTCTTCTCCAGTTCCTACGTCAGACGACGACGAAGAATGGTGTTCAGAGACTTCTTTAGAGCCTGTCGAAACAAGTCAAACGAGCCCAGGATCAAGTTCCAAGCCTACAAGCTCCAAAGTCACAGGTACTGTAACAACCTCGACAAAGCCAGTTAGCACTAGCTCCACTGGAACTACTGCTAAAACTTCCGGTACTTCAACAGTTGCAGCATCTTCAGATGATGACGACGAAGACTGGTGCCCTGAAACTGATACCACAGAAGGAACAACCACCCCAACAACCGCTCCAAAGACTACTACGAAGACTACAACTGGTGCTACTGTTATTACCAAACCAACAACAACCATAACAACCCCAACCACATTGCCAACCATCACCATCACCACTCCAGCAACCTACTCCACGACTGTTACTATTGCCAGCGACGATGATGAGGATGACTGTGAAACTGAGGTCGGTCCAATCACGATCACAACAACCAATATCAACCACGTCACTTACACCGTGACTATTTACCCTACCGGCTCAACTGGTGGTTCTAGCTCTGGCACGGGTTCTGGTTCTGGTTCTGGTTCTAATGGATCTGGCGACATCGATGAGGAAGAAGTGTGTGAAGAGACTATTACTTACACCACTACCAACTATAACCATGTGACTCAGGTTATTACCCAGGCAGTTCAGACCACCTACTACTTTGGCACTTCTAGTGGCTCTAGTGGCTCTGGCTCTGGTTCTGGATCTGGCTCAAGCGTTGGTTCTGGATCTGGCTCTAGTTCTGGATCTGGATCTGGATCTGGACTCACATGTGATGCCACTTGTGTTTGTCCATCTACCGATGATGGCGATGATGATGAGGATGATGACTGTGATGAAACTGGAACTACCACTAGTACGAGCACTTCCTCTTCTGGAACGTCTATCTGGTCACTCTTATTCAATGCCTTGTTTGGTGGCTCATCTTCGTCTTCCTCCTCGACTGCCACTGCCACTGCTACTGCCACTTCAACAAGTTCCAGTTCATCTAGTTCCAGCGGTTCGTTTATCGACGACTTGTTTGACTCCATCTTCGGAGACGACTCTTCTTCCACCACTACAACCGCAGCCACCGCAGCTGCTACGACTAGCACCGGCGGATCTTTCTTCGAAAACTTGTTCGGTCTTTCCCCAACCACGGTCCTGACTAAATTCGTGTCATCTTCAGCAGCACCTTTGGTGTACAACATTCAGGCCAGCACTAGTCTGGCTGCAAATACCACTGCTGTGGTGCAGCAGTCGAAGAACGTGGCTCCAAAAGCGGTTTCCAATGCTTTACTCGTATTGGCAGCACTGGTTGTTGCTGTCATATTGATGTGAGACCTTATATAATGATACTCAGAAATAGAGTTCGAGCCTCAGCATGGAAGAGTTTCACTTAATGACCCAAAATGAATGTATACCTACGAATAAAAGATACAATTTATAGAATGTAGAGTTAGAGGGGATGGCAAGGGTTTAAATGTGATGCTCACCTTCTTGAGGTGATGTTTATTAGGCTGGAAGGACAGCGAAGCATCCAAAATTGATTGGAACCTAGTCGATTGAAGTGACACCCACGCAATTGCTGCTGGATTCTAGATCAACAGCATGAATATGGACAACCAGTCATCATCATTCGCAAACACTGGTAATGGGGATTACTCTGTACAATGCTTCCACAACCTTGTTTCTCTTAATAGTGCTAGGTTCAATCCTTTGGTAGCTATAGCGATCTCACATATGAGCTTTGCTATACGCAAATTTTGGCTGCGAAAAATATGATAACTAACTAGCAGCAGCTTTTGAACTGTAAGTTGAAATCGATTCTGCTTAGAGCATACCTTGAAGCATGGCTAAGACGATAAGACTTTTCAATGTGAGAACTGATCAAGTAAAAGTTGAATCTCTTTGTAAAACATTTAACCCATGCCAGGCAATACCCTTGTCAGAAGTCAAGTAATTATGCCATATTAGCTTCTACTTTGGTCGTAAACTTTGAAAACTCAGTGTTTCTGTAGCAATGGCATTTCTTATCTTCAGGTAGGATCCTTAAATTCAATTCTTGAACTTCTGGGCTCATATGGTAGTATTGTATGTCTACAATTTGCTATTAGAGTTTCCCTATACGTGCAGCAGCTTTCCTAGTACTAGGACAGTTTCAACCTCCGGAGGACACCGGAATCCACTAGGCAATCTTCTTCTCGAGACTACCTTGTAAAGAAGCAGTCTCTTGCTGCTCAGAAGAATATTGTCGTATTATTCATAGTATATTGTCTGTCTATTCGTATGTCATTTTCTTGTTCAAATGTCGCTTAATTTCTGCGACAACAAATCAAACCCTTTTTTTTTATTCTGGAGGCAACTATCTTCTTTCATCGATAGAATGGCTCTACTTGATAGCCAGACGATCGTCTTGATCATCCTTATAGTCATATTCTTACTACCCAGCCTGGGAGAAGGTCCTCAGTCAACTGATGAACGGGAAGCTTTGACAACGTTCCAGGACCAGTTGAAATATTATCGAGAGCAGTTGTTCAGCTCTGAGTACCACTTGGGCTATGGTAATATCACGGGATACCAGCTTTCATACGCTGATCACTTAAGCGGCAAGAATGAGTCTAATTGGCCCATTCATCAGTATTCTACAAAGCACCCATGGGTGGAGACAGAAGACTTTTCCATATTGCCAAATTCTGTGAGCAACTCTGTGAGAAAGTTCTGGGGAGTCGATACTGCCCAACATGAGTCCAATGACTCTGATGAATCAAGGACTTCTCTGGAGACTGGCTCAGATTCACAACTCAATTCGTACTTGCTTAACGTCACGGGGAGAGCATACGGTGAGTTCTCAGCCAATGATGTCACTAGCGTTGAGTTGGGGGTACCAGGTTATATCCGTAACTTCGTGGAGTCCTACTCGCGCAGAAAGTACGAAGAAGAGAAACAGAGGTATCAGGATGACCCTGAAAATAATTCAGAACCTCAAGAATACCCAACAAGATTTTTAGATAAAGTGGGCAATACCACTCAAAAGGCAGGTAAAATCTCCCTCAGAATCGAAAACATACCCCAAGAGGATACTTCCTCAAATGGCCAGATTGTTTATGTTAGTTTGAAATTACAGGATTTCGAAGAAATAGAGAGCCACGACTTCGAGACCAGAGGTATCTATTTTAGAGACACTGGCTCATTGGTGAGTGTCACCAAATCTGCTAAATTCTTTGGGTACCATGGATTGCCACACCTTACTGTGAATCATACTGAGAAGTTTTCCACGGCCAAATCATTGATGTCTCAGTTAATGAATTCAACAGATATAGACCGCGAAGTCAAAATGGATGATTTGAATGGATATGCAATGAATGCATACCAAAGCTGTGAAATAATTTCTTACATCCAATTTGAACGGACTAAATACACGGCCGAGCAGCTTCGTATCATTGACCAGGAGTTAAAGTCTTCAGATGGTAGACCAATTCCAAAGCTTAAGGACTTGCCCAAATTACAAGTAAAGGACTACCTTATATATTCGCCGGACTGCGGAAAAGTGTTTGCCCAAACACCAGAAACACAATTTGAAGGATTGAAGACGAACGTTTTGAACATTAACATCAGACACCTACTTGTAGCTATATTGTGTTTGAGTGTGGCGCAGTTATGGCTCTTATTGAGGCAGATGAAGGGGGTGAGAACTCCTGGTGACTTCTCCGCAATTTCTTCAAAAACCTTGAGCATGATTGGCTTACAGGATGGAACGGTTTCACTCACCATGTTGTTCATGAGTGCATATGTTGACGACTTGTATTTACTTTTTGTCAGCATATCCATATTGCTTTCGGTAATGTGTGCAATTTTCGAGGTCAGATTCATTATGCATGTTCTCAATGCTCAGCAGAATGAAAATGGAAGCACATGGTGGGAGATCTTGAGAGGAGGATTGGGTGAAGTAGCCAGCCCAACCGGAAGTGCTGCTGATGAGAATACCAATACGGAGGCAGCCACCGATGCCAATGGTGGTGCAACACCTGAACATACACCAGCACCAGCACCAGCGCCTGCACCTGCCATTGAAGACTACTCCCGTGTAAACGGATTATTGGCGATAGGATTCATCATGAGTGCGATGGCGACTTTCTTTGCCTTCTCAGCCTTTACTTGGAGAACTACATACAGAAGGGTATTTGAGTACTTCGCACTTATTGCAATTAATACCATCTGGGTTCCACAATTTCTTCGGAATACCTTGAAGAACAAAAGGGCTGCTCTCTCATGGGAGTACATTTTCGGTACGTCTTCGATTAGATTGGCACCGGTTGCTTACTTTTGCCTTTTATCAACAAATCCTTTGAGGCACCGGTTTGACCCAGTATTGTTATTAGTAGTTCTGGGCTGGCTTGCTTTTCAAATCGGGCTTTTATACTTACAAAGTCGTATGGGTCCTAGGTTCTGGCTTAACGAAAAATGGTTGCCACAGGCGTATGACTATCAAGTGGTTTTATCTATCAAGGACTTGGAGGCAGGTGGCGGATTTGGTAGTGATTTATTGGCTAACATCAACCAAGTTGAAGAACAAAATGGGGTAGTGAGCTGCAAATCCACTTGCTCTATTTGCATGGCAGATGTAGATGTGCCTATATTGGTTGATGCTAGCCACGCCAAAGCAAAGGGAAGCATTGACACCACGCAATATATGGTAACACCTTGCCACCACATATTCCATTCTGAGTGTTTGCAGAATTGGATGAAGTATAAGTTACAGTGTCCTGTTTGTCGTGAGAGTTTACCACCAGTGTAAGGAACGAGAGATGTCCATGGAAGTCTTTTCTTATGAACTTAACGTGGGGGCATATTTTTGAAGCTGGAGCTGGGGGTAATTAAATACACCTCTTGATGAGGTTGCATTATCGTACGGCTTTGAAACGAACCCTGGATGCGCAGTATGATGATTTTACTGTGGGTATAGTTGATGGGATTGATTGGTTGACTCGCGTGGTTGTATATTAATATTACCAATTATTTATTCTATAGTAGGATTAAGGTTTAATGAGAAATAAAACGTAAAGAGAGAAAGTAACGTGAAGCTCACTCGATAAAGACAAGTGATGATTAGTTGGCAATGATGACAGAACAGTGGTGGCAGCCTCGACCAGCATATTCGCCAGTTTGGGTGAACGTTGTTTCATTTTGGAACAAATTTGCAGCCATTTGCAAAAAATTACTTGAGGAGGGTTTTTAAAGATATCATACTTTTCAAATTAAGACCCTGTGCTCGTTTAGGTACGACATATGCTTCCTTGTCAAAATCGTAAGTTTAAAGAGGCCTTTCTGGAGTATACTCGTTTAGTACGGTGTATAGCACTAAGCATGCGGATATGTGCTAAAGGAGATACGCAAGCAGAAAGGAAGCTTTCAACATACGATTGGATCTGAACATGTCTTGGGATGCCATAGGAAGACGATTTGATGCGCAAAGTGGGCTGTTTGTGAAGATTAGTCCTGGTTAGTTAGTTAGGAGTTGAATGTAGGATTGCGGATAAACAGTAGGACGAGTTAGTGAGTTTCCTAGCCAGTGAGTGTTTAGTCTTGCAAGGGTTAACACAGCGTACAATGAGGTCATCAGCTGGAGATGTGTGTAATTAGCTGGTCGTGCAAGCCGGCAACCAAAGGAGTAAGCCATTATCTATTAGACAGTAGCTGGAGAGTTTCGTTGAATATGCTAGTCACGTGCCCATCAGTATGGATACTTCTAAGTCCGCTCAGCTGTACTCACTGATGCCAGGCTTCATAAGAGCTTTCTTCAGCTTGCGAGAGTCCAGAGACATTGGAGGATGTCAGCACTCCTAAAGATTCAGCACTACAGTCAGCCTTCTACATCCGTTTCAGATCCGGTCACTCTACAGCCTACCTACAACTGTCGCATCAGTGAGCTCCACTAAACTGCTTGATAGCCTCATCGCTGTTTCCCAAGCACCGCTTTCAAACCTCACTGATTCCAGTTCTCCAGTCTTTTCCAGTCCCAGCACTGTTGCGGCCTTTCTCCACGGTCTTTACGCCTTTCTCCACTATTTCCACCATTTCTTCACCGTTTCTACCATTTCTTCACCGTTTCCACCATTTCTTCACCATTCTCCACCATTTCCTCTCTTTCTTCACCATTTCCTCACTTTCCTCACCATTTCTACAACTTCTTCACAGCGAATGTCTCTCCACTGTCCACCTCTATCCATTCGTCGTCCTGGCTCACCAGTACCACCACCTTCGCCTCCAAGCAGCAGCACTCCTCGCAGACCTCGCTGGCCCCAGATTTCACGCAGCACCGCCAATTCCGCTTCCCCTAATGCCACACCGCCCAAGAATCATCCCACTTCCAATCATACCTCGCCTATACAGAGTCATCTCGTCTTTCCTCGGTAGGCAGAATCGAACCACCCTAAACGTAGCAGCGGTCCCCTTCTTTGTCCGGTAGGTGTTGCGTTTTGGATGCTTTGGTAGAATCACCTGATTTTTCGGTTCTTTTGCTTTTGTGCTCCCAGATATTGTATTTATCAGAATTCCAGTTTTTATAGAAAAGCAGCCCACTTCTTCTTCACCAGAAGCAAATCCAACGAACCACTTGCTGAGCTATTATCCGACACTAGAGACTTCCAGATGGCTTACGAGAACAACTTCTTCGATTTCGAGACCACGGACGATTTTTTGGAGTCCATATCTCCAGATTTGGCTAGACACCATCTGTTGTCTTCCAATAGCGGAGATGAGACTGGCATTTACACTGGCTGTATAGGCGAGGGCGTGGACCCGGCCAGTGAGATCAACCTCGGCGACATCAACGAGCTTGGCCAGTTCAATGCTGACCTCACCGGTGCGCCAGACGCTTCGGCACAGTCCCAGTTTGCGCAGGGGAGCCAGGCCAACCAACAAATCCAGCCAAACCAGCTTGCCCAGCAACAGGTCCCAAACACTCCTTACTACAACCCACACGTCAACCAGAACTACCAGACGTATCCAAATGAATACTTGAATAACTCCACAAGCATGTCCTCTACGTCTTATCTGAACAACTCAACCTCGAACGAGTCCCCCTTGGTCAGCTCGACTCAGACTTCCCCAGAACCTATGATGACGAAAAGAAGCATCCTCGACGCGGTGGAGGAACAAGTGCGTCTTACTTCCAGCGACGACGAAGAGGTCATTCCAAAGCTGTCCCTCACCAAAAAGAGCTCAAAGGTGACCAAACCAAAATCAAAAGATAAGACTTCCCACAACATGATCGAGAAAAAATACAGAACAAACATCAACTCAAAGATCTTGACCTTGAGGGACGCTGTGCCTTCCTTGAGAATCGTTTCGGGCTCTAAAGATGTCTCTATCTCAGATTTGGAAGGTTTGACCCCTGCCTCCAAGTTGAACAAGGCAAGTGTCTTGACAAAGGCTACCGAGTACATAAAGCATTTGGAGGCAAAGAACGAAATGTTGAGGTTGCAGAACATCAAGTTGCAGAAATTGATCCAGAGGGCAAGCTTGAACCAGAACATGCAACAGGTTCCATCTCACCACCAGCAACCACAAATCCAACAGCAACAACAGCAAATGCATCAGCAACAGCAACTCCAGCAACAACAACAACAACAGCAGCAGCATCAGCTCCAGCTCCAACAACAACAGCCACCTCAGCTCCAACAACAAAACCAACAGTTCCCTCAACACTCATTTGGTTACTACCCTGAACAAACCTACTCATCTTACAACACACCTATGCAACAGTCGTTCAGCAACAACAGCACATACACCCCTGAAGCTCCAACTAATAACAACAACAGCAAGTACTTGCTTGGAGGTATGGCTACGATGATGGCTACTTCTCTTTTCGCTGGTGGAGGAGGTGTTGGTACCAATGATTTCAAGGGATTGAGCTCTTTGCCAATAGCTCCATTTATACCTCACTTCATACTACACCCTCCTGCCATGATTTTGCAGTTGTGGAATTTGGTCCAAATGGTGTTGATCGCTGGAAGTTTGGTGAGTATCATATTGCCTAACTTAACCATCGTCTCGGGCGATAAAACAAAAATAAGCGAACAGAGCCTTTTGAAGAACTGGCTTTTGGTCAGTTTCGGCTTGCAAATGCCTCATACTGTCGGGGCTGCTAGAAAGCTGGAGATCTTAGCCAGACTTTCTGGCTTGCAGAAGAACCCTTGGAGGAGCTTGGTCAACGACTACATCCTCTTATCAATCAGCGAAGTTGAGTTTGAAAACTGCTTGCTTTCTTTGGTCATTGGTAGGTTGATTATGGATAAGTACCCAATCTTGTCTAGGTTTATTGGGCGCAATGTTCAGATCCAGGCTTCGATTGCTTTGAAATTGGAGTACAAGGGAGATTCCGTCGGATTGACCAAGTTAAACCAGTTGATTAGAAGAGTCGATGGTTTATCTATTTTGGGAGCCCAAGACTTGTGCCAGAGACTTTCCAACATGATCAACGGCTTGCCTGTAAACACGGATGTCACGCGCGGAATGAACCATGTCAAATATGTCGAGATATTATGTGAACACCCACAACAGTTCTACCATGTTTTGTATGAATGGAGGATGTTGGGAATAGTTGACGAATTATTGATGAAGTACTTGGAGCACCAGGCGGATCAAACCGTGGTACAGCAGATATGCAAGGACTCCCAAGCCCTTGAATTACTCATTGGTAACCAGGCTAGTGGTACACTTGTGGAATATTTCCGTCTTTTCAGAGCGGTTGTTGACGATGAATATGCTCCTCAATTATTGCGTGAAATCAATAATGGTGTTTCAAAGAGCTTGAACTATTTCAGGTTTATGGTGGAAGGCCATGATTTGACCGATACCGAGTTGGTTGAGGATGAAGAGGAAGAATACGAGGAGGATGAGGTTATACAGAGTGAGGAGCCTGAGAAGGAAGTCAAATACGAACCTACTTTGCTGTCGCAGAGCAAGTTGATAAGTTCCTTGAACTTGGTGAGCGAAGAGCAGTTTATCGTGCTCACAAGCAGCTTGGCTGTGAACTACTTCCGCAAGGGCAAAGTTGCAGATGCCGCAAAGATAATGTCTCGTTTGAGATTGAAGGAGTCTAGCTTGACGTTGGTGTCTTTCACATCTATTGTGAAGATGATCAACGTGATCATCCCTGGCATTGAACAGCATGTTGGAGCCAGCGAGGAAGAGGCCATTGTGGACGAGTTGATAAGTAAGTGCAGAGTGTGGCTCGAGGAAGTCAAGTTCGTCAAGTTCTCGGTCAAATCCGATGTCAGCAAAAACCTTGTTGAGAAGGGGTTGATTGTGAACGGCATGGCTGAGACCGAGGCCGAATAGGCCCTTTTCTGTATATATGGGACATTAGAGAGTTTTATAATAGTACGATTTTTTATGAGGACACCAGTGTAACGCCAATTGGCAGAGAGACGGTAGAGAGTCAAACAATGCGAACCCAAGTGGTATAGACTGTTACCTGAACAACTGTAGATGTTCTTTGAGTTCCAGCTTGACTTTGGTATTGGCACAGAACTAGCAGAAGCACCAACTGCGATTGAGATGACAACACTGGCTGCAAAATCACCAAGGACACGAAAATGCAGCCTAGTTGAAACAGACCGGATTGAATGGCTCTTCTCACCACTGCACTTGGCTGTGTGTTTTCAGAGAGTTGTTCCGGAGTGGCGAAGCTTTTTGAGGTATAATGGGAAACCGGTGTTTTGCCTTTTGAGCGTTTTTCACATTTTTCACATTTTTCAAATTTTTCAAATTTAGCATTTTGAGCATTTTTGGAAATACCACTTAAACTTCACTGCTTTCTCCAGTAGTCTTCTGCGATCTGGTTTCCCCTGACTAACGGATCCTAAACGTTCTTTCAACCTGGTGGCCCCAGGTTAACGTGATCTAAGCACTTTTCCAGTCCAGCTCCAACTTACTCCGTAGTGGAATTTACCAAAAAAATTCTTCAAAACAACGCAATTTCACATAGATAACGTCCTATATAAACCCTTGCGGTGCTTCGGTGAAACTTTTAGTGGGTTTAGCAGTGTAATAAACTGGGCTGATGCTTTGTGGATATTATTTAACCCGAAAACCCATCTCATTGGCTGGTTCGCGTATCAATCCGAGATTCGATAGTTCATACCTTTGATACATTTCGAGGCGAAGCACGGACCGCTCTTGCAGGCGATCCGATCAGATAAAGTTCGTAAACGTCTAGATACCTTTATTGGGACGAAGAGTCAACTCCAGTCATTCATGAGCCCCCAAGTCACCCCATCGTCAGCTGAAGAAGCTCTGACGAGGTGTTCCTGAAGCAGCCAGAACTGGCGTTGCTCGTGGTGTGTAATCGGCTTGTATGGCCGAAGAGAACTCCCGTTTGAGTCCCACAAAGGGCTGTGGGTCTTTCGCGAGACACTGTTATGATCCGGACACCCCTTCAGCACTGCGCGGGGGACGTCGTGGTTCGTGACCGTGTTCTCGTACTACACTACGAATTATCAGTCGGTAGAGGATAGCCTTTGCAGATCGAGCACGAAACGGCACCAATCCGGAGCGAAAAGCAACGAAGGAGGTCTTGAAATGGCCTCGATCTGCCTCGATCTTCGAAACAACCTCACAACACGGCCCAGAGCAGTGGCTAGTGGTGTTTGGCGAAGCCGGCGGTGGTTGGAGCCAGAAGGCGAGCTCGCAGCCTCTGCAAGCAGCCTCTTCGCCAAGTACGGCCACCGAAGAGCTACAGCTCTCGCACTAACCGGAGCTCGACTAGACCGAAACCCCCGCACAGTCGGTGGCTTGCCCAGTCGCTGGGACACCGCTATACCCAACTTCTGGGGCCTGGACTTATCGGTTCTGCCGTGCTTTGTGGTTGTGCTGCGTTTTGGTGGTTGCAGAAGCCGTTTGCACCCAAAAAAACAGCTGCAATATCCGGCATCGCTTTTCCCTATATTGCACCCAAAAAGCGTTACTGATGCCTTATTAATACCATCGGACACTGATCGGACTGCTTGTTTAGGCGTGGATGCCTGAAGCAGGGCGGCCGCTTTGGTCTTTCGCTAGCCAGGACTTTCCGGCAGGATTATCTATTTGATCTATAAAGATACAGAGGAATCCGCCTATTCCTACTTTTCACACCCATCCAACTACTACTCTCGTTATGTTATTCACAAGCAGCATCAAGACATTCCTTTCTATCTCTGTCTTAGCAAACATTGCTAAGGCCACCTTCGGTGCCGACACCAACACCAACTTGGTTGCCTACTGGGGCCAGAACGCCGGTGGTTCGCAAGGAACCTTGGCCACCTACTGTACTGCCACCGGTGCCGACGTCATCGTCTTGACCTACCTCGACGCCTTCCCAACCTTGGCCTTGGACTTCACCAACCAATGCAGTGACACCTTCGACGACGGCTTGTTGCACTGCACCCAAATCGGTGAGGATATCAAGACTTGTCAGCTGTTAGGCAAGAAGATCTTCTTGTCGCTCGGAGGCTCCACCACCAGCAACTCCTTGGAGTCGGACTCCGAGGGTACCACTCTTGCCACCACCTTGTGGAACAAGTTCGGTGGAGGTACCGACACCGAGAGACCTTTCGACGACGCCATTGTGGATGGTTTCGACTTTGGTATTGGAAGCTACGCTTCCACCGGCCTCGTTGCCTTGGCCGACGGATTGAAGGCCATCTTCGACGAACAATCCACTTCCTACTACCTTTCGGCCTCCCCACAGTGTACCTTCCCAGACTCCACCCTTGGTGACGTGATGACCGAGTCCCAGATCGACTTTGTTTTCATCCAGTTCTACGGTAACACCTGTAACGTCAACGGTGACTACAACTGGGACACCTGGGCTTCCTTTGCCGCCGACACTGCCGCCAACAAGGACATCAAGATCTTCCTCGGAGTCACTGCCGACACCACTGCCACCGGCTACCTTTCTGCTGGTTTCACACATCTTGCTTTGCAGCTGATTGCCACTGGTGCCAACTTTGGTGGTGTTTCCATCTGGGACGCTTCCTTGGCTTCCGACAGCAACACCTTCCTTTCTGTTGTGAAGATCATCTTGAACACCTACGCTCCAGTTGTTTCTAGTTTTGCTGCTGCCTCGAGCTCTGCCAGTTCGTCTTCAAGCTCTTCTGCCAGCTCTTCTGCCAGCTCGACTTCAAGCTCTTCTTCCAGTGCTGTTTCCAGCTCTTCTGCTTCCAGTGTTGTTTCCAGCTCTTCTGCTTCCAGTGTTGTTTCCAGCTCTGCCTCATCTGCTGCCACTTCATCTGCTGCTTCTAGTGCTGCCACTTCATCTGTTGCTGCCTCTAGTGCTGCTTCATCTGCTGCTGCCTCTTCTGCTGCCTCATCTGCTGCTGCTTCATCTGTTGCATCATCTGCTGTTGCTTCTAGTGCTGCTTCATCCGTTGCCGCCACTTCTGGTGCTGCTTCATCTGGTGCCTCTTCCGCTGTTGCTGCCTCTTCCGGTGCTGCCTCTTCCGGTGCTGCATCTTCTACCGCTGTCACTGGCGCCGCCTCCTCTGGCGCTACATTGACCGTCAGCAACATCGCCACCACCGTCATCACCATCACTTCATGCTCCGACAACAAGTGCACCGAAGTGCCAGTCACCACCGGACTCACCACCGTCACCGAAGTTGACACCACCTACACCACCTACTGCCCATTGACCACCGAGAGCTCCGCTGTTTCCCCAGCTGCTTCCTCTGCCGTTGCCCCTGCAGTCACCTCTGCCGTTGCCCCAGTGGAGACCTCCGCCGAAGCCACCAGAACTGTCATCAAGACCACTGTTATCACCCTAACTAGTTGTGCCGACAACAAGTGCACTGAGGTTCCAGTCACCACCGGACTCACCACCGTCACCGACGTGGACTCCGTTTATACCACATACTGCCCATTGACAGTGTCCTCTTCTGTTGTCTCTGTCGCCCCAGTTGTCTCATCTGCTGCTCCAGTGACCACTGCTGCCACCTCCGCCAACTCCACCGCCGTGCCAACCTTCACCGTCTCCAACGGTGCCGTTGCCAACGGTGCCAAGTTCGGTTTCGCTGCCCTTGCTGGTGGATTAGCTCTCTTTGTTTAAACCTAGTGTATCAATTAATATCACTTTCCTGTTGGCCCTTGAATAAGAGGCTGAACAGCATACTGAACCCACACCGTATAGCACGACTACAGAACTCGCCACAAATGCCCTGTAAATGCATGAACCGTTTTGCGCGAGCTGTAGTCTAGGCAATCTGGCAACCGGCTTTCCATTAGAGTCCACCGTGCATGGTTCTGTCTGTAGTCTGATTCTGAAGGAATCCGCTAATTAGGCGTAAGCCAGTGGCATTGCAAGGGTTGGTACGCCTGCAAATGACGAAGGGCCACGTAGTCCGATTGCGTTTGCATTTCCATGTCTACCACAACGAGGAGAGACGGAGCGTAAACCCTTTTCCAGGTAACCACGCCGTTACGTGGTGCAGAGTCTGTAGCAGAGAGTCATAGTGTCCGACGAAGCACAAGGCTGCTGCCCAAGTCAGCACGATGACCATGGGAACAGCACGAGCGCAGCAGCGAGCCACTCAAAGACCAGCACAGTACGACCAGCAGTAGTACGGCCAGCAGTAGTACGGCCAGCTGTGGTAGTACCAGCTGCGTATCGTATACTTTTGATATTGGTTGCAACTTTTCGCAGCCAAAAGAGCGATTTTTGGCCAAACTACTCCACTAGCACCAGCCCCAAGAGGCCCCGGCAGCCCCAGAACGAGTCTAATTGCAGAGAAGTCGTCGCTGAGCACAGCTGGAGGGCTTCGCCAGGTACGGTATGTAAAGCGAACGCAAAAGACAAGTGCAGTACTGGCACATATGCGACAAGCACAATGCCACCTTCTCTCGACAATGCTCCATCATCAAGCAATGACGGAGCCAAGTAGCAAGGCCACACATTCCTCCAGCAGAGCGGGCCCACTCCCCCCATGGCAACGTAACCGGTTCCAGAGCAAGGTTATTTGCTCATTGGACGCAGACATCGAGTATTGTGCCCCAGCAGCCTAGCTCAAAACGAGCCAGGCCTCAAATTGCACAAGTCCTCAGCTGGCACAATCTCAGCTGGCCCGTGATCACTCAAAGTGCAGTCAGCAAGCTACTCCTTGCTTTGGGGCCGGATTCTGTGTAAAGTTCGCCAGAATTAAGTGTCTGGCTATTGATGCTCGTCTAGTACCCTTGTTCACATTCCCAGCAGTTCGTCTAATCGACTGCACACAGCCAGAGAGCCGGAGGAGGCCTAGTGTTAAGCGAAGCGAATAACGGTGATATACGAGCCGCTCCAGAGCCCTCCATCAGATAGCCACCCAACATGAAGCTCTCCGAATTACCCACGGAACGTGCGACCAGCACAAAGTCTAAAGACGTTGGAACAGAGATCGTTCTGTACGATTTCAGGCCGTGCTGGAATACGGTTTGGACAATGATGCAGAAGGGGTTATGGAGCAGAGGACAAAGCCTCTGATTGTTGAGCAAACGGGGAAGATCGACGGTTTGGAGCAGCACGTTTGGGGTGACAATGGTGGAGCCGGAGGGTGTTTGGTGGTGGTGTGACAATAGCAGTTTCGAGTGACAATGGGTGCAAGAGACAATAGTGGCTGGAGTGACAATAGCAGGTGAAATTGGAGCTCGGTATGAATTACGAGCTTGGCGAAGGTAGCCGAGTGGACTCAGCTGAGACGAGGACGTGGACGGACTTAGGTGGTTGGTTCGACAGGCAGTCTGGAAGGACGGAAGTGGATGAAGTGGAAGTGGAGGAAGTGGAGGACGAAGGACGAAGGACTCGGGTTTAATCACTAGTACGGTTTAGTGGCTATGGGTTTAGGAGCAGGCCTGGTGAAGTGTTGAGCAAAAGGGCCAACCAGCAAAGGTTGGTCCGTGGAGGTTGGTGAGCCAAGGTGAGGAGGACCAGAGGATGAGCCTTCAAGCGGCCACTCAAACCAGAGGATGAGCCTCGAGTGTTTCTGGCCAAATCTGCCAGGCAGGCCTGTGCTGTTCTTGTGTTGTTCTTGTGCTGTGGTGACGTTCTTGTGCTGTTCTTGTGCTGTGGTGACGTTCTTATGCTGTTCTTGTGCTGTGGTGACGTTCTTTTGCTGGCCCCAGCTAACTACTACAGTTGAAGACGCAATTGGCACCGCTCCTGCCTGCTCTTCTGCTCCAGCCTGCTCTTCGCTCAGCTCTGATCTTGTAATCTTGTGTCTTTTCGGTGATTGATGTCTGTATGCCTCTGCCACCGATTCATCTGCTTGTCATGGTGCAGGCTCTGGTTTTGTTTCTTTGCCGTCATGCTGCTCTGATGATGCTCCGGCAGACGTTGTGCTACTGCTGTCTTGTCGCTTATACTTCATCTGCTGCCAGTTTGCCCAGCTCACTCCGATTTGCAGCTATACGTTTGCTGCTTGGGGCTAATGATTTGCAGCTACCAGACAGACAGAAATGTCAAAGACTCAGCCATGGCTGGCCCACCATGCACAGCGCACCGTTCACCAGGCAACTGCCAGTTAGTGTGACAACGGTGTAATTTGGGAGACATGTTCCTGAGCAAGTGGTTGGCAGTTGGACTGGAATGTGTAATTGGACGGAAGCTGGGCTGGCAGACACCGCGACAGTGTCAGCAGCCAGTTGTGCCAAGTGTCTGCCAAGTGTCTGTCAGCAGCTGGGCAGCAGCAGCAGCATCTCGAGCAGCCCAGCCACTGCATCTGGAGCTGCCCAGCAACTGCAACTGCAACTGCAACTGGCACCACACCTCGGAGCAGCCTCCTGCCTCAGCACCAGCACGCTGCCTCACGATCACATCAGACTACTGCCTCGCCGTCGCTCGGTCTGGCTCAGCAACGTCACCCAATCCAGAGACCTTGGAGGAGGGCTCATGCAGCGACCTAATCGTCTGCGTCCTACGTGTGCATTCACCTCAACGTTAACCGTTCATTGCACCGTCGCTTAAAACCTGCAGGACTAGGCCAACGGGGATGGCCCGGTCAATAGCACCTGGCCCGTTTTGTCTTGGTTTAATTTCAGCTGGGTCTGGCTGGGGTGGCCCCGGACAACGCCGATGTCTAGCTTGCCCGTTAGCCAAAGCTAGAAGCTTAAAGCTGGGGGGCTCGTATGAAGAAGCTTATTCGGCAGGTGTGCAAAGCTTAAAGTCTGAGTCCAGCTTTGTACGAGGTTGCATATCTCTTGCAATTTCAAGCTTCCTTCTAACTCCGTGGTTGACTCTGAAGCAGCGAAATGGATCTTGGGATCTTTGAAGGAGTCATTAGAAGCGGGCTGCTGAACCGAGTGACTCGAGTGACATGAAGCAGGCTGCCCAGGGTGAAATGAGGTGCAAATGGCGACTTTTTTGCAAATGTCAACGTCAAGCTCATGCAAAAAGGTCAAAAGAGACTTCCAGACACCTTCTACGAGGGTGCCGCAGGCAGCGAACAGCTCGTGGCACCTGCTCCGTCGTCCTACGTCGACAGCAGCTCCACAGCTGGTGCTGGAGGGCCAAAACACAGCCACAGAGATGCCTCGAAACCAGGCCAAAGATGGGTACGCTCCCCCACATACAATAAATCCGGCAATTTCATCCACCTTGTGTAACCGTTAACACTCCGTTAATGAGTAGGACCCATTGTTTCACTATAAAATTAAAGTTCAAATAATAAGCTGGAAATGCCATCCCAAGCTATGTGAATCTTCACCTTAACTGCAAAACGAAATGCTGTTTGCTAGCCAGTGTTCGTAAATGGGAGTTCTTGCTACAGGGCAGCCGTCCTAGGACACGGTGGCTTGCTCCGTTTGCTCTGTTTGCTCTGTTGTCTCTGTTGTCTCTGTTTGGCCTGGGTCCGGGAAGCTACCGAGGTACGCTCTGACCAAGGTCCTCTCTTGCACAGGTTCCGACTGTCAACCTTTTGAGTCAGCTTATCTCATGGCGAAGCTGCGCAAGGGTGGTGCTACCGTAGCTAACGCAATGTCTCAGTCCACATGTAGAATGACGTGGCTCCGGTGGTGATTGCACGGTGAGATTGTGCTGCTGCTGCTGTAGCCTGAGTTTTGTGTTTGGCAGGCGTACTTATACTTTTTTAGCAGATCCATGTAATTTGGGAGTTGGTTCACCTGTTGAGGTTCGCATGGGCAGCAGAAGGAGCTCCGGCGCAAGGTGTGGTCGACACTCTTTTTGCAATCTGGCAGAGCCATTTTGCAGCTCAACAATTTGCAGCTTTCGCAGCTTGCAGCCATCTGGTGTTGCCAGGAAAGAGGCACGCTACACCGAGGCAAAAAGCTCTGGCGGACCCCCCATTGTGGCTGTTTCTGAGCCAAATGCCAGTGGCACCACACCGGAGGGCACAAACGAGAGCCTTCCAGCAGAAAAGGGCTTCCCAGCAAGGCAGCAGCTCGAAAATAGCAAACGGGCCTGCTCGAGCAAAGATGGTGCAAACGTGGGCAGAACACCGTCCAAGCCAGCCACGAGAGCACCGTCGTCGCTCCGCGAACAGCACCACGAACACCTCCGGACTTGCTCTCGTATCTTCTCCCCCAAACCGTTGGCCAATAATATCGGGGAGCGAATTATTATTGACAAGGCCCAGCAGAATCTAAAGAACAACTAGTGCAGTTAGCGAGTTAGCGGAGCACCAGCAGACAACAGCAAGCACAGCGGAGCCGTCAATTCCAGGTTGTCATCAGCGGTGAACCATGCTCTTTGCTGTGCTGGGCTCACGTATTGCAGTTTGGGTCCATTGTATTTTCCACCATCGCTATTGTTCTTTGGAATTGTTCTGAACATTATTCACTCAACAGCTTTTGGTACTTTTGTGCCTATTTCACCTGGTCAACGATGATCTTTCTTTTTGCAGTGTCTGATCCTGTGTGCTATTTCTGGAGCACACTGAGGTTGCAGTGGGAGCCGGAGCTGAAACAGAGAGTGCCTGTGAAGCTGTGACGTTTGAGACGGTGAAGATACGATGTTTGGAAGCGTATGAGCTGAGGTGTAGGGTGCGGTGCAGGTGGTGACTGTGACAGATTCGTGAGAGCAACAGGGTGCTGCTCCAGCGAGAACTCTTCGGGTGGAAACCTTTCACGAAAGTGCTCGTGGAGGGGCCGTGGGAGTGCCATTGAGTGCTGTTCAAGGTGCCAGACCTGCCAATGACCTCTGGAGGTGTTTCCAAGCTCCTTGGAGGTACGTTGCTCACGGTTGCTTGGCACGAGCAGCTTAAGAGCATCAGCATGGCATAGCCAGCTGGAGGTGGTTTGGGTGCAAAATCGGACAAACTCAACATTTCCAGGTAAAACAAATGCTCAGTTACCATTTTCACATTGAAACGAAAGTTATCCCTGTGCCGTTTGGGGCGTACAAACAGGTGACGGCTGGAGCAGCAAGAGCAGATGTGAAACAGAGCCTAGAAGAGAGCCTAGAAGAGGAAGTGAAGTGAAGTTATGATGTTGTGAAGTTGTGAAGCTGTGAAGTGAAGAAGTGAAGTGAAGAAGTGAAGAAGTGAAGAAGTGAAGAAGCGAAGAGAAGAGAAGAAGTGAAGAAGTGAGAAGTGAAGGAGAATAAAGAGAAGAGGAGATGGAGCTCTACTACAAGACTCACTAACGGAGTTTCTGTGCGGACTTCCCAGTCTCTAGGAGTGTTTGGGGTGCCTTCCTTCTGGAACAGCTAGAGCGACGTGCTGGGCTATTTATGGAACTGTCACGGTGCAAGAGCTCAGACCGAGTTCCGTCAGGCTAGCGCGAGCGTATATCCATAACTCTATATCGTATGTGCCGTGGAAGGCATGGCTGCAAAATGAAGGGTACCGTGGTGGACCAGGTGGACTAGTGGTGATGCTGGATGTGGTGGTGTGCTGTCATCTTGGATATGGAGTGGTGACTTGTCTTGGATGTGTTGAGTTGTGTGACTGGTCTTGTGTGTGTTGAGTTGTCGTCAGTTGTGTGACCTGTCTCCGAATGCTATCTTTGATATGGTCACTTGTATGCTGTTGCAGCTTCTACTACTCGCTCCTGCTATAGAGCTGTCAGCAGCCTGCTCGCGGCCCCGCTGGGGGCTGCTGGGTTGACTCTTAGCGTACACCTGCACACACCCTCATGCAGACACTGAATATTTTCCGACACTCCCCCCTTTGTGCGCCCCCAGTATTTTCCAGCCTCTTGCGTTTGTCCCTCTGCGCTTTTGGGAGCGACGCACTCTCCGACGCACTGAGGGACGCGCTTTTGTCCCACTTCCACCAGCACAATCTTTCGCTGCCTTCTCTCGCATTAATAACCGATTCCTTATATAAAGGGTCTGTGCCATCTCACCATCGAGCCTCTGGCCAAAGACCGCTACAGACTATCCACACCAGTCGTAGGCGAGCACACACCGCCAGCGACACAGCAGACGAACCCGCCAGCACCGCGAGCCGCACCGCGCCATCGCAGCCTTTCTCCACGTTCGACTCCGGCCCTGCTCGCTCTCCAGCTCGCCCTACAGCCCTCCAATAGCTCTGCCAGAGCTCCTCCACAGCCAATTGGCCCTACCCCCAGCCAGCACATGCCCCATGTCCGACTCGGAAGACTCCTCCACAGAATACTCGCTCCACGACTACTACCGTCTCGTGCGGCCGCTCTGGGCCTTCCAGAACCACCACCGCCACTTCACAGCCCATAAGCTCCTACGAACGCTCTTGGACTTCACCTTGACCCATTCGCTCTACTTGAAGAACCTCCAGAAGCGCGAGATCTGCTTGGGCGACCTCGAGTGTGTCCTGGTGGCCGGCGTGGCCACCGTAGCCTTCAGGGTGCCCGTCGGAGCGTCGGAGACTGCTCCGGAGGCCAAAACAGAGAAGGAGGCAGCCAAGACGGAGAACTCCGTCAAACACACTCCAGAGAGTGCTCACGGCAGCACGTCGCCGTCACGAGCGAGCCCACACACCGCTGAAATTGCTCCGGAGGCTCCAGAAGGCGAAATAGACATTAAAAGTGAAAAAGACACTGAAAGTGGTGATAGAGCGCTGGAAAGTGCCCCGACGGCGCTGGAAGGCGGCTCTACGGCTCCGCCAGCACAAGACGGTGCTGGGGATACCCCAGCTGGGGCGGAAAGTGCCCTACAGCTGCCAGCAGCCGCCATAACGTCGCCGGCGCCAGCAAAAACAGCTGGAGCCTCCAGAACAGCGCTGCCAGGCACCACCAGCACCACCAACACCGCCGGTGCTGCTGGCGCTGCTGGTGGAGCCCTCCACGCCACCCTCCGCCACAAGTACATCGAGTTCTGCCCCCACCTAGCCCTCGCAGCATACCTCTTCAGCAGGTTCCACCTCCCAGACGACTACGACTCGTTGGAGTTCCTCGTTTCAGACACCAACAAGCACTCGCTCACAGACGTCAAGCTCCTCAAGGGCAGCAACAAGCTCCTGCCCATCTCCTACAGCCAGCAGCACAAGACCTCCATCAACGCCCTCAGTCTCTGCGGCCTCAACTACAAGGCCGTCAACCTCGGCAAGCTCCTTACGGCCCACGACTTCGACAAGGAGAAGCTAGCCACCACCACACGCGACTTCCCGGTCCACACCATCGCCAACTTGGCCGGCTTCGCTTCCATTGCCGACTACGCCGTCGCCAGAGACCTCGTAGAGCCTCCGCAGGCCCTCCTCCGCCAGATCTTCCCCTTCGCCAACACAGAGGACCCGCAAGAGCCACCGCCGGCCTTCGCAGCCCTCGCAGCCGTCCTCAGGCTCCTCCGCCGCTCCCTAGTGCAAGACATGGTGCTCGTGCGCCGCCAGTACCCCCAGAACGCCCTTTCGGGGCACCCTATCTTCAACCTGGACCTCTTCAACACGTTTGCGGCTGAGATGGAGGCCGCCGGCGCCGTGCTGGCGTCGCCAGTGTTCCAGGCAGCAGACGTATCCAGGCCACACCTCGCCAGAACCAGCTCAGACCTCGCCAGGCTCGTGGACCAGAAAGACCTCCGGATCAGAGCCCTAGAGTCCAACGCAGCAGCCATCCGCGACGCTTTGGCGGCCTTCGTGGCACGCCAGTCACAGGTATTCGACCTCCAGAACGACTGTCTCCACCGGATCCAGAACAACTCCAACGGCTTGTCGATCTTGATCTCCTCGGGCAACAAGCACACCTTGCCGTTGGCGCAGCTGAACCTCCACGAGACCTCCGAGTTGTACGCCCACGCCAACACCAACTTGAACCGCGGCCTCCGCTATACGCTCGAGTTGCTCAGCACGTTGACGGCGTTGAAGGAGCAGACCGGGCCCACCAGCTCGCCGGAGCCGGTGCTGAGGCCCAAGTCCAAGTCCAGGTCCAAGTCGCCGTCGCCACGCTCCAAGTCCAGGTCTCCGGTGTCGCTACCACACTTGCCGTACCACTCAGCGCACAGCACGCCAGCAGGGACCCCGTTGGTCCAGCCAGCGATGCACGTACCGGTACCAATGCAGCTCCAGGTGCAAATGCAGCCTCCACAGCACCCAGCACCGTTTCTCCAGCAGATGGCTCCAATACCTCAGCAGCTTCCTCAACAGCAGCAGATACCTCAAATACCTCAGCAGATACCTCAGCAACAGCAGCAGCAACAGCAACAGCAGCAACAGCAGCAACAGCAGCAGCAACAGCAACAGCAGCAACAGCAGCAACAGCTTTCTCAACAGCTTCCTCAGCAGTTCGCTCAGCATCCTCAGCAGATACCACGAATGCAGCAGATGCCGCTCCACTTGTCACACCAGGTGCCACACATCCCACCGCACATCCACATGCCCCAGCAGCTCCCAAACATGCCCCAGCACGTCCACCACATCCCAGCACCACCGGTGTCGTCCGAACAGATCAAGCGACAGTCTGTGCTCTCGCGCAGGCTCTCCAGACAGGCGTCCACCTTGTACGAGATGTGGGACGACTTCAAGGACTTGGAAAGAGACCTCAGGGACCACGAAATCACCATCACAGAGTGGCTCAAGGTGCACGGCAGCTCGGAACGCCAGTTCAGGCACACCCGACTCAAGATCATCAAGTTCATGGAGGACGAGGCCTTGCGCCGCAACTGTGATGTGGAGGTGATCAAGGAGAAGTTGCACAACAAGATGAGGAACCGGCTAAGGCCGTGGACCTTGGACGAGGTGCAGCGCATGCTCACCTCCGGCAAGAGGATCAAGTTGGAGGAGTAGAACGACAGACTAGAGAAGTTAAACAGAGAAGACTAGAGAAGTTAAACAGAGAAGACTAGAGAAGACAGAGGAAATCATATAGACAGAGAAAGAAGAGAGCCAGAGAAGTCTCAGGGTTCGTCGTGCTACTGAGAAGACGATCGTCAAAGTTAGCTGGACAACTCTGAGGCTCAAGCCAGAGAATAGAGCCTACAGGCTCAATTGAGTTTGAAGAGTCTTTAGAAGAAAGTCTACAACAGTTCTCGAAAAGACAGGCATCTACAAGAGATCTAAGAAGAAAGACACCAAGAGATCTAAGAAGAAAGTCTACAAGTGTCTCTAAGAAGATAGAATACAATAGTTCTTTGAGAAGAGTTCTCTAAGAAGTTCTTTAAGAAGTTCTTTAAGAAGTTCTCTAAGGAGAGTTCTCTAAGAAGTTCTCTAAGAAGAGCTCTATAAGAAGATAGACATCTACAAGAGATTTCTAAGAAGAAAGACATCCACAAGAGTCTACTGAACTCAGATTAACTCTCGCAAGTTAACTCCAGTTCGTTAACTCATCTTCTTAAGATAACTGGACTCAGATCAGCTCTACTTCACTCAGAGCAACTGGACTCAAGTCAACCTCCTCAGTGAACCCAAACTGACCTCAACCGGACTAGCTCAACTGAATTCAGATCAACTGGACTACTCAACTAGACTCAACTCAAGTCAACTCAACTGGACTAGCTCAACTACGACTCACTAAAACACTTCCTTTCAGTAAAAACGGCTTGGACCAGCCAAAACAGTCCAACTTCGAGTGGAACCGGCTTGGAACACACCAGGCCAGTCATCCCTAATTACATTTGCATTTGCAGCCATTCACGATATTACGATAGATTTTTGTTATCCTTTATTCAATTCATTTGTAACAGTACGTATACAATAAAAGTAATCATAGGAGAGAGTTCAACGGACCGTAGATATCCAGAGCGAAGAGGGAATAGGACTGGGACCAACAGCAGAATGCTCTATAGCCTGTAGATCAGCACTAGGACTAGATCTTCGACTTGATTATGAGATCATCAGCAAGACAGGTCTATAGCACTTCTAGATCAGCACTAGGACTAGATCTTCGACTTGATTATCAGATCCTCAGCAAGACAGGACTATAGCACTTCTAGATCAGCACTAGGACTAGATCTTCGACTTGATTATGAGATCCTCAGCAAGACAGGACTATAGCACTTCTAGGTGATCATCAGACTCTGACGGTAATTATAGATCATCATGCTCTTACCAAAAGATCAATAGCACTTCTAGGAGACCTACGTAAGACCTCCAGCACTTATAAACCTAAAAGACCAATTTAAGACCGCCAGCACTTCTAAACCTAGACCAATGTAAGCTTCAGCACCTCTAATCAACAGTACTAGCCAATGCCTAAACTTAACAGTGCCAAAGCTCTGGAAAATCATCTTGCTCTATTTACAAGCTGTTCTCACCACAGTTATATCTCGCCAAGATCATTGAACGTGAATGGCTCGTAGGCATACCCTTCGCCTTCGAAAAACTTCGACATGGCCTCCACCCAATGCAAACGCAACGAATGCAACATCGCAGACGTTCCCTCCATCAACACTAATATACACACGGTCAAAGTGAACCAGAGCCCGAACAACGCCACGGTCATGATGGTGCCCTTCGCACCAGTAGCCCCAAAGGCGTTCTGGATCGTCATCGACCACAACACCGTCGACAACTGCGCATGTGCCAACGACAACGCCCAGAGCCGCAAGTACGACGCGGTGTGCGACACACAGTTCAAGCAGAACTCGATGGTGTGGATCACCTGGTGGATCATCACGTCGCCAAAGTTGAAGGTGCCGTGGTCGGACATGGAGTTGTGGTGCAACGGCTCGATGTCGTTGGGGAAGCGGAACTCGTCGTCGTCCAAGAACTCGTCGGCGTACTCCGGCTCGCCGTTGATCGCCTGCTCCTCCTCGTGGAGCTGCAAGTCGTGGTTCAACTGCGAGTGCAAGTCGGAGTACCCCATCAGCTTGGCCTCCTTGTTCTGGCGGTACAACACGTACGGCTTGTACGCCAAGAGCCACGGAACACACACGAGCGCCACCAACACCAACACCACCTGCACGATCTGCTGACCGGGGTAGAGCTTGTCCTCAATCTTGGTCGGAGCCAAGAACATGTTGATCAACATGTTCAATAGCCCAGGGGGCTGCTTGCCGGTCCCGAGCCAGTCGACAGACCACTTGTACAAGATGGTCAACGTCAAGTAGCCAAAGATGCTCTGCATGAACAAGAAGCCGGGGATGAAGTTACCGATGATGTCCACACGCGAGTCGAAGAACCGGTAGTTGACCAAGCTGAAGAACAACGAGTAGTTCATGTGGATGAAGCCCATCAAGATCGAGAGCTTCATCTTGTACGAGTTGGTGAACAACAAGTTGTTCTCTGTGCCGTGCCAGGCCCAGTCCAAGCCGAACGCATACGTCTTGCCGGCGATCTTCTTCGCGGTGAGGCTGATGGCTCCGTCCTTGGCAAAGTCGTAGCCCTCGGGCCACTCGTACTCCCAGCCGGAGCTGAAGAGCGACATCGACTTGGAGAAGATGTCGTTGTAGATGAAGCCGGTGTACATCGAGAAGAGCCCCATCAACAAGATGATGTACCGGCCGGTGAAGGCCATTTCGAAGATCTCGTCCTTGTTGCGCATCGCGGTGAAGGGCCGTTCGTTCCAGATCAAGTAGATCAGGATCATGAACACGATGAAGCCGTGGCCCATGTCACCGAACATGATGGCGAACATGAACGGAAAGGTGATGACGGTGGCCAAGCCGGGGTTCACCTCCTGGTACGTGGCGATGCCGTACGCGTCGATGATCAGCTGGAACGCCGCGGTGAACTTGTTCGTCTTGTGGAAGGTGGGTGCTGTTCTGTTGGTCGCAAGCCGGTTGACCACGGCGATCAACGGCGAGTCCTCGTCCGGGTCTGTGTCGTGGGGTGTCGTCGGCACGTCGCCAGCGGTCGTCCGCAGCTCCACCAAGCTGCGCAACCGGCTCTTCAAGAGGTCCAAGTCGGTTTCGGGGATCCAGCCCTCGCCCACAAGACACCGTCTGGTGCTGTCCTCGTCGAACTTGTTCAACGTCTGGTAGATGCGCTTGTCCTTCTGCACCGCGTCGAAGTACTCCACGTACGACAGCTGGAACGTCATGAGCTCGGCAATGAGGTGGTCCTTGGTGCTGTGCACCACGTTGGCCAAGTCCTCAATCTTGTAGTTCAACTCGCCGAGCGTGGCGTCGCGGCTCGACTGGTGGCCTTGCACGTTGGAGTAGATGAACCCGTCCAACGACAGGATGATGCGCTTGACTCGCTCGCGCAAGTACTCGCCGTGTATGTATATGATGAAGATGTTCTTGTCCACCAACTCCACCTCCGACACCGCGGAGGTCCGTGACGTGAACTTGGGGAACTGCTCGTCGATCTGGAGGTCCTGGAAGTACAAGTTCCCTCGCAACGTGCGCCACAAGATCTTGCGCAAGAGCGGCACCTTGTCTCTCTCTATCGTGCCGGCCAAGGTGTTGAAGCCGGACTCGAGGTTGGCGTGCTCTAGCAGGAGGTCTAGAGGTTGTGTGTGCTCGTCTCCAAGGTCCACCGCCAGCTCCGGCAACCCCTGCTCCAAGCTCAGGCCGCGGTGCAAGAGCGCAACGGCGTCCTCGTCGTCAGAGTCGCCAATCTCAAAGTTGTAGTTGTCGGTCAGCGTGGCAGCACCCAGACCGCTCCTGCTCGTCAAAGCCGAGCGGTGGAAGCTCGTGAGCGCGTTCACCACGTACCTGTTCTCGAGGAGCTGCAGCTTCTGCATGTCCAACTCGTCGTACGACTTGTTCAAGTGCTGGATCTTGTCGTGGAACTCCGCCACCTTCGCCTTGATCAGCTCCATCTCAGAGCTGCTGGGGAGGGCCCCTGGGCCTGCGCCGGCGCCCAAGTCGCCCTTGAGCGTGCCGTACTTGACCATGGACGCGTGGATCTGCTTCAAGTGCGACTCGGTGGCGTCCACGTCGCGGAGCTCTCTCATGAAGGTGCGCTGGAACTGGGTGAGTCTCGAGTTCAAGTCCCGGAAGTGGACGTTTCCAAGGTCTCCCAAGCACCACACCACGTCGCGCGCCAACTCGATGGTCACGTAGAACTGCACCAACGCCATTGGAGCGGACCTGAAGATGGCTTCGGTCTCGGTGCCGTTGCCGGCCACTTCCGCGGACTCTGGAAGCTGTATTGGTCTCAGAGGCATGTTTAGCGTGTCTATCGGTAGGTCTCAAACGGGGGATGACAGCGTGCGAGTCAATTGGTCGGATGAGGGGCTACCGCTACTTGCTGCTTCCTTGTTGCTTGTTGACACAGCTCACGCAGAAATGATACTTGTTCTTAAAATTCACTGGCGGATGTTTTGGGGGCTGCGGCCGTCACGTGAGATGCGCTCGCTGATCTGCCATTTACGAGGCTGCAGAGTGAAAAGTTGACGGCTGGAGAATGTGTAGGGATGAGGGGGCGGCAGCAGCGTGCTGGGGTGGTGTAGGTGGTGCCGAGTGTGTTGGGGGTGATGTGGTTGAGGTGGTTGTCTTTTTTCAGCTTGAAAGAAGGCAAACTGGGTGAGTAGCAGTGTTTGGGGGTTTAGAGAGTTGGTGTTTCTCGCTGAAATAGGCCTGTTTCCACGTGAAAGGCACCTATATACTCTAGCTGGTGTATTTGGAGCCAGATGTATCACTACAGGCTTTCCAGATCTCGTTGAGTCCATATCTCACCTTGGAACCACAGTGGATTGGATACTCTCTAAACTACCCAAAATAAAGGCTAACAACTCCATACTTCTGTGACTGGCTCACCGTAGGATTCTCTTCGTTCTGATACTAAATTAAGCTGACTAGGTAGGGTTTCAGTACCATCTGAGTGGGCTCTGGTGGAGGATGTTCGAGGTACTGCATACAGGCGACCGCATTTTGCAGCCATACCGATATGTACCCCTGATGGAAAGCCGATGCTCCTTCCCGAAGTGGGACCTGGATATGTTGATAGTGGACATAGCTGAGCAGACCTTCACAGCTATTTAGTTTAAAGAGAATGTGGCTTTATATGAGTCTACTGGCTTTAGGTGGCATTTGACGAATAAAGTTCAGAAGTGAGTGAGTTGAGTTCAGATGAGTTTAGGAGAGTCTAGATGGGTTTATGTGAGTTTAGATGAGTCTAGATGGGTTTAGATGGGTTTAGATGGGTTTAGATGAGTTTAGATGAGCTTGTTTGAGCTTGTTTGAGCTTGTTTGAGTCCCTCCGAGGTTATTGAGTCTAAATGAGCTTACATGATTTCAGTAGTGTTAAGTTTCTTCTAAGTTTCGTCAGCTGCATTGCCACCTCTAGCTCACTGACCACTTCGTCTAGGTCCTTCCAAGTTCTCATTATCTCTCCTTAGTTGTCTTTAGTTGTCCTGCGCTTCTTCACATCTTCTCTTTGGGATCTTCTCTTTCAATCCTTTCAAGAGTTATCTTCATTAACCTTCACATTCCTCTCTGTAGATACTACCCTCGACTACGCTTTACTACACAATAGGCTGCTCAATCACCAAAGTCCAGCCACTAGCAATTTCGATCATCTGCCTCCAATTTGCACCCATTTTACATCCAGAACCCATAGAAAGCTCATAAAAGTCTCGTGAGAACCACCAAACCATCCTCTTCACAGCCTAACACCTCCTTAACACTTCAACTGGCACTCTGGCTGCTCCAGCAGCTTCTACACCAAAGTTGGGCTGTCGTATTCTATGTCGTGTTTTTGCACATTAAAAGTCACCAGTGTCAATTTGTCCCCACACAAAAAGTCGAAATCTAAACGGTTGAGCTCACTCTAGAACACCCTGTTCACCAATGAAACTCTCCCGAATACTCGCCGCACTGCTCATATCGCTAGTCACCGCAGATAACCACGCGGAGTCGCTATATAGCACGGCAATTGCGCAGTTGTCAGCTCTTCCACAGCCAGAGGTCGACAACTACTACGCCGACCAAGGACTATACGGCAACTTGTACATTCCTCAGTATAACGATGAAATAGACGACTACGAGCCACTCCCTCCACGGCCAAAGTCGATACTCAGCCAGTTCTGGTCCAGCGGGTCCAATTCGAACGAAATTTCAGCTCCGATAAAACCGTCGTCGCCACCAGATGCCGTAACTCAGGCCCTACAGCTCCTCGAGGAAGCTGCCTCCTTGGACAACCAGCACGCTTTGATCGCATTGGCAGATTGCTACATGTTTGGGAACTTTTCAATCACCACAAACTACACACGTTCCGTTGAGTACTACCATCGCTCAGTCGAGCACTCGGGCAACGGCCACGCGTACTTCATGCTAGGGTACATCTACTCGTCGGGACTCTTTGGAGAGATCGAACAGGACCAAACAAGGGCAAACTTGTACTACCAATTCGGAATGGAAAATGGAGACATTGGGGCTGCCGTGGCTTTGGGCTACAGACATGACTACGGAATAGGCGCAGATGGCTGCGAAATGGCCCTCCTCTACTACTCCAGAGCAGCGAACGTGGCCATGGACTTGTTCAAGAACGACACGGACGAGGAGAAGGAATTGAGGCTATCGCAAAACATCAGATTGGTGGATTTCAACGGTGGAATCTACGGAAAGAAGATGAGCGAAACCATGATTTCAGTTTCTTCTCGTGAAGCCATGTATTCCAGCTCGGTCGAGAAGTTCGAAATGGAGAATATCATCATCGGCGACCATGAGTACGTTGATATGTACTATAAAGCCATGGGGTACTACCGTGGAGACTATGGTGCGCCCAGGAACATCTCCATGGCACGCGAGGTGCTCGGCAAATGCGTCTCCCTGGGAGAAAAGACGTATGGTGCTATGAACTACACCGCTGTAGACGAAATCGACGCCGTGTTCTTGAGTGCCTGCCAATACCTCCTAGGCCATATCTACCTTAGAGGGTGGGGAGGAGTGGACCCAGACGTCTCAAGGGCGCACGACTTACTCTCGAACGCCATGCAAGTCGGACGATCTGGCTCTGCTGCTGTTGATTTGGGCCATATTTACGAATTCGGCCTTGATAACGAGCACGCACCCAGCCCTAATCTCACGAAGGCTCTTGAATTGTACTCCGTCGCTTCAAAACTCGGTCTTGCATCGGGTCAACTCAGTCTCGTCAAGCTATTGACGAAATTGGGTAAAGTCATCACAGACGAGGAGAAACTAACTGCTTTCAAAGTCATGGGTGACGCCAAATACTCAGGTAAAGTGGAAGCACTTCATATTTTCGCCGATTACTATGAACGGGGGTACAATATAGCTGATCCAGAGAGACAACAGTACAAATGCTCAACAAATCTCATGTATTACAAATACATAGTGGCGAAACTGGAACGATATCTTTCCCCCCATCTAGGCTATGCATTCGAAGAATTGCTCAAGGGAAACCACAAGAATGCATTGCTAGGATACCTGATTGCGGCAGAACAGGGCCTTGAGAAGGCTCAAATATCTACAGCGTATTTGTTGTACCAATTACAGCCATTGCGCCAACTACACAAACCAAAGACGTTCTCAGCTAAGAGAATCAATGCTGCAATCAATTACTTGAAGAAAGCAGCCTCGCAAAAGAATATAGATGCTATGATCTTGCTCGGAGACTTGTACTTGAAAGGAGTTCCCGAATCCAAGCTCATGAAAGACGAAAACAAAGCCTTTGACTACTATAATATGGCAACCAACCTTCATTCGTCTCACGGCTCCTACAAATTGGCGTACATGTATGAACACGGGTATGGTCCGGTGAACAACTCGGTAGACTACTTCTTGGCCAAGAGGTATTACGATTTGAGCATGCAGTATAACAAAGTTGACACCCAGGAGAAGGACTTGCTCAGTGTGAAGTTCCCCATTAGTTGGGCATTAGTAAGACTAAGGATTAAGCACTTGTTTGGCAAGGGAAGTGTCAAGCTGCCCAACACCGATTCAAATGGATGGCTCAATGCGCTCAAAAAGATAGGGAAGAAGAACAGCAAGGATTCGACAGACAATGAAAAGGCGGAACCCAAGGGTAAAGAGACCAGCAAAAATGAAAAACAGCCAGACAAGGCGACTTCTAAGGCAACTGCTCAGCATGAGGGTACGGATTACCCGGAGGAAGACGAAGATTACTTCTTTGAGGATCTCGCCAGTGGTTTGGTTGTTGTTGTCTTAATTGGGTCATTCTTGCTTCAGCAGTATAGGGCATTCAGGAATAGACAAGAGCAAAACCCGAACGCGGCCCAGAACCAAGAACAACCAGGACAGAACCAAGACAATCCAAACCAGCCGGACCCACTCAGAATGCAATGGCAATTTAATATCGGAGGCTTCCGTTTTGGTTTCAACAACATCCAGTTTGAGTTTTTTGCACTCTAGGTGAGTTTGACTGTTTTAAGAAGGATACTTGGAGTAATAGCATTGAATTCATAGAATACTTTATGGATTAATAGCATGATTCATAGAATACTCTACGGGCTAATAGCATGAATTCAAAGGATACGCTATGGATTAATAGCATGAATTCAAAGAATACTCTACGGGCTAATAGCATTGAATTCAAAATGAATATCAACCTTCCATTTAGAGCTGGACTGAGGTGCAACCTGTATAACCTTTACAAAGCAGCAACACTTGATCGAGAGAACTTCAAAGAGGTCTTGTATTGAGGTAAGTTATCTAATAGAAATATGAAGAAATCAACAAATGAACCAAACAACATTTCACAATGCCACTGTAGATCTGCCTAGGCACACTTCAACAAGTTCTCCATGAACAACTCCAAGTACTTGTCGAAATTGTCATCGTCCACATCGTCAAAAGAATAGTCAAAGAAGCATACCACAAGGTTCATTCCTCCAACTGGAGTGGTCACTACGTTCAACACAAACTCACTGACCGTCGGAGGAAGGTCCTGGCAGAACACGAGACTATCGATGAGCGGTGTGTCCACGTATCCCAAGTTCGAAAGCTTAGTTGTGTCCAGCCGTGGCTTTCCAAGCTGCGACGTGAACGACTCTGGGTAGTTGGTGAGAGGGTTCCTGTCGTGTTCGGATAGGAAGCGACTGGCCATGTTGAACAACCGCTTGTTGCGTGTGGTCTCGACCAAGTCGGCGTTCACAGACCGAACCAAGTCCCACGAGAACTCGGCTGTTGGAGGTAGGTTCTGGCTAATTCCAGCACTGGCCATGGTGGCAATGATCTTGCGGCCAGGACCCTCAATGTCTTCAGGACAGTGTCTTCTCAAGTTGACCGAGACCTTGTGGCTGGGATAGGTGTCTTTGAAGAGAGGCTGCAAAGTTATGGACATCACCACTAGAAGATAGCAGGTGAGTGTCACCGACTCCAGCTTGCACTTGCGCAAGATCTGGCTGGTGGCTGCCGAGGAAACGTTCATGAGCTTGTACGCAATGGAGTGCTGGAACCTGCTCAACGACCTTCCTTCGTACTTCTTGGGGAACCCAGCAGGTGCTACTTTCGAGTAGTGGTTGGGATCTCCTCCGGTGAAGTCCTTTGAGTAGTGTTCCATGTGTGGATACACTGGACCAACCAAAGGGTGACGAAGCAAGGGTCTGTCCACGACCAAGTCGAATAGCACGGAGTCCAACGTAACCGGCTCCGGCAACGGACCGTACTTGGCTGTGTCGAAATCGTCACATTGAAGGTGTCCAGCAAGGATCTGGTGGAGATTAACACCAACAGTGCCGTCTGCTATGGTGTGCTCAAAGCAAGCAGTCAAGGTGTGTTGGTCCACTAGAAACAAGCGGAACAACGGCTCTTGGACACCATGATCAAAGTTGACGGAGTTGACCTGCTTCATCCACGACTCGCTCACTAGACCGGACTTGGAGAGCTTGCCGGTCGAGTCCACCACCTTCAAGACCTGGCCCAACGTCACCTGGTCTAGAGGACTGAATTCGTACTGGTTGCCGTTCTGGAAGACGTTGCAGACGAACATGTGATACTCCAAGACCGTCTTCCTCAAGGCTCTGTAGAGGAGTGGAACACTCAACTCTACTGAGTAGGTGGCAGTCACCTGGAAGTTGGAGTAGAACCGGTTCACCGTTCTGGCTCTGCTGAAGTTCTCTGGCGGGCTCAACGCTCTGGAAAGACACACCATCGCTGTCTATCAAGCTACGGAGTTCTGGAGCTAAGCACGGCTGTTATTTATAGTGGAGACGTGAGTCATCTTAACTTTTCAACTTGCTTATTAAGGTATTGCGCTTATCATGGCAGACATGGAACTGGTGTGGCTGCGCTAGAGTATCAATGAACGTCTGCTTTCGGCCAGAGCCCGCTATGGGGCCTTGGTGATGTCATGGATTGGTGGAGCATATGTTTTGAAAGGCATACCGTCTTTGGTAAGTCTTGTTAAGGGAGGAAACTTTAATGGTTGGCTAGGGAAATTTACGAGCAGCACTGTGTGTACAGAGCTTGGCCTTGGCTGCTACAGGAACCTTCATAAGAACTGGCTTACTTAGTTTGGTTGGCTTGGTTGGCTGTTTTGATATGCTCATAACCTGTGAAAACATACCGAGTGCTCTGGAACATTTACTCAACTTAGACCAGCATGAACGTACTCTACACAGTCAACTCCTTATCTTAGTTTCAACTTTGTATTTGTTGAGGTATTAATGTATTTCGAAATATTTCATAGCCATCGCAACAGCACGATTTCTTCTTCTGAACCACTTAGGAAACCCATGTTTGGGTTTCCAACCTCACTTCTATCCACTCTATTTCTCTATTTCATATTGTTCAAGACATCTGTAGTCACCGGACTGTTCTTAAAAAGCTTCGAGAAAGCTGGCGAAGCAAACTGGGGCACTTGCGAGCTCGACAAGAATCGATAGCTGTTGTCAGATCCAGCATCCAAAGTGTACATCCAACCACGATCCTCTAGTAAATCAACGAACGACTTGATGGTGTCTGCAGAAGACAACGTACTGCGCGAACCAAAGATCACCAACTTGGACTTGGCTCGAGTAATGGCAACGTTAACCCTTCGCCATTCCCTAACCAAGTCTCCAGCATGGTTATCCTCATTGGACCTCACCAAAGAGATAATGATACACTCCTTGTCCCTACCCTGATACTGGTCCGCAGTCAAGATCTCAATGTCCAGTCTTGAAGCCAATTTGGTTTGCAACAACCGCAACTGGGCCCTATTGAACGAAATAACTCCTATCTGGGATTCCTTCACACCGCACGAGAGCAACCCTTCGACGGTTTGAAACACCAAATCAGCCTCAACTGGGTTGTCTACCTTGTCTCCTCGTTTGACTTCAGTCGCTGGAACCAAGTCGTGGTCCAAGAAAAGAACCTTGTTCTGGGGTTCCAACACCGTGTGAAGCCATGGAGTACCATTACGGTCAGAAATGTGACGCTCAAGGTTCTCTGGCGAAGGGATAACCAACTCCTGTTCTGCCACTTCCTTCGATCCACATTTCAATCGACCATTATATATCAACACATTCGAGAGTTGCATGATCTCCAGGCACATTCTATACTGGTAGGTAAGCTCGACTAGACTCTCAGGACAACTTTCCGCAAGAATCTTGAATAGCGACTGAGACAACCCACGCTTGACTTCAGGGTCTGCATGGGTCACTAGTGGAGGAAGCTGTAAGTGGTCGCCTACCAAAACAAACTTATCAGCTAACCCAATGGGACCTAAACTAATAGGCATCGACACTTGAGATGCTTCATCAACAATGCAGTAGTCGAACTTGGCCCTCAAGCTGAATGCAACGTCTGTGATTCCCAAGCAAGTGCACGCTACCACCTTTGGTTCCATATATGTTTGCAAGTACTGGTCATAGGTCTTGATGGTCTCGTCAGGTACAAACTGGTGGATGTCCTTATGTATTCGCAGTTTGTACCCAACGCGTAGGATGTTGATGCCAAATGAGGTCACCTTGAGTAGGATGTTGTCGACAGCAGAGTGCGTGTAGGATGTAAGCAACACCGTCTTTCCATTTTCTACGATGAACTTAATCAATTCCGCAATAACAGTAGTCTTTCCAGTCCCTGGCATTCCCAATATCAAAGCACAGTCGTTTGCACTCAATACTTTATCAAATGCTGCAACTTGGTCTGGATTGAACTTCTCTGCACTGCTTGTATACGGCAAAGGCTTCTGTTGGAAGGTTGGTCTTTTCAAGTCCACAATAAGCTCTCTTCGCTTGGAATCGCCCTCCGCAGTGAACAAGTTCAAGATGTTGAATCTCGCCAACCCCATACCCAGCAGAATCTCGTCCTTGTCCAATCTGAAAGACTTTTCGTTGGCTTGTGATTCTGACCTTTGTAAAACACTCTGGAACACCTGGTTTTTCTTGCTGAAGTCTACTCGTTTCAAGTCAGATCCAATAATACGCCTACTGGTGCTGACAACGATTGTTTTGGGCCCTATGGACTTGACTTGTCCCCTGGCTATAGCAAAATGCCCAGACTCATCGCTAACAATAACCCTGTCATTCTTGACTATGTGAGTAGATGGCATGAGCCCTAAATCTCTTCGCTCAAAAATGTATATGAACAGTGTTTGCAAATCCGACTTATCGTTTGAGTTTTTAATAATTAATTCACCAATTGCCAAACCGCCAGTCTCCTCTCGTTCTTTTGCTGTGAGTGTCCACATTAGCTTCAATGTCTTTGCTGCCACTGATTCTTCCTTCACAAGCAAAGTGTCCCAGAAATTGTAAAATTCACGGTACCTTGGCTTTCCTTCCAATTGCTTTGTTAAATCCAGATATACTTCAGCTGGCAATCCGCTGTCTTCAGGTATTGGCTGCAACTCATTGATGGTCATACAGTTGCTCTGGATTCCACAGAAGTCACACGTTGATCTTTGCAAAAGCGGTGGTAGCTCTCGTGAGTTCACTTTGAAGTACTTCGTTAGCCTATTGCGCAAATTGAGAAGTGCCTTGAGATCAGTAACCGATATATCGCACTTCTTGGTGATCATTTCTTTGGTGTAAACCAACAAGAACGACCTGACGTCAATATCATATCGATCTTTGTATAGTAAGGAGTACAAGGAGGCCTGGCCCTGGTGACTGATGTTCAGCTTTCCAGACTTGATTTCTAGTGGGAGCAAGTACTTACCCCTTTCTGAAGACATGATCGTTGCCTCAATTGTGGCATCTACATTTCCTTTCAATCCAAACGTTGGCGACCAAATTGACTCTTCGATATCCAAAACACTACTCACGGATAGCTGAATAGTCTCATTGTGACCGGCAGGAATCTGGTTCTTCAGCGAAAGCTCGCTTTTGTAGAACCGTCCAAACCAATTTTCAATCATAGGCAAATGCTTTTCTTTGACTTCGGAACGGACTTCATCCACCTTATCGCCTAGACTGAAGATTGCAAGCATGTAAAGAGTCAAGTTTTCCTCAAGCAAATCGCAGAGATAGAACATGGACCATCTCTCCGAGACAAAACAGCTCTGAAAGATCGCATGGACTATCTCTCCTATGATGATGGGAAGAGACAGTGCTCCAGGGAACTTAAATCTCAGCTGAATTACGGTTCTTCTGGGACATGTCAATTGCTGAGAAACGACTGTCGCAGAAAGCAATGTGTCTGGGTTCCAAACGAGCAAATTGTGCGAGTCGTCAATCAACCTGGTATTAGCTGGATCGGTGATAATTATATGCACCAAATCTTTAATTTCGAACTCTAATTCGGTATACTCACCGCGAACTACGACTTTGGATTCGGAGCCAGAGTCGTCCACCAAAGTCAAAATCAACTGTTCCTTGTCGGTGGAATACCTCTGCCGGATTATGCCTTTTATCTGGAATCTCTTTAAGTCAGGTCTGGAGTATGCCAATTTTGTATTCGATTCTTCTTTCTCCGCAGGGCTCACCCGTAACTTTTCGAAGTTCAGGATGCTCTTTTGGAACGATTTTGCGTGAACCAAGTCATGCCTGTTTAGAGATGTAATGGGAGCATTTTCAACCGAAGAGTCTGAAAAGTCACTTGCGAAGTCGTCGTCCTCGATAATTATCTCAGTTAGCTTCGTTGTCTGCACCGGGGCATTTTGCATCGACAGAGTCTGGTTTGTTAACGTTGCTTCAATTTCAGTAGAGATAGCCTTTTTGTTTGACTTTACGTCATATGGAGTTAAGATAGCATTCTCTGATGACACGCTTGGTGTGCTCGCTCTCTCTGGTAACTGGCTTAGTACTCGCAAGAGCTCTTCGTCATTGTCAGAGAATGGGTCATCAGACAATTCGGAGACAATTTTTAAGTCCTCCATCTGCGTCAGTTGGTCTAGAATATCTGCCGGCGATGGTGAGCTCTGATTGTGCGTGGCTGTGTGCTTTAGATTCGCTGCGTCACCACCATGGATGTTCGTATTTGCTGGATTTTCTACTCCTTCACTGGAATTTCTCCGTTCGTTTTGTAGCTCACCCTTCTGTTCGATATGGGGTAGGAAATCGTGATCGTCGCTGAAATCGGTCAACCCCGACGAACTCAAAAGCTTACTACTCTTCCTCTTGTCTTTCTTGAGCTCAAAATCGTCACTTTTCTTTTCAAACCTGTCCATCCAGGTACTCAACTTGTTGCTGCTGGGGATCTGCGTTGAAACCTTGGATCGAGACTTCAATAAAAAATCCACTCCACTTGACTTTGCTCGACTTAGAGTAGGCGACTTTTCAAGCGTATTTGGTAGACTTGAAGAATGACTAGGTGAAAGTTCTGATCTAGTTCGCTTGAGATTAGGCGCTTGACTCATGGAAAGGATGTTATGCAATTCTTGGCCGTACTTGTTCAACACCAGCACCACAGGAACCGGGCCAAATACATCAGGACTGGGACTATGACCTCCCAGTTCAACCAGAGTAAGTGGTTCTCTCAATGGAGAGCTCGGTAGTTTATCTCTTCGAAGCACTCGTCTTGGACTGGTCTTCCAGCGTATACCTTCAAAACTATCGTCTGAGCTGTGGTGGTCAAATGTGATAAGACGATGGTCAAGATCCGCGTGTTTCGACTGCTTTTGGCCGACTCTATCAGGATTGGAAGCTGTAGAGCTTACACTCACAGTCTCTGGAGCTTTGGCGGACTTTCCAGTTGGATCATTAGCTTCTGGCTGGGGTTTGGCTTGTACCAGCTCAGCTCTTCCAGTTAACGTGTTGACGGGCCCAAAAAAGTACGGCGTCTTGTACTGCTTCTTTGTTGGTCGAATCGCCTCCTCATCCATAACCACAGGTCGTTTGAGGGGTGGTGGCATCGATGGTTGGTATAAGAGTACTGTCGCGTCTTCAAGCTTAAATCAAGAATCAATATCTGATCACGTGAAAATCGAGAATCGATTTTGGCAGTACCGTCTATTATGGAGGTGAACTGGAGCAGTTAGAAGGAAGGAAACTGGGAATGTGAATAGGCCAAGTTTCAGAGAAGTGTTAGAGGAGCAGGAATTGAGTTTAAGTGAGACCATACTGTCAAAATTGAGTGTTTTGGGTGTTGGATAGCTGGTGTTATGTCTGCTATATGCAGTTTTCTGGGGTTCAACTAAGAACCAGTTGGGGCCTTCTTTATGAAAAGTAAGCGAGATATCTAAAAGGAAACCTTGAAAAGAAGCTGGAAATGTGCATTGGATGCTTTCAAGGCTGTCTCTATTCCAAAATTGAAGACCTGAGGCCATTTATTGAAAATTGATAGTGAAATGCACCTGAGATGACTGTAGTTGAAACTGTACAAGACACAGCCATTCATATTGAACAAGATGGGATAGGACATCTTCCTGAAGATTGAGGAAGTCAGAGACACCAGAATCGTGCGATTCAGAGCTATTTTGAGACGGTTCCAAATAAGTACAAATATCGTTCTGGAACGTCGATATGGAGTCGCCAAAGGACTCAATCTGGAGCTTGTGAGCTGTGAAGTCACCAGCGGAAAGTGCTTCCTCAATTTAGCCTAATTCTAGAGTATTACTGCTATTGAAGTATTTCCACCAATAATATAACGTAAAGGTCTCTTTCAGGGCCTGGTACGTATATCACCTCCCAAAGACCTCAAAACGACCCAAAAAAACTCTACGAACATCAGAAACCTCACAACTCAACAAGAAAGTACTTCCATTCCCCAAATACTACTGTTGTGGTCCCCCCAAGGGGCAGCTAGCAGTTTCAGCACTTGCTGCAATTTGCGCAGGTCATGAGCATACGATATCTCAAATTTTTCACAGGTTATGAGCAGTACCATTCCCCCTTTCATGTCCAATTCCTACAGTTTAACAGCCAAAGTCTTCGTTTTTTCAACAGTTCCAACCTCAGAACATCCTCTATAGCCTCATATACCCCTCATGAGTCTCAGAACCTAGCACACCTCTAAATCAGGCTCCTATCTCCTCCAGTGCCATCACTTCACAAGCTCATCCATTTTTTCCAAAATCTGCCCCCGCACGACCTCGCTGCTCAGTTCACCTCATCTCGAGCATTTTTTTCAATACTCTTCAACCAACTCTTCAGTCCCAGAACCACTCATACAATGGCTTACGTGTTAACTGAAACCGCTGCCGGTTATGCCTTGTTGAAGGCTTCCGACAAGAAGATCTACAAGTCAGCCACATTAATCGAAGACTTGAACACCGCCGAGAAGGTGGTTGAGCAGTTCAAAGTGCATCGCTTTGAGAAGTTCCAGTCTGCAGCCTCTGCTTTGGAGGAAGCCAACGCCATTATCGAGGGCCGTGTCACAGACAACTTGAAGCACTTGTTGGAGACCATCAAGAGCGACAAAAAGGCCACTTTGATTGTATCAGAAACCAAATTGGGTAATGCCATCAACAAGTTGGGATTGAACTTCTCTGTTGTTTCCGAAGCTGCCTCTTTGGACTTGCACAGATCGATCAAGGAGTTCTTGCCTGAGTTGTTGCCAGGTTTGGACGAGGCTGCCTTGAGACAGATGTCTCTTGGTTTGGCCCACTCCATTGGTCGTCACAAGTTGAAGTTTTCAGCTGATAAGGTGGATACCATGATTGTACAAGCCATCGCCCTTTTGGACGACTTAGACAAGGAATTGAACACCTACGCCATGAGATGTAAGGAATGGTACGGATGGCACTTCCCAGAGTTGGCCAAGATGATCACCGACTCTGTTGCCTACGCCAGAATCATTTTGACCATGGGTGTCAGATCCAACTGTGCCGAGACCGACTTGTCCGAGATCTTGCCTGAAGAGGTTGAAGAGCAAGTCAAGACCGCTGCTGAGGTCTCCATGGGTACCGAAATCACCCCTATTGATTTGGAGAACATCAGAGCACTTGCTGACCAGATTGTTGGTTTTGCTGCCTACAGAGAACAATTGTCCAACTACTTGTCTCTGCGTATGAAGGCCATTGCTCCAAACTTGACTGCATTGGTTGGAGAGTTGGTTGGTGCCAGATTGATTGCACATGCTGGATCTTTGACCTCGTTGTCAAAGGCCCCAGCATCCACCATCCAGATCTTGGGTGCCGAAAAGGCATTGTTCAGAGCTTTGAAGACAAAGCACGATACGCCTAAATACGGTTTGTTGTACCATGCCTCGCTTGTCGGTCAAGCCTCCGGTAAAAACAAGGGTAAGATTGCCAGAGTTCTTGCTGCCAAGGCTGCTGTTGCCTTGAGATACGATTCCTTGGCTGAAGACCGTGACGATTCTGGTGACTTTGGTTTAGAAGTTAGAGCCAAGGTTGAGTCTAGATTAAGCACATTGGAAGGCCGTGACTTGAGAACAACCTCCAAGGTTGTTAGAGATGCTCCTAAGATTGACATAACCGAAGCTCGTGCTTACAACGCCGATGCTGACGCCCCAGCCGTCGAGGCAGAGGCTGACTCGGACGATGAATCAGACACCGAAGAGGTTGTGGAAAAGAAGGAGAAGAAGAAGGAAAAGAAGGACAAGAAGGACAAGAAGAGAAAGAGAGACGACGACGACGAAGAGGAGGTTGTAGTTAAGAAGGAGAAGAAGGAAAAGAAGGAAAAGAAGGCCAAGAAGGAGAAGAAGGACAAGAAAGAGAAGAAGGAGAAGAAGGAGAAGAAGTCAAAGGATTAGAGCAACAAGCGTATGTGCGAGCCCTAGTCCCCGGACAAGAAGTCCGAATATCCAAGAAGCCTATCTAGTCATCACTACCTTCATTTCATATCTCATACGATACTGCCTATCTAGATCAAAGATGTGCCAATATCGAAGAATACAAAATAGCAATTCCATCATCTGTTCCATAGTATCATGAGTAGCGGTCTCGTGAATGTTTTTATATACTATTTGTAGACTATCGTGTTTAATAAAGAAAGTTCCAAAAATGGTAATGGCTGCAACATGCCAGAAGGTGACGGCGTACGACTGAAAACATAAACAAGCCCAACGCCGTGCTGGTATATGAGATGTCCCTTTTGAGTTAATGTCCGCTGTAATATCCGCTTTCTCGTATGGTAACCAGTAAATGCATTTGTGAGGCTCTCCGACATGATTTATCCTGACTAGACAGACAACACTTCGCTGTACAGCTTCATAGAGCTCTCAATTGCGCTAGTTGACGGCTCCTAGGTCGACAGCAGAAGTTTCCAGGACCATACAACAGGTTTGTACGGTGATTTAGACCCAGTAATGCCATTTTAGGGCCTTCTCCCACTTGGTGCTTTCTCTGCCATTATTCATCCTATTGAACCAGAACTTTCACCATTGATGTCAATTTGGCTTTGGATCTCGAGTCTAAACATCAGCAAGAGGTCTTCTTACCCTTGAGATCGTTTTGGAGCTGATTTTTCACCGTGGAGCCTATTTTTCACTTGTGGAGAATCTGAAAATTGGGGGTATTCACCGTTGCTATCCACTTAACTGCTTCATATCCAGTTTCTGAGTACGGTTCTCGTCCACAGTGAATGGTCCAGTTTCCCCTGCTGCCTGCAAAGCAGACGTGGCTCCCCTACTAAATCGAACCACCCATAAATCCCTCACAATTTCTCCACACTCTGCTACAGAAATGTTATCAGTATTAGCAAGGATCCTTTTGTGAAAGATTTAGGATTTGCCACCATCCGGAACAGCTTCACTATATAAACCAGCCGTAATCCACCTCCCTGGAATTCGTCAAGTAGCAATCCTCTCAAACATGTCTGAATACGATGCTCCCAAGAACACATGGGCCGAGTTAGGTCAAATCTTGCACGGATTCTTCCCCGGAAAGCCTAAGTACACCGAGAAGGACTACCCCAGCTTGGACGGGAAGGTGGTTGCAATTACTGGTGGTAACACCGGAGTTGGCTACGAAACCGCAAAGTCTCTTGCTGCTCTGACAAACGCAAAGATCTACATCTTCTCCAGAAACCAGGAAAAGACAGAAGAGGCTGTCAAAAGGCTCGAGGAGGAGGTTGCGAAGGAGTACAACAAGTCCCCCATCAACAAGATCGAGATCATCAAGGTAGACCTCTCGGACTTGACTACAATCAAGCCGGCCGTTGAAAAGTTCCTTTCGATCGAGTCCAGATTGGACATTATCATCCTCAATGCTGGTGTCATGGAGCCTCCAGCAGGCAGCAAGACAAAACAGGGGTACGAGTTACAGTTGGGTACCAATGCTATTGGCCACCACTTGTTCCAGAAGTTGCTTGACCCGATTTTCATCAAAACAGCGAAATTGAATAAGCCAAACGAATCGAGAGTCGTGTGGGTTTCGTCAACAGCTCACTTGAATGCACCAAAGGGTGGTCTCAACTTCGACACCCCCAACTTTGACCCAAAGGCAAACTCATTCTTGGTCTACGGCCAGAGTAAGGCAGTCAATGCTGTACAGGCCAGACAGTGGCCAAAAGTGCACCCAGAGGCAGAGGGCGTGGTCAGTGTTTCCTTGTGTCCTGGTTTCTTGGCCAGTGAGTTGACCAGAAGTTACTCTCCATGGAAAGCGTACTTTTTCAAGAAGTTGTTACATCCCGTGAGATATGGAGCTTATACCGAGTTGTACGCTGCATTGTCTCCGGACGTCTCGACTGCCAATAATGGTGAACATTTCATTTCCTTTGGCCAGCCCGGTTTACTCAGGGAGGACCTCAAGGATGATGCTAACAATGCTAAGATCTGGGCCTACTTGGACGAGCAAATAGCTCCATACTTGTGAACTCAGAACTAGATACTAGTGATATTTATCTTGCAAGTGGATCTCTAATCCACAGCACTGCTGATCAGATGCTGATTCTTGTTTTTGTATTGACAACCCTTTGAGGAAACTATTCAGACCAAGCACAATTCAATTCGAGCGTATGGTTAACTCCATAAGACTTTTTAAATAACATTTCAGTGAACAACTTTCTAAAGAACGTATTTCATCACTTCTGAGTGATCCTTCAGTAAGATTTCAACAAGCATTTCAACAAGTATTCCAAGTATTACGATAGATATTTGGCTGAGTTGAAGATACTTTCAAAATGAAGTGATATAAGCTCAGTAACACACCCATTGGCTCAGTCTAAATCATCAAGCATACTGACATCGTTACCACCTTCGTCACCTTCGTCACCATCGTCACCATCCCTATCCTCTGCTTCCTCGTCTCGTATGGCTCTACCAGTAGCAGGGTTTACCTCCTGTCCATTCACGTACATTCTGCTGGTGGTGAACTGTCCGTTGCTGACATGTGCGAAAGCAGGACCTAACGAGTCTGGGAAGAACTCCCTCAAGATTTCCTCTGGGCCCATCCGCGGAGCAGTTGTACCAGCAGCAGCACTTGCTGTGGCAGCAGCCGTAGCAGCAGCCGTGGCTGCTGGTGAGGCAGTGGTAGTGGTAGCGGTCAGATCGGCCTCCTGTCTGGCAATTCTATCCTCCATCACTTCGCCAAAACTATTCAATATATTTCTAATACGTAAGTTGCTTTCTGGTGGTGGTGGAGGAGGAGATGCTGTTGGAACCGGTGGAGGAGGTGCTGGAGTGTCTTGCGACTCAGCTGGAGTTGCGGCTGCACTTCTCGCCACGCCAGCAGCTGCTGCTGCCCGAGCGGCATTCAAAGCTGCTCCTGGACCAGAACCAGTCATGCCAATGTCAATAATCACCTCCTGGCTCGGTCTGACTCGCTGACCATGAAATCCAGCCCATGCTCTTTCAAACGAATCCGATGCCACAGGCACCTCCGTCACCGTTGGTGTGAATCCACCGGCACTATTACTGACCATGACGTTTTGAGCAGCCTCGGGTGTCAAGATACTGGGCCTGTTTCTATTGACTCTTTCGGAAATTGAACGTAACATGGAATCACGCAAATGTGGATAGTAAACGAAGTAGTCTCTGTCTGTTTCTGAAGCAGCAGACCTGAGAGCAGTGAGGATTTTACGCACTTCCGAGATAATCTTCTTGATTTCGCTAGTAGATTCATTCTGTTGGTATGCTCTCTTCTCTACTAGGGCGATGGATTGCGATATCTTCTGGATAAACTGGGGTAAAATGCACTTGATCTTCATTGCTCTATAATTGGCAAGTAGTGTGTGGTCCTCTACGGGAAAGTTCTTAGGCAAAATCTCGCCGTTGGCAGTGCGCAAGGTGATCAAGTAGCATTTTAGCGACACCAATGAGTTACCCATGTATAAATGGCAGTATGCTAATTGGGCCCAGGCTGGGGTGAAGCTGGGCTCATAGTTTATGGCCTCGTTCAAGTCACCAACCGCCTCTGGAAAGCAGAAGAGCCCAATGTATGTAATTGCTCGATTAACCAATAATTGAGCCACCAACTCAGCAGAAAACGCCTGGCACAAGTCCAACGCGTTCGTGTAGATCCGTAGGGCCTGTGCATAGCCACGATTGGACATTAAATTGTTACCCTGTTCTCTTAGTTTGCTCACCAACTCCAAGTTGTTGTCGGTGTCGAACGTGAGTAACTGTAAATGCGAGACCAAATGCTGTTTGAAGATGCGGAATATGTCTGTGGTGTCCTGGATGTGCTGCAGATTGAGCAAATCCACCACACTGTCGATCTTGAAGATCATCGACCTGGAATCACCGAATATGTGTCTTTGGGAGGTCAATTCCTTGAGAAAGGTACTTGCAAAGAGCGAAACCGTCTCGAACTGAGATGTTGCCGGTATGCTACTAGCTGCGTTGGCCAATACAATATGCAATTTCTCTCCCAATTTGGTGCTTCTCAAGCTCCCAAGCCATGGTTTCAGAGGCTCTCGCGACTCCTTCTCCACTCGTTCAATGAGAACAGACGTTTTCAACGAACTGGGCACGTCAAACAACCGGATATCTGGTCCTAGAAGGAGGCCCTCCAACGTGTTGGACAAGCACTCGTGGTACTTTCTAGGGGGGTTTGGAGGGTTTCCCAGCAAATCCAATTGCCTGTAGTAGTTCAATATCTTGTCAAAGACGTGGGAACGCACTTGTACGAGATCATTGACTCGATCTTGGAACTGGATCGTCTCGTCTTCCGATTGATCAGCAGAAAACTGTTCAGACTTCATGTGCTGCTCCACAAGGATCAAGTGCTGCCTGACGGCCAATGCGAACGCGTAGCTGTACGCGTGGTCATGATCTGTTGATTGGAAGTTGATCATTGTTGGTGGTTGGTGAGGTGAAGGAGAGTAGGGCGTATTTTCGAATTAGGTTCGCGGCAGATCGAGCTTGCAGGGAGGATCATTGAGAGTGTAGCGAGGAATTAGCGAGGCAGGCCTGGTGGTGGAGAAAATAGCGAGAAGTGGCGGAGAAGTTATTCAGGATTAGTGAGAGTTTAGTGAGGATTTAGTGAGAAGTTGCTGAGAATTTAGTGATGATTTCTGAGAATTTAGTGAGCATTTAGTGAGCATTTAGTGAGAGCTTGCTGACAATTAGCGACAAAAGGCTGAGATTAGTGAGAATATACTGACAATTAGTGAGAAAAGCCATCAGTAACAGGATTAGCGGAAAATAGGTGACACTAGTGACTACTTCAAAAACACTAAATGAACAACTAGAGGTAATTAGCGAACACAGCAAAGATTACGACGTTCCTTAAACCTTCCTAGTTCAATTGGATACCCCCACTGCCAACATTTCTCGTTTAAACTCGATATGACCCAATAGTTTTCTTGCTACTATTGGATCTCCAAATAACATGACCAATGTTGACTCTTAACGTACCGCTAATAGTGAAAATTCAAGATTTGCCTTCCTTCTTTTACTTATCCACTAACCTCAAAGATGCCTTCCAAACAACCCGTGGGCAGCTCTCTCGAGGTACCAAGCACCTTGCTAACTCCCAAAAACTGCATTGCCCCCTCTAGGATCATGGCTTTTTTACGAGCTTCTCGCTCCATATCCGACGACTCCATTAGACAGCACTTGAATGAACAGAATATACATAGAGACTGTGATTCGTACTTCCAGAGCACAATAGCTCCTCAATGGAAAACAAGAGCTGACGTTATAGACTATTGCAAACAGTACGCTGCTGTACAAAGACACGAAGCTGGTGTTGCCAGTGAGGACACTCAAGAATTTAATCTTCGCTTGGATCCATATGCGCTTAAGAACCACACGGAAGTGCTAGAGAGACGCTTTAACCAGTGTGACGCTATTGACAATTGGGTCCAGAACGAAACCACAGTTGAAAACATCATCAGAGAGCAAACCAGCGATGTTTTGAACGAAAAGTGCTACTATGACGAATGGGTTGAAAAGTTCAACAAGTTCAGTGCTAGAACGTGAACAACAGCCTCCAAAACTCGTTCTGGCACTCCAAGCAACCCTTTAAAGACCAGAGTTCACCCTAGTACTGAGTTCTCAGTTTCCTTTCTAGTTCAGGCTACTTTTGGTCTCCTTAAGCTTTCAAGCTCAAAAATCACTCATCCGAACAGGCGGTCTACTACAGTTCAATTACATCTTAACCACGATCAACCAGGCTCCCTGTTGTACATATTTCAATCGTGGTACTCGTATCAGCCGTAATAAATGCAAAACGTTCTATTTTAAAGGTATGTCTCTCATCAGAAGTGTTCTATTTATGAGCAGCAGCTGCTGCTGCGTATGCAAAATTGTTCGCCTTTCTGGCTGGAGCAGGCTGGGTCTCAGTTTTACTTTTGGTTCTCTTGGGAATCTTCTTTTTACCGGAAGTGTTCGAAGCAGTAGGGACCTTTGTAGTAGGTGCTTTAGTAGCAGGTGCCTTTGTCTTCAGGCTTTGGCCGCGGCCGGTGGAAACAGGACTATTCCTACCTCCAGAAGAACTACCACTCTTGGTTCCATTCGCAGGAGGTTTGACTTCGCTGGGACTATTCTTAGATACCATATCTTTCGCCATAAGTAAGCAATCGATCCACCCGAAGTTCTTCCCCAACTTGATCTCTTCTCCGTTCCTATCGATAACTCTAACAGGGTCAACCAAGGTTAAACGATCCATGTCCGAGAGTCTTTTCAAAAAGATTAAATCACCTCCTTCACGAATCAACTCTAAGATCAAATACCCAAACTGGAGAAGTGGTCCATCCTGTTCGTCTTCGTCCTCATTCTCAAACTCGTAGTCATACATCAGATAGTCACCTCCCTGGTTGGCTTTCAAGTCTATCAATGTCACGTTCAAGGAACCATCGATGAAGAAGACTCTTGCAAGGTTTGTAACAACCGTCACAACAGGAACATTTCCCATTTGCAACTCATCCTTGAACTTACTGAGCAACGTGTCGATAACCTGGTCGTCTAATTGCTCGTTCGTAGGTCTCTGTAACACCTTGTTGCTCAACTGCAGCTTCAATATGGTGTCCATTTTCAAGATTTTCTCCTCCGGCTGAAGCAAGTTCGAAATTTCTTTGAAACGAATCAAGTTGTATAATTCATGCTCCAGGGGAGGTGATTGATTTTGTATTTGTATCTGCGCTCTGTTTTCGAGAGCCTGGACCTGCTCAGGTGAGCGAACACGGTTCGGAGTGTTGTTCTTGCTGTCAGAATGACCGTGTTTACTGCTGGCTGATCCATTGGCACTGGCATCAACAGACCGCAGTGGTGTATGCTTTCTACTCTGATCGAACTTGTTTGAATCAAAAGTAGGCGAACGAACCAAACCACCGTTACTACCAGTACTCTGACTACGCTCGTGTGTGTTGCCAGCTTGTCTATCTCTCCCAGCAGCCACTGCTCCTGCAAGAGCTGCAGCAGAATGAGAGAAGCTCAGAGAACTATTTGGTAGACCATGTGTCGCATTTGTAGGTGTAACTGGGCTCGTTTGGTAATGATGTGGTCCATACGAGTGTTTCTTCACGGGTGCAGGCCTATGAGTGTGAGAAGCCTGCTGCTGGGGTAACTGTGTCTGTCTTTGCGATGAAGATGCCAAAGGCTCTGGCTGGTGCAAAACTCTTTGAGGCTGTTGGTCAAGTTGTTGCACTGGCCTTTGAGGTGAGATAACTGGTTGGTTTAAGTGCGCTGGCTGTGCTGGAACTTGGATTGGTGCAAAAGCTGTGTTTGTTCTGAGGTTTGTGTACTTTGGTGATTGCTGCTGAGAGAATCCGGGACTGTTGAACTGTCCTTTTTGGTTGCTTGATGGGCTCTGTGCTCCATATGGCAATTTCGGTTGTTGATTTGGTTGCGGAGGCAGCTGCTGGGGAACTGGGGGCAATTGTTGAGGAATCGGTGGTAGCTGGCTTTGTTGTGGGATAGGAGGCAATTGATTTTGTTGCGAAAGCTGAGGCAGTCTGTTAAAAGCATTATTTGGTGTCTGTTTCGGAGAAGGCATGGACTGTTGGATTTGCTGAGTTTGTTGACCTTGCGGAACCTGTTGGCCCTGGCCTTGTTGTGGAACCTGGCCAATCTTTTTCAACTTGGAAGCTGGTTGGTAGGTCTTTTTGCCCACAGAAGGAATCAAATTGAACTCTGATGATGTGTGTATCTGAGAATGCAACTGTTGGAAGGAGCTTGACTGCTTCATATTTCTATTTGAACCAGTTTTAAACCCTGGAGGAGCAGCCAAGGCGGCGTTAGCTGCTGCTGTATTGTTCGCATTGTAAGCAAACGGTTCTGCATTGCCTGCGAAAACATAAGGCTCAAATCTAGGCACCTTACGAAACCAAATGTAGTTTTTGTCGTCCCAAGGAACATCAGCAAACCATGGAGAAGCCATTATTTCAGGCAAAGTTGCACGTTTCAGCGGATCCGACACCAAGATACGGTCAATGATCTGCAGAACATCCTTTGGGATGGGGTTTGTAGGTCTGTACGAAAATTCCAGCTTTATGATTTTTTCAAAAGTTAAGTATTCAGTCAGACCTTGGAATGGCGGAGTGCCATGGAACAACTGGAACAAGACACATCCTATCGCCCAGACATCGGACTCAAAGCCACAAATATTGTTCAATAATAGCTCTGGAGAAACGTACTCAGCTGTTCCCACAAACGAACCCTTCCTGTCCTTCGACTCCGGATCCTGCGACTCTATTTCTGCGTAGTTGATTTTCTCATCATTTGGAGTGTTCGATATAGCCGTGGGGTCGTCCAACAACTTTGCAGCCCCAAAATCAGTGATTTTCAAATTGAAATTGTGGTTCACCAAAATGTTCTCCGGTTTCAAGTCTCTGTGAATAACCCCCTTCAGGTGGATGAACTTGACAGCATCTATGATTTGGCACATATAGAACTTCGAAACAGACTCCGAAAGCGAACCAAACTTTCGAATGATCGACAAGAGCTCACCGTACTCTGCAAAATCAAGCACAAAGAACAAACTAGCCTCGTCTTGGAAAGTGTAGTATAACTGCACGATACCAGGGTGCTGTTGACCCAACCTATACAAAGTTGTTTTCTCGATATTGACGTACTTGACCTTGTTTTCCTTGACTATATGTTTTTTGGAAAGGACTTTGATGGCGAACGTTTTCTTCGTGTGGAGATCTCGAGCAGAGTATACATGCGAGTAGGACCCTTCTCCGATGGTGGCCCCAAACTGGAAATCTTCGACCGATTTTTTTTTGTTCTTTGGAGGTGATTGCATGGTGGGAGTAGTTGGTTGTGGAGGAAGGTTTGGTTGGTTTGGTAGGCTCGGTGTGTTTTGGGAGGGAATGTTTGGTTTGGTGGAGTGTTGAGCAAGCTGATGAGGTGCCTGGTGAGGCACCTGGTGAGGCGCAATGGATTGAACCAAGGGGTTTTTGGTCTGGGCCTGCTGCGATGTGCGTGGTGGTGTGTGCTGGGCCTGCTGCGTTGGCTGGGTCTGCTGGTTGTTCTGTCCCTGACCATTCATCTTCAATTGCGCAGCCAGGACTGGAGGAAGCTGCTTCAGATTGAACTGTGCCAGGGTCAATTGACTCTGTAGACGAGGTTGGCTCTGTAGCTGGACCTGTGGGTGGTTCTGCGGACGTACTGCGGTCTGTGCTTGCGCTTGCAGGCGTGACAGGCTTTGCAAGCTGGGATCAGGTGGTTGGCCAGTATGGAGTCTGGGATCGATCTGCTGCCCAGTGTGCTGCCTGGGGTCCGACTGCTGCCTGTTCTGGCCCTGTCTCTCAATACGTATGTTGTCCACCATTGTCACTACCGATAAACAGAGAACTGTAAGGCGTAATTCAGTAGGAGAGCTTAACTGGTGTACGTTCTCTTGATAAGACTGTTGTGTTCTTTTTTTCTGAAAATAGGCACCAAATTTCAGCAAGAATTAGGCAAGACACACGGTGTTGGATCTCCCGGTCTAAGGTGCGGATATCAGCAATTGCAGCGAGCCGATTCAAGCGAGACTAGTTCCAGACGTATGGGTGGTCAACGTGAAGGAGCTGTGAAAATATAGAGCTGTTTCCGTCAAAACTGGCAGAATTGGCTTGTTCTTTATATGGCAGCGCAGATATCGGATCAACACCAGCTGAGTTTGTGATGAGAGCTAGCTTGCACTGCACGGCGTTTCCGGTGTGCTTTGTGCTGCTACGTGAGGAATCTGGAAGATTTGCGCTGTTCTGGTGGCTACTTCTTAAACAAAGAGTGCTTCCAGTTAGTGATGTAATTGGAGACTCTAATTTTGGACATAGAGCGAGCGAATTTTGGCTCCACCACAGTATCAGCGGTATCCAGCGGCCCTACATTCTAACAACCAGGAGGCTCTGAGACTAGCTGAAAAGAAGAAACTACTCCCTGAGAGCCAGTGATCCAGAAACTGCTTGCCTCTGGCTTCAGGACCCAAGTTTCCCGGATCTGACCCGGTTATTCCTCTAAGTGGCCGTTTCTCGTATCTGTGGAATGGTACCAGATTCCAGATTCCCAAAGAACGCGGTGTTGATACGACAACTGCTTTTGCATCACCGCTACGTGACTCAATACTCGACGTTTACGAGGACAGAACCGATTTTGACGGTGAAGTGGCATACCTGAGTCTTCCGTACTTGACATTGTTTGGAGGCAGAGACAGCTCCACCGAGATAAGAGGTGTGCGGAATTGCACCGGGCATGGTTCGGTCTACGTCTGGCCAGCTTGGACGAGCTCAAGAGCATTCCGAGCTCTCCAGCACCTCTGGCTGTTTTCCTTCAATTTGGGTGCAAATCAGCCTATTCATTCAGCACTGCTCACTGAAGAACCATTGTTGAGTGAAGACAAAGTCATCGCTAGCAAGCTACGAAGGAGCATTGTCAGGTACACGTTGTTGGGTAAGCACCGGTCCTGGTCCTGCTTTTGGGGCAGGTTTGGGGTCTCCAAAGCCAAATTGAAAACTCTAAAATTGCCACGAAACTTAGTTTTCAAATTGCACTCTTTGCATCCTGAGTGGGGTGCTTATACGAGTTACAGGCTTGGTCAAGTACGAAGCGAGCTTGGACTGGAATGCTGTTAAACCAGTATGTTCTGTGAAATTTCACGTGATGACTCTTCTGCTGAGGTTCTAGTTCATTATGCTGAAACTTATTATACTACCAGCGAGTTCTTTTGAAGTGGTTGTGATGAATAGCCTACACTGCTTGTGCTTCGAAGGTTCTCCAGAGTACTTTCCTCAAATATGTCTTTGAGGAGCCTTTGAAAGGTCCTTGACGATTTTAGCAAGCCATTGAAAAGCCTTCAACATCGACTGTTAGCCTATGAGATATGTTGCTCACAATTCCAGTTACTTGGTTAGTTATAGTTGACCGTGCCTTGGCAGCTACTTCAGGGTTCAGTTAGAGCATGTGAGAATCCTACTATTCCATTCTTCTTCCAAAGGACCTTACTCCAGAAGAAATCTTGAATTTGCTTCAAATTCGTCCAACTAAGCTCAGTATATAGGCGAGAAGCATAATAATGGATCTGCGAATGAGTACCACCCGAGTGTTCTACAACTTCCTTGGTCGTTGCGATTCCAGTCAAACGTTAGGCTCCTCCAAGCGAATACTGCGCTCCTCTACTCAGCCAACTGCACCAGTTTTCACCCGACTGAACTCAAAGTTAGACCAAACAACTCCCAAAACCCTCCCTAGCCGCTCTGGACGTCCATCTGATCAACTCACCGTATGAATTTCCCCCTTTCATCCCTCTTCGACTTCTATCGAATCATTCGCAGCCATTACCAAAATTCACTGGTAGCGCACTCACACACTATAAATTTTTCCATTCGAATCTCAACGATTCACCACTCCAGATAAGAATGAATAGGCTCTTGAGATACGGTGTAAGCAGTAAAACCAGAAATCTACTAGTGCAAAATGGGCAGATTCGAAGAGCATCGTCGCTGGTTCATCTAGGAGAAAAGTTCCTTCACTTACGAAAGGTCTTCGATGATCTGAAGTACTTCAAGAACTTCTCCAAAGGAGTCGATGCAGACTACAAAACCAGAACAGGGCTCTTCAAGAATGAGTTTCTACTGGCTCCTAATGGGTTGATCGAGTTTCTGAAGGATTCTCTTGTGAAAGCACGGGCCTTGGTTGATAACATGCTCCATGAGGTTCGTTCTACAGAAGAGGGAAGACTCACGTATATTCGGAAGTTGGACCAACTAAGTGACATCCTTTGCAGGGTTATAGATGTTGCGGAATTCATTAGGGCTACTCACCCTTCAAATCTGTGGATAAATGCTGCTCAAAAGACTCATGAAATCATGTTTGAGTACATGAACCAGTTAAACACCAATGTTGAACTTTACCAGCACTTGAGAGATATTCTTGAAGATCAAACCATTGTTGCAAAACTCACCAACGAAGAAATCCAAGTTGGAAACTACTTGCAGCAAGACTTTGAGAGGTCAGGCATTCATATGGACCCTATCACAAGACACAACTTTGTAAATATCAACCAGGAAATCTCACTTTTGGGGTCCAATTTCAACAATGAGTCGCAGGGATACAAGTCGTATTGGTGTGAGTTAGAGAGGAAGGAATTCGACCTGATTCCTAGCCCCTACATAAGAAAGCAAATCTTGGCATACCAAAGACAATTTGGAAAATCTACAAATGATAAAATCCATGTTGTTTTGGCAGGTGAAATTCCATACATCTTACTTACGAGATGTCCAGTCGAGGTGGTAAGGCGTAAGATATGGTTGGCTCTTCATAGCTGTCCAGACGAGCAAATTCAAACCCTAGATGCCTTCGTCTCAAAGAGAGCAGAATTGGCTCGCATGTTGGGCTACTCTTCCTTTGCCCATTACCTGTTGGAACACAAGATGGCAAAGAACCCGGAGAATGTGGTGACATTCTTGCACAACTTACAGACGTCTCTCAAGCGTAAAGGTGTTTTGGCAGAATTGCGCAAATTGGCACAGTACAAGGAAGGAGTCCCTAAAGAGTTTTCTTCCGATGATGAGTTGTTCAAGTTTATCAAGCCTTGGGATAGAGATTATTTGTTGAACAAATTACAGGATAACGAAGAACCGGATGCCATTGCTCCAATCAGTGAGTATTTATCCGTTGGGACCATAATAGCAGGCTTGAGCAAGCTATTCAGCAGTTTGTACCAAGTTGAGTTTATTCCGATTCCAACATTGAAAGGTGAAACTTGGGAAGAGAATCAAGTTAGAAAATTGCAAGTATTTGACCGTGCCCAAGGCAGGACCCTTGGATACTTGTACATTGACTTTTGGTCCAAAAAGGTGTTGCCATCGCATTTCACGATCGTTTGCTCTAGAAGATTGAATAAAGGGTTGGAAAGCAGCGATGTGCTCAAGAAACAGGTGCAAATGAACCCAGAAGAAGATTATCAGTTGCCAGTAGTTTCACTCATCTGCAATTTTGCCAAGAATGACGATTCCGGTGTGATTGGTAGATTTGCCGGAATAGACAAGGTCAAACCTACATTTTTGTCGTTGGACGAAGTGGACACTATTTTCCACGAGGTGGGACATGCCATGCATTCCATGATTGGGCAAACAGAGTTGCACAATTTATCTGGAACAAGAGGATCCACGGACTTTGTTGAATTGCCGTCAGTCTTGATGGAGTCATTCAGCAAAGATCCGCGTGTCTTGTGCGAAATTGCACACCATTATGAGTCCAATGCTGCCTTGGATGCTGCGCTCTTGCAAAAGCACAGGGAGAGACTGGTTATTTTGGGCAATTGTGAGTTGTTCATGCAGTCGAAGATGGCTGTGTTGGACCAGGTGCTTCATGGTGAAAGCATGGTGAACCAGTTGGACCAGGGTACCTTGATTGATCTGACTAAGGAGTACCACCAACTTGAACACGAGTTGAAGATTTTTGCAGACGAGTGGTCCACCTGGCACGGCAAGTTTCCCCACTTGTTCTCGTATGCCGCAGTGTACTACTCCTACTTGTTTGACCGAGTTATGGCAGAACAGATATGGAAGGGACTCTTTGAAGCCGATCCGTGGAGCGGAGAAGCAGGCACAAAGTATAAAGAGAGTGTGTTGAAGTGGGGTGGAACCCGGGACCCTTGGGTATGCCTTGCTGATGCTTTGGGTGATGAAGCATTGGCTAAGGGGGACTCTCGAGCCATCGAGATAATATCGAATGACTTCTGAGGTGAGAAGTATAAGAGAGCAATGTATATAGAAACAGAGAATAGAAATGAATAGAAATGAATACAAGGATGCATATTTGAGAAATGTAAGCAGATGAGACTAACCTTATACTTAGCAGTGAAAGGCCGCAGAAGAGGAGAACTGGTTTTTGGCAGAGACTACGAGTTAGCAGGGATAGGTGCTCCCACAGTGGTACTACAGAGAGCTGTTTTTGCCATTATAGAGGTCTAGTTCAGTTGTCTTTTCGGCTTCTTCTATGCTGTATGCTTTAGTAGGCAGCATACTGCAACTAGAACCCAAGATGCTGCAAAATGTCGATCCTGGAAAGTCGTATTGCACTCTGTACTTTCTCTATACGGCCCATTCATGTTTGCAACCGTATGTACTCTCCACTTAGTCCTTTTGAGTCCGTATTTTCAACACAGGTCTGTTTTCACAATATCAACATTTGCAGCTATTCACCAAACCAGCTATCAAGCAAAAACACTCAAAGCAACGGTCAATGCTCACACCAAACTGTGAAACAGCTTGCTACGCCATGTCTTCGGATTATATAACACTTCCCGAACGGTACACGCAAACACGGCTTTGTCAGATGTCAATGTCAAAATTTCAGTACAATTTTTTCTATTGGCATCTGGATGCGATGACTTTGTTGGTTTACTGAGCCTTTACAGGCCCGCTTATACACGGAGGAAAAGGACACCAGCCAGGCCAACAATAAGTAGGCTCAGTCCAATTTAAAGTAGCCACTCAACAAGATGACGTAGTCGAAGAACGGTCCAGTAGAACGGAATCCACAGCATATTGGGAAAACACTCGGAAACTCCGGGTGAACATACTGAGGAGAAGAACCATTAGGCGTTGGCCTTGCTCTACCGTAGCCAGAGGAGTTTTGGTGAGGTGGCAAAGCGGGCAAACACACAGGAGTCGAGCTCAGGCCAAAGCAACTTAACTCCAGCAAAGCCATTCGAAACCAAAAGGCGATTTTTAAGGAACCCGAAGTACAAAGCTCAAAATACACAATAGCCCGACCCTACGAAGCTTTTCCAAAAGCCTTGCAAGGAAATACACCGCGAGGTGGAAAATTTTGACCAAGAGGTGGTAGTGGTGGTTACCCTTTCGTTTGGAGCATAGCTGGCTGAGAAATGCACCAATTTGCTCAAAATGAACACCACTGCAAAACCGTTCGAGCAGAGCACTCCGGTGCTGCCACCGGACACGTTGCAGCGGGCCCCAGCATGCCATGCTGCTTCGTTTTGGCACCATTTTGGCATTTCTTGGGCAGACCAGTGTTTCTTTTTCACGATGACCAGAAGGTTTCTGGATTATAGTCTGCTTTGTGAATAACCGGTCCAATTTGCTCCAATTACCTTACGTTACGTATGGTGACAAATACTTACGACGCCTATATAAGTCACAGCATTTCTCCTGGTGTAAAAGTAGAGTCATACCCCAAATATATAAAAGACATAAAATATTTGCATCCACAACCCCCCAAATTCGCTTTCTTTCATAATTCATATTCCTAATACTTTGCATACCCTCTAATACACTAACACTACTATACAAATGGGTAAGGAAATAGAACCTGTATTGTCTGACCTCAAGGGAGAGTTCTCTGGATCTGGTTCGGGAACCGTCTCTGAGTCTGAACACCAGTACGCTTCGCTGGAAGAATTAAAGGGGTGGGCAGGCTTCAAGCACTCGTTTGCTAGAAAAGACCTGAACGCAGATGCTGGACTGCAGTTGCAGAAGGGTATTTCAAAGCGTCACTTGATCACAATGGCCCTTGTCACCGGTGTCGGTACAGGTTTATTGGTAGGTTCGGGTGCGGCCTTGCACAAGGCTGGTCCTTTGTTCTTGCTTGTAGGCTACGCCATTGTTGGTTCCTTCTTGTACCCAACCTTGCAGGCTGCTGGAGAGATGGCTGTCAACTACTCGGAGTTGTCTGGTGGGTTCAACAACTACCCACGTAAGTTCATCGACGAATCCGTCACCTTTGCAATCACTTGGAACTACTGTATTCAATGGATGTCTGTCATTGCTATCGAGTTGGTGACCGCCTCCATCACCATCAGTTACTGGAACACGGCCATCAACGCAGATGTCTGGGTCGCCATCTTCTACTGTGTGATCTTGGTCATCAACTTTTACGGTTCGAAGGGTTACGGTGAAGGAGAGTTCGTCTTGGGATCCTGTAAATTGATCATGATTACAGGATTCATCATCATGGGTATTTGCGTCGATGCTGGTGCTGGTCCTAACAGAGAGGTTATTGGAGGTAGATACTGGCACAATCCTGGTTTCTATACCAACTTCAAGGGTCTCTGCTCTGTCTTTGTCACCGGTGCCTTCTCTCTCGGACAGTCTGAGTTCGTGGCTATGTCTGCTGCTGAGCAAACTCACCCTCGTCGTTCCATTCCAACTGCCTGTAAGTTGATCTTCTGGAGAATCATCATCTTGTTCTTGGGTTCTTTGACCATTGTAGGTTTGCTTGTGCCTTACAACTCCGACAGATTGATGGGTTCCGGTGGCTCTGGCTCGCACGCTTCTCCATTTGTCTTGGCTGCTGAATTACACTCTGTCAAGGCTGTTCCTTCCATCATCAACGCCGTCATTTTGTTGTCGGTCACCTCCGTGGCTCTGTCCTCATTGTACTCAGCTTCAAGAACATTGCAGTCTTTGGCAGAACAGAACTTTGCTCCACAATGGTTCAACTACATCGATAATGCCGGAAGACCCTTGAGAGCCTTGTGTGTGTGTTCTATCATCGGGTTGTTCTCATTCATTGCTGCCTACGACAAGCAAGAAACCGTGTTTAACTGGCTTTTGGCCATCTCTGGTTTGTCCCAAATCTTCACTTGGTTTGGTATCTGCTGCTCTCACGTTCGTTTCCGTATGGCATTGAAGTATAACAACATCTCGATCGACTCATTGGGATATGTTGCCTCTACTGGTGTGTGGGGGTCTGTTTACGCCATGGTGTTGCATATTTTGGTTCTTATTGCCCAGTTCTGGATTGCACTCTTTCCAGTTGGAGGAGCTAAACCTGACGCCGGAACCTTCTTCCAGTCGTATCTTGGTGCTGTTGTGTTGATAGCCTTCTACATTGGCCACAAACTCTGGACCAGGAACTGGAGATGGTACATCCCAATCTCTGAGATTGACATCTACACCGACAGAACCATCTTTGACGAGGAAGTGTTGAATTTGGAGAAACAAGAGGAAAGAGAGAGATGGGAAAATGCCTCTCTTCCAATGAAGGCTTTCAAGTATTTGTTTGAATAATTGTATAGCATGTATTTTAGAATAGACTTGTTCATAATTGAGCCACTTTTCGCAGCCATTTTAGCATATACCGACATTAAGCTGCAAACTCCGGAAATGTGCACTTTTGTAGTTTATCTTAAGACGATATCTGTCCTACTTAGCAATTTGGATTGGAAAACTCCGTGCAGTCAGTTCTAAGTCAGAGCGGAGGCTACTGTTCGTAGAAACACAGTAATATGCCTACTAACGTACAAACACCTCGTGGGTTACAGTTCCAGAGTCAGTCCAATTTCGTGCTAATAAACCCCAATTTCCATTGCATTACAAAGTCTAGCTAAACAGCCCAGGCTCGTTTCTGGGGCTTAAATGTGAACGGCATTGCCACGGGCCGTCACTTTGCTCCTTTGTGGATCGCCTGTTGCACGCCATTCACGTCTTTCTATCTAGCCAATGAATACGAAATTTGCGCTTCTACTCATTCTGTTCTCGGCTGTATTGCCTAACTGCTTGAGTGTCTTGGTTTGCCCTACTTGAAGCTCAAAGTACGGCAAGAGAGAGTTTATAAATAACGAGCTTGAAATTAATTTTAGCTTTTGAGCCTAAAAGTTGGCACTGATGAGCGAAACCGGTGAAGTCAGAGAAAGGCGACTTCACATGTGTATAAGTGTATTCTCTGAAGTCTTCGAGACACAGTTCACTCAGCATATTGAGCGCAGCACGTACAGTTCAGCAGTAGCGAAATTGGCACACTACTAAATTCTCCAAGGCCAGCTTAAAGTCAAGACCAAGTCTATGAAAAGCGAACACAAGACTAGGGATACCTAAGCTACTCGAGCAGCACTCCCTTGGACAAAATGCAACCATCTTTTCGCATATAGTTCGTTCTCTTTCATCAATTTTAACTTCTGAGTAAAAGCTATTTGCAATTCAAGCTATAACTAGTCAACGAGCAGCTCAACTCACAACAGTGTAATCACTCCATCACGAACCGTATAACAAAGAGGAGTGAAACGATGAATAACCAAATAGCAGCTATGAAAATCAATATGGATGATAGTTGAATAGTTTCAGTTGCAGGCACAAACTTACGGGTCAAGGTGAGCACTTCTGCCGGACTCAACTTGCTCAAAGTTTCAAGGACCTGTGCCTCTTCCTCCGCAGAAATAGGCGATTGCGCAAGCTTCTCGTGGCTCATTATCGATCTTTTTATGTCAAAATGAAGAGTATTGGTGTGGTTATATATTGTCCAGCAGTATCTGGGTTCTGTTGAGCAGCGAAAAGTTTCAGATTAAGAGTCTTGACAGGTTATGACCATAGATCGAATCATAATGATTTTTTCACTTTCTACCAAACCGGCTCCAACTACGACCAACCGAAATGCTAAGAATACAAACGTGGACCCGCAGATGCTATTCGAGCGCTGCAGGCAAGAACTCTTCTTCACTAATGCGAGCTCAGCTCGATATTGGCCACATTCTTGCCAACCAATCCCAGTACAAAGAGTCCATTTCGCGTAGACAATTGTCTCCAGATATATCTTCAAACTTCGAGTATATCGTTGCAAACAGGGCCACACAGCTACAGTTAACTGAGACAGTTAACTCACTTAGACATGAACGTCTGAAATTGGGAGAGATAATGAAAACAAACCAAAGATCTGAATCCATAACTGCTGAGCTAACTCTGATAAAGACAAAGCTAAAGCCATTGGAGCTGCAACTAAAGGAGTTGACCGAACAGATTTACGCAAGAGCAGAGTCCTTACCGAATTTGTTGGATCGCAGTGTTCCAGAAGACCCCAATTCAACTGGGGATGTCGTTACTTTCATCAACTGCAAAAGCGAAGCAGATGCCATGGAAGAAAGGCCGGAATCTGGTAAGTATGACCACAAGGTAATTGGAGAAAGTTTGGGCATCATGGACTTTAAAGTGGCTTCTAGAGTGCTGGGTCATTCATGGTACTATCTTATAGGGGATGGTGCTCTCTTAGAACAAGCACTTGTTCAACATGCATTGAAATTGGCAAGGAGAGCCGGGTATAAGCTCGTTGTTCCACCGTCTATAGTCAGAAATGACATCATAAATGCATGTGGTTTCAAGCCAAACGATCAAAATGGAGAAAAGCAGGTCTACATGTTATCAGGGGAAGATACCAGCTTGACTGGAACTGCAGAGATTCCTCTTGGGGCTCTCCATTCGTCGTCAGTGATGGACAAGAAATTTCCAGTGAAATATGTTGGGGTTTCCAGATCATACAGAGCAGAAGCTGGTGCTAGAGGTAAAGATACTAAAGGTTTATACAGAGTCCATGAATTCACCAAGGTGGAGTTATTTCATTTCACTCAGCCAGAGAACTCTTCTGCCGAACTAGAACAATTAAAAGATTTCCAGGTTCTGTTGCTATCTGGCTTGGGTATCAAGGCACGCATGATTAATATGCCGCTGAATGACTTAGGTTCACCAGCCATGAAGAAGTATGATAGTGAGGCCTGGATGCCGGGAAGAGGCAAATGGGGTGAATTGACCAGTTGTTCGAACTGCGGTGATTATCAGCTGAGAAGACTAGGAGTGAAGTATGAGTCTGGTGATGGTTTGGCGCATGTACATACCTTAAACGGGACTGCCTTGGCTGTTCCGAGAGTTATCGTTGCCATTGTTGAGCAGAACTACGACCCCGAGTTGAACAGAATCCGTATTCCAGAAATTTTACGGGAATATATGGATGATAGAGAGTTTATTGAGGCTCAATAAGTGGTAGGAGAATAATAGTAAATAGTTTAGTTCGTACATAGAAAGCATTTATCTATAACAAGTATTTGTTTGTTTTAAGCATTTGTTCATATAGGAAATTTACTCTTAAACACAGGGAATTAGTTGGCTTCATCACTCCCCGAGTCCTCCTTAATCTTCATCTGAGTTGTTCGTGCTGTCTGAGTGATGCTCGTTTATAGACTCAATAACACTGAACTTCTGTAAAGGCGTACTGACAATTCTTTTTAGCGACTTCTTGTCAGCCCTGCTCTTAATTTCATTCATCTTTGCTGTGTGTAATTGGCGCACTTTAGAAAGTTTGGCTGTTTTAGAGGCCTCTACCGTCGTGACATTGCCGACTAGTTTTTGATATTCTTGTTGTAGTTCTTGGTAAGAATTATACTTCGTCTGATACAGTGCGGTAAGTACGTCAAGTTTCTTTTCTAACTCTGTGGACTTCTTCTCCAAGTCGTTCACCTCAAGCTGTTTCTGTTCGAACAGGTGAAGTCTTTCGTCAAATTCAAGCAGTTTTACTTCGAATTCAAGTTGTTTCTCCTCAAGATGATGCCTTGAATTCTCGGCTTCTGTCTGCACTTGGTCGAACTGAGCTCGACTCTGTTCGAATTTCTCTCGGTTGAGCTCGAGCTGCAGGGCCTGTTTATCAAGACGATCCTGTTGGTCCTGTAGTTGACGATACCTGTCTTCCATCTTAACTTCCTTGTCTTCATATCGTTTTTCCAACTCTGCCAACTTCTCGTCTAGTCTTCTTTCTTTCGCTTGCAACCGTTCTTCACTAATGTCTTGCTTTTCTTCAAAAGTACTCTGCTTGATCTCAAGCTGCTGTGTCTTTTCATCCAACCTTCGTTGAACTTGTTCAAGTTTTGATGACCTTTCGTCTAACAGACTTTGAATTCTCTCGAGTCTCAGTGATTTGTCCTCTAACTGCAACAGCTTCAACTCAAGCTTTCCCTGATTGATTTCGATCTCTTTGGATATCTTTTTCAATTCCAACTCCTTCTGCTCCTGGACTTCACTTGAGCGTGATACTTGAAGTTCTTGTATTTCTGACAACTTGCTAGTTATCATATCAGTGTCAACTTCTTTGAGCGAACTAATGTGACTTTGAAGCTGTTCAAACTCCTTCCTTAGAGGATCTATGACTGCCTTCGTTGAATCTGCAGTTGGCAATCCGTTGTCCAAGAGCGATAACTTCGCCAAGACTCCATCGAGCAACTTCAGACTACCTTGAACTTGAACATTCAAGTTCTTGACTTCTCCCTTCAAGTCTCTGTTGGCAACTTCAATCCTCTGCTTCAACTCTCTGTTTCCAGCTTCCATGGTCTGCTTCAACTCCACCGTCAGTTTGAGCTGCTGATTTCTGTGAGCTAATTCGAGCTGCTTTTCCTCCAATGCTACTCCTTTGTTGCGTTCCAGTTCGCCTTTCACAGCGGTCGAGCTTAACTTCTCCCGTATTTCATCCAATCTGCCTAGTATTCCACTGATATCTTGCTTGGTTGCGTTCCCTTCTGTCACAACCTCCTGTGAATAGCTGGCTATGCTGGTTAAGAGTTTGTTCAAGTACTGGTTGTTATTCTTCGACCGATCGCACAATTGACCCAAATCTACTCCTGTTTGCTTTGTCTGTGCCTCCAAGTTGTGCAACTGCTGCTGCATAGTTGCATTTGCGCCATGGATATGGTTGAAATGGTCATCGATATTGTCGTGCTGTAAGAAACTGAGTTTGCCTTGGTTTGCGCTACCGGCACCCTTGTTTGGCGAAATTGGCTTGAGGATCTTGCTGAATCCGCTGCTACTCATGGCACTTGTCTCAGTTCGGTTCTCTTTGTTGAAAGCCATCGTATGGTCGTTTGTTTATGTTTCGGATCCTTTTGAAACACGCTTTTTCGAGTTTGTTTTGAACTTTTCACGTGATGATCCATGATCTTGATCTTGGATCATTAAACACCTTCTTCTGACCATCAAAAGATTCTACAAAATCCACACAGAACTCTCTACAACGCTGTTCTACTACTGAGCAGCTTTTCTCTGTCTTAACTAAATTAGTTCATATTATTACTCTTATTTTTCAAGCTAGTAGCCCCAGCTAACAAAAGGCCTGGCCAATGACGAGTACATTCAACGTCGCAAGACACATCCCCAGGATATTCCTTCTTATTCGAAGCGACTCGAAGGCGTTTATCAACATCTAGTTCACCTATTTACTAGCAATTTTTCACTTATCTTGTCTTCTCTTTATTCCCATTTTCTAAAATCAACTGTGCTGAATAGTGCTATCTGTCCCTCAAATACCCATCTTGCTCTTGAAAGCAGCCTTGTACATGGAATCCTTCAGACTTTCAACAGTACTAGCCATTGCTTCACTAGCATTATTGGCATAGTTGTTGAATCCTTCCTCCAAAGATTCAAATCCCAGCTGAACGGTTCTCATGATACCTGGTACGTATGAAGCATACGGATTGGCAGCAGCAGTTCCCCTTTTCACAGGGTCCTTGTATCCACGGTCGTTGAGCCCACTGTTTGCACCGGCAGCTGCAGTTGCAGCTGCACCACCAGACATGTAAGCACTGTAGCCCAGCTGAGGATTTGCTTCTGGACTGATGTTATGTGCCAAAGTAGATTCTTCCGTCTTTGGAGCTTTTCTATTTGGACCTGCAATCAAGAAATTGAGGTCGTCAAGAGCAACAAACAGGGCTTGGCCTTTGGCCCACAGTAAAGCACTTGCAACAGGTCTCGGTGGTATCACCGCATTCTCGTTGAATAATAAATCAACAGTAGGTGCACTGCCAGCTTTCTGACTTCTTGAGGCCAATTTAGTATTGAAGATGCTCAAATTGTACAGCTGGGTATCGTTGATTCGAGCGTATATCGTTCCTGTGTTGAGTATATTCGACTGGGCAGCAGCACCTGTGGCAAAAGAGTCCTTGGTGTTGTTGTAAAGGTCCTTGGGCATTTTAATATCCACAATATCAAGTAGGGCAGGTAATGACAACAATTTGACAAAGCCTGACTTGACAATTACTGCAAGCACGGTACCACCTGGCATTTGAACTACTCCGCTTCTCAAACACACGTCTTCAATCACTTTATGCGAAAGCTTCTGCTTAGGCAATTTCAATACTCTCAAGTCTCTCTGTGATGTAGTCACCACATAACCACGTATCAAGATCCCTTGAGATAACTTTTTGAACACATCCAATGTTGCAACTGTCGACAGTCCATCCTTGGCATTAATTGGCAAAAGCTGTTCAAGTTTTGAGTTGGACTGGTCTTCGCTTGTTAAAGTACGGTAGTTCAACCCCATTGTCTTCGCAGCCATAACAACTTGAAAAGCACCATTTTGCTGAGGTACAATCTTGAACATTATCAAGTTTCCCCCATTATTGGTACCAGCCATTAAAATGATTGACGAATATCCGTCATTCTCGTATTCCATAATGGCAAATTCAAGGCAAGTGACGTGACATGGACCACTCGCAGAAACCAAGTACTCGTTTATCGTCTCAGTGTTTAAGATGATGGCAGGGCCCCTGGTAATATCGCACACAATCAACCTACCAGAGCTATATCCTATTGCGGCAAATCCAACATCACTGATTTTAATACAGGAAACTGTATCGTCTCCAGTAACTTGTAATAGAGACACTGGCAAAAAAGTGTTGGTAAGCGCAAAAGTGCCCAGGATTCGGTTACTGATATCCAATATGCTTGCATTCCCATTAGAGTGTTGCTTATTGCAAGTGGAGTAGTCCTTGGTGCTCATGTTTTCTTTCCCTTGGCCATTTCTTTTACCATATTTGCAGATGACAACATCGCCATTGGCTAACGCAATCAACATTTCTCTACTCTCAAAAGCCAGAGAAACGAAAGCAATACGAAGGGCTTTCGCATCTCCATTGTCGTATAAAGTTTCCTTCAAGCTGATCTGCATGATATTTTCATCTTCTTGACTTTCATGTCTCGAGATATCGATCAACCTTACCAAACCACCTTCGTGGCCAGTGACCAATATACTTCTGAAAGCATCATTGTTACCAATTGGCTTGATTTCATTACTGTGGCCCATTGCAGCACCTCCATGTAATAAGGACTTATTCCTAGCTGCAGCACCCCCGGAAGCTCGATTTGACAAAATACTGTACCAATCAATTCTCCTTACTAGTTGGACATACGAATACACAACTGGTGGGTGTATAAAGCCAAGCGATACTGGCAACAATAAACTGCCCAAGTCTGTGCTACCTTGAGCACCTCCAGCTAATGTTGCAAACTGAATGAAATGGAGCGAATTATAGTTGGTGATAAGAAGCAAATAGTTTGGATCATGACCTCCGTTAAAGTACGGCAAAGTGTCAGACGGTAATGGGATAATCTCTCTCACACATTCCGGCTCAATATAGTTATTTTTAGGGTCAATTGGTCTTTTCGCTGGCTCGTAGAAGGTAAGTGGAATAATACGTTGCCCACCTTGTGGCAGAGCATAAAAGTCACCCTGTTTATCATAAGAAGTCCTTGAGTATTTGAGCGTGAAGCCAAAGTCCAAAACATGAAGTACTGGCGAGCTTGGAGAATCGCCGCCGCTAATAATCAATTGTGTGAGCTCGGGGTCTCTGCCACACACCCAACTTGCAGTTTTAATCTCAACAAAATCAGTAGGTTGCTGTGGAGGAGGGCCCGGTTTGTGCAAGTTAGTCTCAAAGATACCTCTAGACTCGAGTAAAGCTGAAGTGCTGCAATCCCAGAATACTATGGAGTTATCGCGATGGATTGTAACCAAATGAAGCCCGTTGGGATGGAAAATAGCTTTAGTCATTTCAACAATGACACTCTTGCTATTACCAAACATCTTTTTCTTAAAGCCATTGGCAACTAAACTGGAGAATTCAAAGCCCTTGGCCTCACGTCCAAGCTCATACACAAATGTACTTGTCACCAAGCCACTTGAAAGCGAGAAAATGGAAGCAGAATGGGAGTAAGTGACCAAGATACTTCCAATATCACGAGGATGCCACTCAAGACTAAGCACTGGTGACAACTTTTGTTTGGCCAAACAACGTTTCTGCAAGTTGTCTATTCTGAAAGGAGTCACCAGAAGCCTATCAACATCATAGAACATCACAGAACCATTTGTGAGTCCAACCATCAACCAATCCAAAGATGGGTCTGAGCACACTGCTGAAATTGAGCCTGGGAACAGGTGCGTGGCCAAAATCTGCTTGGAATGCATGGATACTACCGTGATGTCACCAGATCCACACGATACACCGACAAGGTAAACTCCCTTCACGAAGCGGAGATAATTGATCGGCTTGGAAGAGTTAAATTCAAACACAACTTCCACATTCTGCTGACCAAACACTCTGATCTCGTTGGTGGTGGTGGATATGGCCAAAAGAGACTGCACTGGATCAAAAGCTACAGCCAAAACCGAGTTCTTGGGGACTCCCAACTGGTTGATCGTGGCTATGTCAAAATGCTTCGGGTTGATGTCTGTGGGCGACAAGTCCGTCGACCCTGCGTTCTTTAGCGCATTGGACACGGAGCTTAACGATAACGGCGCTTTCCTCAGCTTGAGCTTGTTAAACATGGCTTGGAGGAAGAAAGTTGTGCTAAGTAGGACGAAATTTGTGGAAAAGCATGCGGCTATATATTGCGACATACTGGAAGTTTCGGAAAGCGACATATTCCACTATGCGACATCACCTCCGCTACCAACAAAACAAAACACGTATGAAAAACTGTAAACCTCTCCAACTCATAGAAAATGGTATGTATAGCGTTTCATGTGCAGCTCGGCAGAAACAACGGCTCCGGCGCCATACTACTCACCGTGAACATTACTAACTAGCAGGCTGGTTGTTCGGATAAACTAATTGGATTGGCAATGCTTGGTGTCGCTATCGCTGTCTTCGCGTACTACACAGCTTGGGTGTTTGTTTTACCATTCCTTAATGAGTCCAACGTGTTGAACTCGTTGTTCTTACCAAGAGACTACGCAATCAAGTTGCCATTGTTGTTGTTGTTATTTGCTGGTTTGGGTGTTGGAACGTTTATTGGAAGAACCTTGATCAAGAAGGCAGAGAAGGAGAAGGCCAAGAAGAGTAAGAAGACACAGTGATTAACGGTTTGTATAATAACTTCAAAATTGACGAATATTAACTTTTAGGGCGGAACAGCGATTCCGAGGGTAGTAGCTTGATGTAGTTGCAGTGGAGGCTGTTGTAAGTTGTTGAAGAAAGAGACTGCAGCAATAGACAGGTGAATTAATGGTCTTATACTGCAACAGATTCGAAGCAATAGTCTTACGAAGTAATAGACTTGATGTTATAGTCTTATGAAATAATAGACGTATAAAGTAATCATCGTAGTGACATTTCACGACTTGCGTTGTCTTATATTTCACACGACTCTGACGGTTCTATCAGTTATAAGCCCAGTTCTGATTCAGTATACGGAGCGGAATCGGACAGGACGACTACTATCTAAGCAGCACGATGCTCTTATCATAGTTTGATATGCTTCACTCCACGGAACTCGTTGACACAGACGTCGCTTGTCTCACGACCTGACAACAAAATAACCTGCCTTTGTAATATACTTGACCCCCTTATACGGCTTCACAGCATCTCCAAAGCCTTTGGCACTAAGAATATTCAAATTATCAACCTTGAGTCCACTTGGAACTGCTCCCTTGTATGTAAAGTTAACCTTCAAATAAAGCGGTTTAACCTTAGTCTTTGGCTTTTTCTTCTCCTTAATGTCAATGAGATCATCTGTGGAGCTGGATTTGGAATTATAGCTAGAGCTGATACTATCACTGTCTCCTCCATTTGTCGAAATGCTGGCATGCAACGTAAATTGAGTTCCTGTCTTCACGGTGTTCAATTGCCACTCACTCTTACCATTCCCCAAGTATCTGAAATCACCATGTGTGATTCTTTTGGTCTTGACGCTTGTTATCACTGGTTTTTGTTCAACCTCATCATCAGGGGTTTCACTATCTTCCTCTTCTACATCATTATCATCATGATCTCTAGTGTCATCATCGTTGGTGTCGTTAGAATTTTCACAAATGATCTCAATTGATAAATCTTCAATCTTGGAGACTCCATGATGAGTCTTGACAAATACCTTGACTTCAAATTCGTTGAAGTTATCGCCTAGCCCTGATTGGAAATCTATATCTACCAACCCAAGCAAGTCCAAGCTTTTCGGGTCAATATCAATCGTATAGTCCATTAATACTGAATCACCGTCGGCTGGAATGAAAGAAAGCGTCCCTGGACTGCCCAACCATTTGTCTATATTTATGCATTGGTGGAAGCTGGGCAACCCAAAATCGACTCCGCGTAGTACTAATTGCAACATCGGGATACCGGAAAGATGAGATTTGAAATTGACTTGTCCTGCGATTTCGCCAGTTATCGGGGCCAATTTGACTCCAGAATGGTTCACCCTCGAGGTTGAGTAGTACCCCGAGTCAAATTGGGCCAGTTCTAACCCATTTGTCTTTTTGACTGGCTTCAAAATCACGTTGATACTCTCAACAATATCCACATACATCTCGTTGTTTGTGTATTTGACATCAGATCGTCTCCATGGGATATTGTTCAACGAATGATCTTCTCTGGTAGAAGAAATGCCTGGTGTAACACCTTTTAATGTGTTGAGTGATTTGTTAGTGGCAGCATTTGCTAGACTGGACCCGGTACTCAAGATCTTGGACAAGAGAGTCTTGTTTGGAATCAGATCCTTCAATTGGTTGGGATCAGTGGTATATGGGACATCGCCGTGGAGCATTTCATTTAGAACCAAAGCAAGTGTGTCTGTGCTTGTGGTCACCTTATTGGATGTTACTGGGGCACTGAAGTAATCCGTCAATACCGTCAGAAGTCTTTCAATGAAGACACTGGCAATCATTGGGTTTGGGTGGTTTTTATGGGAACTTAATACATACAACACCAAACTGTCCAATTTGTCGTAGGTCAAGAAGTACTCAGAGTTCACTTCGAACGATGGTAGTGTGGTTTCGCTGGCAGATGACTTGGTGTTTGTACTACTCGAAGTAGCTCTCATTATGGCTTTCAGGTTGAATACGTGGGTAGTTCTGGCCTGGATAACTTGCTCGAGTGATCTGAACGAGGGCGATATCAGCGATTTCAAGTGCTGAAACACCAAACCATTGGAGTTGTCTGTGATATAGAGGGCTTCAATCATTGTGGAACGGGGTATGTATTGAAGAATGCTATGTTGAAAGTATCTGGAACGAAGGAAGTACTGGAAATTGAATGTCAAGCCTCGTTGGAAAAAATGAGGCACCAAATATTGTTGACTCTTAATGTTTTTAGCTGAAGAATGTAGGGATTCGTCCTAACATGAGCTGATCTTAGTGAAGAAAAAGACATAGTATATGTCTTGAAGCTCGTATGAAAGCAATAAATGATACATGTGAGAGCTTTTGAAGGTGCAGGGACCGTTTTGACCAATTATTTTAAACTATAAGTTGATATTGCGTTCAATAGAGGCAATTTCGGGATCATTCGAGTATTCTAAGTGATTCTTTCGAAAATTGTCCAATACAAAGGAACAAGCACAAGCAGTGGCAAACGACATGGAGCCTTAAGGTCCAATTAAGAATCTTCCAAAGTCTTTCGTTTCGCCAACATTTTAGGAGCAATTTGCACCCACTATCCAAAAGGCATACGGTCTAAATTAGTTCTACAGCAAGGAAAGAAAAATTAATGTATTAGGGGAAAGGGAAAGGGGAAAGAGTCTGGAGTATAAATTTCACAGCCAGAAATCAAGGCACTATACGAAAGTACTTCAAAAGAGTAAGGGTCCAAAGTACTCAGTTTTCATAACTTCAGCCTTGAGTCCCGGACTGTGTAGCAGCCGAGCCAAGTAAGTGAACATCTTTAAGAAGAACAAGATACCACACACCATAACAGTGGTGGCGGAGCAGGAATCACCCTGGAAACAAGATAAATAAAAAGCATACTAACACGGTGAAAATCTCGAGATATGTTCCAACTTGACAAGCTTGTTCAAGGTAGAGGGACTGAATTTAAAAAGTTCATATTATTCAATCCTTCGTACACACACATTTCTTCAATCAACTACTAAAGCTGGAAGCATAATCTCGGAGTGTTATTCAGTGTGAAAATTAGCAATTGTTTTAGATGGTAGACTTACCACGTTCACTCGAACTTCTCAAAGGTTGATCCTCGGAGGTTCTCTCGATATCGTCATCGTCGATAGTGTCAAAGTCGATGTCCAAGTCACGAGCGACTCTAGCTTCGACATCAGGGATATCGGCCATACCGTAGTATCCAATCGAAGCAAGACCTAAGAAGGCAGTGATACAGGAGAAAACAAGGGCGACAATACCTCTGGCGGTGAAACCAGTTGGCAATGGCTTAACTTGAACGTTTTGGCCAGTCAAATCAAGGTAATCTTGGGAGTTGGCAGCAGCATTACCCTTGTAATCCAAGCTGTTACCCTTACAGTTGTTGATAGAGTCGTCAGTCAAGGCTTGACTTTCGGTAGATTGAATTTCCAAAGGAGCTTCAATGAATACAATAGCAAGACCTTGTTCCAAATGCCATTCAATGTGACAATGGAAGTACCAGACACCTGGGTTATCAGCCTTGAAACGCAAAACCATGTAAGATTGAGGACGGATGTAAGCAGTATCACGGACAACTGGGTAGGCAGGCCACTCAGCGTGGTCACTAGAGTTGTAACTGATGATATCAACATCGGAGGCAGGAGCACGTTCAATGATTTGGAAGGCATGTCCGTGCAAGTGGAAAGGATGGGTACCACCATCGTGGTTGTTCAAGACGATTTCAATAATATCGTCTTTCTGCAAAACAACAGGATGGGTGTTTGAACCGTAAACAAGTTCATTGGTGGCAAGGTCACCAGCAGACAAAGCGGTCATCAAGATCGGAACCTTTGGAGCAGTGAAAGTGACGTTGTTGAAGAAAGCATAGTTGATACCGTCTCCCAAGTTGTCCATTTGAACGTCAAGGGTGATGATGTGATCAGGGTCGTCCAAGAGAGGGTACTTTGCGACTGGGGTCAAGTAGAAATCGTCCATGAAGTCAGTCATATCGTCGATAAAGTATTCGGTAGGCAAGTCCACGTCTTCATTGTACACCATGTAGTTGGTGGAGTTGATGATCAAGTCAGTTGGAATGGTATCCAACAAGTCTGAGTCCATCTGTGCCATGAAAGCGTAATTCTGCGAGGTGCTGTTCTTTGTTGTGATCAAAACAGAGTAACGCTGGGCAACGGTGATGTAAATCATCGAAGTGACGTTCTTTTCAACGTAGATACCATCGACTTCGACCACGGTGAAGTCGTGGTCCTCGAGGTAAAGGTACTGGGAAACAAACATACCAACATTGACAATGTGCAACAAGTAAGTCTTACCCGGTTCAACCTTCCAAGTGGCGTTTCTGGTCTCGTTGAACAAACTGTTCTGCGGAATTGGTTCAGCACCGGTAGGGTTGTATCTGTTCAAGAAGGTTGGCATAATTTCATCTGTGGTCTTGTGGTAGTGGTCACCGACGGACAAGATGACTTCCTCGTCGAACTCGTCAGCATAAGGGTTGTTAGGGTCAGTGATCAAGAAGGCACCTCTCATACCATCACCGTATTGGGCCTTGGTATGCGAGTGGTACCAGAAGGTACCAACCTGGTCTGCAACGGTGAAGTTGTAAAGCATGGTCTGTCCAGGAGGAATAGGGCACTGGGTGATCATTTCCGGACCGTCCATCTGGGACAGGCCGTTCTGGAACATACCGTGGAAGTGCAACGAGGTGTTTCTGTCGGTGAAACCATTGGTCAAGTACAAGTTAATTCTGTCACCGGTAGCAACGGTGAAAATAGGCAATGGCCAGGTGCCGTTCCAGCCTACCATTTCTCTTTCAAAGACACCATCTGGGTTGGCGGTGACCCAGCCGGTGGTGTAGTACCATGTGTGAGTCTTTGCGCTAACATAGGCAGGTAAAAACCAGATTGCCAAGAGAGCCGTAAAGAACTTCATCCTCTCCTTTATATTAAAGCTGCTGTTTAGTATGGGGGCTGACTTCTCACTATTAGAGTTTGGACCTAGTGAGAAGATTTAAAAGGCTAGATTCGGTTAGTCAAAGGGAGCCCGGTTTAAAGAGAAGGAAGCTGTTTAAATAAGGAAATTAAATCTTCTCAACATAAGGAGCGAGATTCTCATTATATATGGAGCACCTTAATTTAGAGCAGAGTTTTCATGGAGACAAAAAGAAAGGTAGGGGCACATTCGGCCAACGGCAGCAGATTCCCACCAATTCGCTAGCGAGGGTGCCAATCACGCTCACCACCGTTCCGGGGGTATGTCTGGTGCATCTGCAGGGCAGAACGACCTCCATGCCAGCCTCCTGCTATTGTTTTGGGGGCTCTTCATTGGCACCGTTCGAGGACGATGTCATATTTTATCTATACCATCTACGGTGCGGCGCGCTGTGATTGGCTGGCTTCGCGGCTCCTCTGCGACGCCTCAGCAGCACGCTCTTTTTGGTGCATAATTTACACGGCTCAAAGTCGTGTTAATAAACATCTCAACGCATTGTGTATTGATTATTTAGATAAAGGCCGATGCTCGCTGAAGTGGAACTCTCTTGTATTGGATAGCTCAGTATCCTAACCCCAACTTCCGATCAGATAAACAACAATGGATCCTTGGCTAGCCTGGGGGTGTTTTCGTTGGGTGCTCGAATTTTGCGTTGAAACTGGGCGACCTGGGCCACCATCTGGGTGAGACGGTGTGCTGGTGCTGGGTTGCTCGAGAAAGGGGTACCGTGTTCGCCAGTGGGTGCCTGCTGTGGTGTAATCAGGTGGAATCGGTTCGTCGTCGGGCACACAGCAGGGGCAGTTCCTCGAGGTGCTCTGGTCAACATCCTTTCGCAAATACGAAAAATTAGCCTTGCCGACTTCCGAGGGTATTACGAGAATGTGCTTGGTTTGGACGTTCTGCCTTCGGCTGGACTGGTTATTGGCTGGAGCTGCAATGGCGTGTTAGTTTGTAGCTAGCTGATTGGGCGAAACTCCCGCGAACGAGCCCAGTGGCTTTAATTGGTCCTTGAATTCTAGCCGTGGCCTTCACATCGCTTCTAGTACAAGTGGGGGCATCGAAAGAACAAGACCAGAGCATGAGGCTGATCCACGGAACTACGAGTCCACGCTTGTCCTGGTCCACTTGCCTGCTTCCTTGCTCGCTTGCCACGTTCGTCCTTGGCTCCTCTTTCGATTCCAGTGTCATATGCCTGAGATTTCTCTTGTTTAAGCCCGTATACCTTTCTTGTAGAGTCTCTTCGTTGCAGCCGGCATCTCACCACTACACATGACTTTAGCTATTGATGTCTGGGCCTAGTCGCTGACTCCTACCGAGCCTTAATCTAATCAATCAGACCGGATCTCGATCTGGAGTCGGCTTTGCACGACTTTTCACTCCACTAAAGCGAATCTCCATTAACACACCACAAGTGTTTTAGATCACAAGACTCTTCAAAGCGCATGATTCCCGGAATGACTCTGTCAAACTCATTGGTGACCGCTCAAGCAAGACACGAAAGTCCTGTGAAAACGCATCTTGCCCTCTTCACGTCTCTCCTCGTCTGTTTTGACCAGTTATTGTCATTTCCGTCCACAATAATGCCCAACCGTCGCTTATTCCTCGATCACATCTTCCCTTACTTGCGTGAGAGCACCAGCAGCCAGTAGTGCGATGCGCTGGACCGCCGGAGCTGTATTATTGGTCAATTGACTTCTCGGCCCCAAGTTCCTACAAATAACCTTCGTAGGTAGCAATGGGTATATGCGAGCTCTGCAGTTGTACTAATGGGTTACACTATTGCAGGTGACTTGGTGCAGCACTGGTAATGTTACAGCAACATCACGGTATCTGGCGACTACCGGAGTGTGTTTTAGTGGTTCGAATGGGCATTTTTTAACACTTCTTGTATTGGCTACTTCTCAAGAGGCTTTGTATTGGTTTTGACGGGGCTTTATATTGGAACCTTTTCGAGAAACTTCGTATTGAATGCTTCTTTCATCGGCTGGAATTGCGTCCAATAGGGAAAACTTGCAATGGAAGTTAGAAGTTGACTGCTTGGGGATCTTCTACTTGGCCTGTTTGGTGATTGTTTCTCTCACTAAAAACAGGTCCCTTATCATCTAACCGAAGTACTTACTATTGTAGCACCTCAAACCCTTACATCGATGCAAGTCAACGTCTTTAGTAAACTTGCTCATGCCCCTTCTTTGGCATATTAATAGATTTCTACTATATTTTGGCACTTTTCTTCGAAAATGCCAAAGATCCCACTCTTTGAACTCTGCTTCACTAGAATAAGTAAGAAACACCTCATGGTTCACCAGTGTCGACTCCAGCATTCATTTCAAGTATCACCTGTGCTACGGAAAGCATACCCAAGTAAGGAATAGATATCCCGAACATCAAGAGAGCAGTTTTTGAATTACTTCCTGACAATTTCACGTAAGAGAATCCCAATTTGTATAGCTACATGGTCGATACAGCATTGCAGGGACTGTTTGGTATATTCACTTAGATTATTACATCACTTGTGTATGTTACAGGTTCTGTCAGTTTGGGTGCAAAATTTATGCCCTTGAGGCCTTCGGCCTCCAAGTTAGACTACTCTGAAGGTTTTATAGTCAACATGATTAGAAAGCGAGTTTTAGAAAGTTGGAAGATGAAGATTTGCTACCAGTACGTCATGTCGACCAATCTTGGGGAAGAGGATTCATCCTTCAATCCACTAGTGGTTGGCCAAAAGTGTCAAATAACGTGAATACACCTCTGCCATTTGTCTCAGAATGCTTGCATTAATCTCCCTCAAGCCTCGAATACTCAACTTGCACCGCTCAAACTCTTCCAGGGATGACTACAGCTTCAATTGTGAGCAATCCTTTCGAGCACGTCCAGAGTCCAGTGAATTCATCTAAATTGGCTCGATTCCTGGGAAAAGCCACTCTGTCTCATGCCTCTTGCGTAACTCACCAATTTGATACTCTAACGGTTGTAGCCCCCACCTCAGAACTTTCGTGAACGCAGTAAAGACTCAGTGTACATCAATGGAGTGATAATCCGTTACCTTTTTGACCATCATCAAGTGTAGTCCTATGAATGGCAATTAATGTTTTGACGGTACCATGGTCAAATATACTTCGGCAGGACAAAGGTTGCGCCAACAACTGAACTAAGTGAAAGTAGTTTGGCCTTGATCTACTCCACTGCAGGTTCGTGGATCGGACTAAGGAACCTCAACAAATGAAGGTATTAGGTTAACAAGAACTACTGGAAGAGGTGGAAAGGCATTTGACTCCAGACGTTGGAGCTGTTTCAGGCATTTTTGCACATGCCTCGACCGTGGCTAGTCTACTTAGAGGATGCTTAGGTATACGCAATTGGAAACTTTCAAACGTTTTGAAATACGGAAATTCATTTCACGAACTCCGTCACTTCATACTGTGCAAATGCTTCGCTGTAGAGTTGAAGCTAATTCCCTCACAACAGAACATGAATGTGGAACATGTTGATTATCAATCTGGAGTGCTTATTTGGAAAACTGCTGCAATTGCAAGTCGGCACGGAGGCTGCGAATTCGGGTCAAGTCGTTTCCGCTAGTTATCCAGTCAATGCGTGAGACCTGATGAGTAAGCATCTACTACAGTTATTCAGTTTCCCCATTTCAGCCTCTCCAGTATGTAGGGAGTGAACCACAATCCGTGCTTGGATCAGACCTAGGCTGTACTCTTTGCTAGTCTTTAGCAATCCTTTTGCAATGCAACAAAAGACATGCTTTATAGCTTGACAAGCAAGCAAAAAGACCTTACTTAGAGGGTACCAGCACTCGTTGCCCCAGATTTGCAGCAATTGGCTGCTACACCGCAAAGCTTTTGGCAGATATCTCCAAATACAACGCAAATCAAGAGCCACCATTGCTCTCGACCTTGCTCCGCTATATAGCTCCAATTCCCGTGTGGGAACTCGAAGTTGAAGAGTATAAAGCATCAAGGAATTGGCACACTTTCCAATGTTCAAAGCACACAGTTTAAGTAAGAATGAAAGTATTTATCACTGGTGGTTCAGGGTTTGTTGGCTCAAGGGTTATTGTTGATCTTCTCGAAGGTGGTCATGAAGTCTTCGCACTTGCGAGGTCTGATACCTCTGAGACCAAGTTAAAGGGAATTGACCCGAAGGTTAACGTTGTTCGTGGAGGCCTCGAGGATTTGGATGCTCTCAAGAAGGCAGCTCAGGCTGCAGATGGAGTTATCCATTTAGGGTTCATTCTTGACTTCAGCGACTTTGAAAAGAGTTGCCAGATTGACCGTGCTGCAGTGGACGCTATTGCTGGAGTTCTTGAAGGTACCAACAAGCCGTTTATTTACACGGGTGGTACCCTTGTCTTGGCTGGAGCCTTGGGAACTGAGGACGATGATAGAGAACCTACGTCTACTCGCGGAAAGACAGAGAGGGCAGTTTTGGCTTATAAAGATAAAGGTGTTAGAGCCATTGTTATCAGGCTCTCGGTTGTACATGGTGAAGGTGACGAGGGATTCATTCCGTCTCTTGTTGCTACTGCTAGAAAAAACGGCGCCGCCTATTACGTTGGTGAAGGTGAGAATGTCTGGTCAGCTGTTCATCTCTTTGACACTTCGAAGTTGTATGTTCTTGCTTTAGAAAAAGGTGGTGCTGGTAAAGTCTACCATGCTGTTGCAGAGGAGGGAATCAAGACCAAAGATATTGCGGCTGCAATTGGTAAAACTTTGGGTGTTCCATCTAGCTCATTGGCTCCTGACAGAATTCAAGAGAAGTTAGGCTTCCTTGGATTCTTGTTTTCCCTTGACAACCCAACTTCAGGTGAGAAGACTCGCAAGGAGTTAGGTTGGAAGCCAAGTCATCAGATCCTTGCGGAAGATATCAAGCAGTTTTATGGTGATCAATTGAGTGCTAAATATTCTTCTTAGGCCGTACGGATGCAAATTGTATATTCTGAATCGTATAAAATACCATTTTAACGATTTCCACACTTCATATTATCAATGAACATTGTGCAAGCCTTTGAAGGAGCTCTTTGTAAACTAGAAGATTTCGCCTGAATGCATTTGAACCTTGTAACTAAATTCTAGTTTCCAGTTAGAAAATTCCATTGATGCTCAAAATCCACCAACACTCAAACGAAGGACGTTCCAATGAGGAAAACACCCCACGGTATACCGTGTACTCATCCCTTAACACTACACCTACTCCTTCACATACAATCGCCAAAAGGGTGATTTAACTTTACACAGGTTATGTGCATGGTAACTCCACTTTTTTCAGTGTGCGTTTAACCGTTATATCCCTACATTGATGGGGTCATCATCCCACACAACATGTGCCTTCTGACCTGATCTGTCAGCAGATGCCAGAACACACTGTAAAATCCCCTTCTTCAAATTGGCAAGCAGCTTGGAAACCTTGAACTTTCAGCCTGAGCTGCGTGCCATGCTGCTGGAACCAACCAGACATCTCCCCAGACCCTGAAAGTGTAACCAACATTTTCACTTTCCAATCCTTCAAGTTTTGATAGAGGGAAACACGTTATTGCATGTGTAGGAAGCAACTTACCTATTGTGGCCACAAGAGCATTGTCTTTTCCTTGCAGTAGTGAGCCCTTACCATGGTCACTGATTGAACTTAGAAGTGGTACGAAATAGCTGCCCTTCCCACAACCACTATAGATCTTGACAATGTATAAATACCCCCTTGGATTCACCCCATACCTTTTCTCGCTCTCTTGTCATTAATATTCTTAATAACACACTCAACAACAACTAACACATCCCCAATGCCTGCTAAAGCTACTGTTGCAATCGTTGATCTCTCTGAAGTTCTTGGACAACCGCTCCTCACTGCTCTCCAATCGCCTGCGTTTGCTGATAAGATCAAGTTCCCACTTAAGGTGATCACCAGTGAAACCAAGCCACTGACTAGTCATATTGAGTACATCAAAAGTGACTTACCTGTGGACAAGTTGGCAGCTCAATTGAAGAATACCACTGCATTTGTCGAGATGCTGAACCCAGACGATGCAGTTTTCGCCAAGTTTGAAGAACTAGCTCATAAAGTCAAACCAGAGATTGTTTTCCCATCCAGGTTTGGAATCGATGTTTCAAAGGTCTCGGAGTATGCTCCTGGTTTTATGGACGAAGAAGAAAAGCACTCTAAGAGTTTGCGGAAACTTGGACTCAAGACTGTCGATATAGCCACCGGCTACTTCGCAGTCAAAGGTTCGTGGTTGTATGAAGAGGTTGGACATGCTGGCATTGATCCAAAGAACAAGTCGTACGTGGTGAGAGGCGACATCGACCAAAAGTTCAACATCTCTACTCCTGAAGACATTGCAAACACAATTGTTGCTTTGATCACCTCGCCAGACTATTCAAGTATTCCAGACGTCGTCAAGATCTACAGTGATGTGATCACTCCCAAGCAAGTCATCGAAAAGTACGAGAAAGACCACAACTTGACCTTGACCCAGACAAATTCTCAATCCGCTGATGAGGCCTTGAAGGAGTTCAAAGAAGATTGGGCCAACGGGTTCTCATTTGATAATTTCTTCTACTACTTGAATGTGGTTATGTCGCAGGGTTTGGGCAAGGGAGTTTTATTTGAAGAAAACGATAGGGAGTTAGTCAATCCTGAAGAGAGCCTTTGGAAGTGGGGCACTTATTAGTGAAACTGTCTTCTTTATTTCATGAATCTACTTGTTTTGTTTTCAAAGTCGTAGCATTTTGTAGTTAACGTGTGTGTGGACGAATATTACCCACTTCTTATTATGGGGTCTTTCAAGGTATTCTGAACTACTGTCATCAGATTCAGTTATTGAAGGGCTCAGATTCCGGTAAATCTTTCAACTTTGCTTTATCATTTCGATAGTAATTTCATGACTTGAGTGATACTTGGTTTTGCAATTTGCAGCCAATCGGCCCAATTGGGAATATCAAAATGCAGCTGTAATTAACAGTTTGATACTCATCTCTAAGAATCACCTATAAGACCTAATTAAAACTCCTGCTTGAACGTCTTCAGCACCACGAAGTACTTCTCTTAAGCCTGCGCTGGACATACTAGAAGGATGCACTTGTCGTATTTGCAGACATAAAATTGTGTCGTATATTTTTAAGTCACACATCACGTGGGACTATATAAACGCATCATTTTCTAAAATCTCCCCACATATAAACAGCAAGTACAACAGACGATGAGAGTCGCTTTGCGCCTTTTATCTCCCGGTTCAGTCGTCAACAGCGGCTATAGGCGTTCCACCCACCCAACATCAGTGCCCTTGAACAAGCTCTTCTCGAATAACTTTCCCTTGCTGGTGCTGCAATCGTTGAATGACTACAACGTATATCAGCTGCAAAGCAGCAAGTTCCAGCATGATTTGCTCAAGTTATTGCCGTTCTACCCTTCACAAGATGCCATAGGGCGAAGTTCAGAGATTATACAGACTCCTGTTGACTCGGAAGGCAACTATATCAATGAATTTGTCATAAACCCCAGTGGCAGCCCTCCCAAGAAACATTTGATTATGGTGCATGGGTATGGGGCCGGACTCGGGTTTTTCTTGAAGAATTTTGAAGCTTTAGCTATAGATGGATGGAGTGTCCATTCTATTGATTTGTTAGGCTATGGATACTCCTCTCGTCCATCCTTTTCCAAAGTATCGAATTTGGGTGAGGTAGAAGCTTGGTTCCACAACTCGTTCTCTACCTGGCTCGAGAAGAGAGGTATTGCAACGAATAAAAACGTCCTTGTAATGGCACATTCCATGGGGGCGTACTTAATGGCAACATATGCCTTGAAGAATCCCGATTTCTGTAAGAAGCTCATAATGTGCTCACCAGGAGCAGTTGTCAAGCACAAGAAGCAGCCTCAGATTCCAGAATACTTCAAACGATTATGGGAACAGAACATTTCGCCGTTTCTGTTGGTCCGTGCAGCAGGGCCCTTAGGTTCGAAATTGGTTAGTGGTTGGACTTATAGAAGATTTGCAAAGTTGTCTCCTACCGAACTTGAGTTCTTGCATAGATACCTGTACGGAATATTCAACTCTCCTGGGTCTGGAGAGTATATGCTCAACTTCTTACTTGCTCCAGGGGCAGACGCGAGACATCCATTAGTGGAGCGTGACATTCACAAGCTCAAACCATTAGTTGACTGGTGGTATGGAAAAGAAGATTGGATGGATGTCGACGGTGGGAAGCTCTGTGCTCAAATGATTAACAAGCACTCCGGGTCACTTCGCAGTCGCGTGGTTCAAGTGGAAGATAGTGGGCACCATATCTACCTTGATAACTATAGGAAATTTAATGAGTTGATGCTTAAGGAGATGAAAGGATTTGAAAGCAGTTGAGAGAGCTAGATAATTTAGACTTGGACGTTCAGTTAAGATCGTGTTTGGTTTCATTGGAGTTGAATATGAAAAAGTTGCTTATAATGTTTTATATGATATAGAATGATAAATATTTCCTTCTATGTATAGAATTACTAATATATACCTTCTATGAATAGCAATGACAACTTCTAAGCTTGAAACGAGGCTGCTTTATCAGTTTCTCCCATGTACCAGACCTGTAGATTTTCTTATATTATCTTGCCTCTGTTGTAAAGCTCACTCGCATCTTCAACGAAATCGGTAAATTTGGGTCTGTCACCAATACTTCGTCTCCCTCCAGTATTAACAGCAGTAGCTTTTTCAGCAAGTTAGGTCTCGTCAACTCCTCCAAGGCCGGAGGGTTTCGCAAGTACAAGCTTGCGTTTTTGCTTGCCAATGATGGTTGTGTCATCTGAACGTCTCGTTTGTCACTGACATCATCAATAAAGTCCTGCAACAGCCACCAGTCAGGTACACTAACGGGCCGCACCTCATGACCGCAAACGGCGCAATCAGGACTCTTTTCGTTTTTGTACAGGTATGTGTAGACCGATTCATCTCCCAGGTACATCATGTAATTGTCAAGCAAGGGATTGCTGTTCGTGACTATCTTAAAAGCTTCATTACAGCAACTGGCTGCGATGATGGCGTTCGTAGATGCGATTGCCGGCACGATATTTTTGACCACGCCCAAGGTGAGTCTTCTTGTCACCCCAGTGATGCTGTATTCGTCTGCTCTCTTTCGAGACGTGGCAAACATCCAATCCACATGTTCAGGCAAATCCGCATCGAACTTTAATTGCGGATGCACACGAGGCCATTCGATCTGACTGGCCCACTCGATGCAATGCTCCGGTAGACGTGGAGTATTGGCAATGGTACAGATGGGGTAGGTAGTCTTGGGCGCTACCAAATTTAGCGTACACTCGTAGCACAGTGATAGTGTTGGTAGAATGACCCTCAGCTGTCCCCGGAAACCCTCAGTGCCACCGTCAATCATTGGAATGATGTTTTCGTCGTCTCCCATGGCCACCAAAGTCGCATTGATCCACCTTCGGGCCTCCACCAGATCCAATCCACACACCACCACGTCAAACTGAGCATAGTAGTCCAATGGCTTCAGCTGGATCGTGCCAAAGTAGGGAGTGATCTTCAACTCGGGGTCTTGCATTCGTTCTACGATGCACTGTGCGGCGACCACAGCCTTGGCCAGACCCACGTCGTGAGCTCTGAAAAGGAACTGACGGTTCAAGTTGGAAACGTCGATAGTATCCATATCGACTACGTGGATGTCCTTGAAGCCAGTCAAAGCCAAGTTCTTCAAGATCTCACACCCAAGCCCACCGGCTCCTATCACCAACACCTTCAGTGTGATCAAGCCATTGAGTGCCTCCTCGTAGGTGTAGTCTTCGGCAACCTCATTGAAGGGCCCTGGTTCTTGTAGCAAAGGTCCAATTGCCGTGATTCCTCTGCGCATGGTTGCTGTCATCTCTGCTGCTGTTGTCGAGTGATTCAGGTTCGGCTATCTGCTTCTATTTAAACGGTCTTTCCTTTAAGCCTTCGCTGATCTATTTTAAAGTTGTTTCAACGTGATTATGCTCTGTTTCAGATCCTTGCTTATTTTTTCTCGTTACAGATTTGGATTAGTGAGAGAACTGAATGTTTGGTGTAATTGGGGACCCTGATGGAGGCCGTATAGACAGACTGGTGGTGTTATGTTTGTATTGGAGGAGGCAGAGATCGTTTACAGTCGCCAATTCTGGTTCAGAGTGGTCAGGTGTGTATTTTAGCCGCAATGTGTTGGATTTTCCACAGATCTGGAGCGAATGCACTGATTCCGCTGCTCTATCACCCTTCTTTAGGGTACTTTCTATGACACCGAGGTAAATTCTTCTAGCTATGAAGTGGTAGGCGTGTTCTTGTTCTGCTGGTGGTACCACTTTGTTAGGACAAGTGTTGGTGCAATGTTTGTGCTGATCTAGGTGGTTTTCTCAATTACACAACTTGCTGCACTATTTCATTTGTTTTGTACCTTGCACAGTAAGAATACTCCACAATACCATTTGTCATTTCAGAAGATCTTCCACTCTACATCAGCTGTTCTTCTTCAACTGATCTTCCTCAACTTTAACCGTGTCGAGGCAAATCCCCAAGTCTAATCATGCTTACTGAGTTACGTCTGAAGCTTACTGCTCATGCGTTTTCTCTCTACCTAGCACAGCCGTATATTATTTTCGTTCCAAATCCTGGCTATTCTCGATGTAATCTCTTCGAAGGTGGCCGATGAGTAGGGGGCATTCCTATGCGCTTCCCCAAGGTCCCACCTCCGGGAGCATCTACATTTGGAGCATACGCAGGCTTCAGCACCGCAGTTCCACCAACTATTCCCTTTGGAGTCTGGCTTCCACTTTGAGTAGCATTTGGATTCCTTGTTGGAGCAGATACGGTTGGATCCAAGGTTCGCTTGATGTTGGGGGCAATGAACTTGGGGTCGAACTGTGGAAGTTTCGACAAGTCGTCCCCCGGGTTCTTCTGCAACATGTCTGCTCCTCTGGCACTGACAAACATCATCTGCGAGGAAGGAATGTCCTGAGTAGATTGAATGTGGCTGCTTGGCTTCTTGTCGACCTCTATGGATTGGTTTGTCAATGCAGTTCCTGCCGGGGCCGTATCTTTCTCAGCAAAATCTTCTCCCGAGTAATCAAAGCCATCCATCAAGTCGTCGTCACTACAGAACGATGCGTCCAACTCTTCCATTTCTTCTGCAGTAGGCTGGTACGTCGTAATCATGTTGGTAGCTTTACCTGGACCTGCACTGTTGCCAGCGGTGCCGTTATGGACATTCGGGAGCCCATTTCTGTAATGCGGAGCGTTCAGGCCTTGTGGCGCATTATCAGTTGCAGTTCCATTATTGAGAGTGTTTGCGTTGTTTGGGATGTTCCCCTTGGACACATTACTTTGATTGTTACTTCCACTTCCTCCACCATTAACAGCTAATGCACTTCTGTTATTGGTGTTCGCCTGTATGTTATGACTAAGATTGGAACCCAAACTAGGATTATAATTAAGGTTCACCTTTGAATTCCCGTCTGAATTGGGATTGCCTTGATTCGTGTTGGGATTAGTATTGTATGAGTTTTCCAACAAATTAACCTTGGTCAGTTGTTCCTTGAGCCTCTCCTGGGCCAAAACAGTAGGATCTCTGTAAAAGTCCTCAGCAGCGTATTCTCGCTTGGGGCCTTTAAATTTCTGGATCGTGGAAGTGATGGTTTTATCGTACAAACAGTTTCCTAAAACATTTCCGAAACAACGTAAACATCGTTTGATTCCATCTGTGAAGGCTTCCTTTTTACATTTTTCAAAAGCCATGGCCTTTGACTTGGCGTTGTCGATGAAGCCGTAGCCGAAATCCTCGTGATACGTCCCATCTTTAATTGTGACTCGTACCACCACCGAAAGGCCCAAAGAATAGCGACCAGTATTGCCATGCGTATCGAAATAATCAACAGTTGAGTTGATCAACTCCGAGTTCCAGCCATTAAACCCGAAGATCTCATTGGCCAAGTTGAGTGCCTTCCACCCTTCAATGTACGAGACGCTGCCAGCAGCACCACCACTGCGCGAACTCACGTACTCTGGACCCAACACCTTCTCGAGCATCTGTTGGATTCTGTTTGCGTCTTCAGGCAAGTATGCTACTGGCTTGAACTCTCTCGCTGTCGGCACAGTCTTTTGAGGAGCCATCCTGGTGTTTGTGGGGAGTGGGAACCTTCCAGCGTTTGGTCCAGATTGGAAATCTGATCCACCGAAAGAACGATTTGATCCTTGTCCAGGCTGGTTCTGCCCGTTTGCTTGGTGTTTAGTATGCTTTTGACCATTCAGGCTGCTTGCGGAGTCTTTGGAAGAGCCTCCAGGCACGGAATTGCCTCTGTTCATTGTTAATGGGACTGGTCAGATGGGTTCGTTCTAGTGGAGTTTTTTTAGTACGCGTCTGAATTTGATGGCTTTTGGTGGAGTCGTGATTTCTACCAATTTTCGCGGCTCACACTTGATTCACTATCTTTACGCCTATCAGTGAGGGATGTTATCAAGGTATGACAAGCAAAGACGATGATTCGAAGACGGTGGTGCCTCAGAGATATAGGAAAGAGGTGAATTCGCTGTTCAGAGCGAAGCAGATGGCCACTTACCGGAAGTTGGTGTCAATGGAAGAACGAGAGCGGAGGCACAAGAGGCGATGGAACGAAGAGAAGATCCAGACGAAAGATGACCCCTTGGAGGTGAATGAACCACGTGAGGACCTCAAGAAGCAGAAGGTGAAAGTCGATGGTGATCGCACCGTCATTGGTGCAACAGCTTGCATTGCTAGTGCCAGTTCTGAGACAGGCCAAGACAAACTACCTCAGAACGAGATAGCCAATGATGAACTGCACGATACTCAGCAGGCCTCTTGTAGAGTTCTGACGAAGCAACCACACTCCAAGCAGCTACGGAGTAGACAGAAGCATGCTGAGCTACTAGAACTAAGTCACAACCCACATAATGATGAGCTACTAGAGCATAAGGTGCTACAGCGAGACTCACAACACCACAGACAACACCAAACACAGCACCAGGCACAACTACCCGCACAACTACATACTCATCGGATTAAACCAATTAACAATCCCCAAACCCCCTCGCCAAAGAAGAAGGTCACCTTCAAAACTACACTTTAATACCTCCACAATCATCTATTATCTATTATCATTACACATCCAAACTCGAAATCAACGTTATATTCTCGCCCTTCAATAGTATTCTGCCCAACTCCTCCTTGGTTCCGTCACTGGTGGACACCTCGAAAGCATCGTCTATCACCACATTCATGAACTCGTCAAATCCCCGTATCTTGCCCTGTATTCTCAGTTGTGTTTGTTCGTAGAGCCAGATCGTCACTGGTGCTTGCAGTTGCAAGTACTTGAAAATCAAGTTGATAGGGGGAAGCATGCTCTTCTCTGATCTGGAAGACATCGTTATGGTTCTTTAGTTATATCTCTGTGTTGTGGCTGGTGGAAGTAGCTGTTGTAGGAGTTGATTAGTAGAGGTTGAAATTTTTAAGATGGAGACTTTTGGTGCGACTTTCGAGACATTTGTAGACACTCGTAAACGCTCCAAAGAGCACATCTCAAGTACGCGTATGGTAGTGCCTCTTAATGGTGCTTAGATCAGCTTCAGCACAACTCAAACCGCACTTTCAGAGCTCCAGCGAGGTATTCAGCCCCAAATGGAAGGTTTGGGCGAAGATTTGAAGCCTCTCTTTATCCAATGGGTCCAAGACGCGGCCATCACAGCCACCAAACGCGGTGGAGGAGGTAAGATGGCACTCTTCTACAACAGAGCCTTGGACAAGCTACGAAAGTTCGACCAACCGATCCGCGATCCGAAAACACTACGGCTGGTTCAATATATTGGTGGGAAAACTGTTCAATCTCTAACAAAACAGCTACGCCAACACTGTTCTGACTCCGGTTTGGAGTTTCCTAAGGAATTTGAAGAGGAGACAACAGAAGCTTCCAAGCGAGCACCTGACGAGCTTGACGCTGATCTGGGTCAACCAATAGCCAAGAAACAGAGAAAAAGGAAACAGTATATTCCTAGGCATAGATCTGGAGGATTTGCAATAATGATTGGTCTTTACTTGGGTGACAAGCAGCGTATGGGTCTTTCGAGGGAGGAGATTATCAAACGAGCGTCTCCATATTCTGATAAGTCTTTCAGCTCGAATCCAGGCTCAAACGATTTCTACTCTGCTTGGTCCCTGATTAAGATTCTCATAAGCAATGAGATAGTTGATTTTAGTGGCCGATCTCCGAAAGTGTACTACTTGACAGACAAAGGCTTGGAATTGGCAAAGAGATTGGCAGGAACCGTTGACGGAGGAGAAACCGAAAATCAAAGTCAGGACCCGAATGAGGTCCCTGTCGAAGAGCAGGACGTGTCGTATGATAATAATGTGCGAGTGCTGCCAGACACCTCATACAAAAGCGCAGTACCAAGATCCCAATCTTCTCCGCTCAAAGACCAGGGAAACGAATTCTTTGTCAACGAACTGGAATCTTCGCTGGAGGCGGAACTGCAAGTACAAGACTTAGGTCGTCTGCAACACGACTCAACCAATCGAATCTTTGACGGCACGAAGTACGACGTTTGGCTAGGTGAGGAGTATGAGATTATTTTAATCATAGACAACAGAGAAATCAGATCTCAGCAAGAACGAGACTTCTTTCATACCAGGCTCAGCACACTCAATGTCAAATGTGAAACTCGAGCTTTAACCGTGGGAGATGTTTTGTGGATTGCCAAGCATACCACCACCGGCAAGGAGGTTGTCCTTGATTATATCTGTGAACGTAAACGGTTTTCAGATTTGGTGATGTCGATTAAGGATGGTAGGTTCCAAGAACAGAAGAATAGATTGAAAAAAACAGGAATGACACATCATTATTATATTGTCGAAGAGAATGGCATTGACAGCGCAGGAGAGAGCATGGAATCGGTCAAGACTTCACTTGCCATGACTATGACGGTTTCCCACTTTTACCTTAAGAAATTTCGGGACATAGATGAAACAATTCTGTTCCTAGCTTCCATTACACAAGTCATAAAGGATACTATTCGAGAGACAAAGCTAATTGTGTTGAAACCAAGAACTTTGAACTCTCAAAGCGAATACACTGCGATACTTCTCAAATTCAAAGAGAAGTTCGAGAACCGTCTGTCGAACACCCAGTACAAGTGCGTGCACATGTTCAGCGTGTTTCAACAACTGATGGCTAAGACGGGAATGATGACAGTTAAGGAAGCATACATTCTAATGTTAATGGCCATCAGAGGTATTTCTCTAGAGAGAGCCATCACTATACAGAGCCGGTTCCAAACCCCTAGTCAACTCATCCAATTTTACAATGTTCGAAATAGGATGCTAAGTGTGGAGTCTAAGAAATTGCTAATGATGCAAGAGTTCAAAGACCAGGTGGGCAACAAAAAGATCGGGCGTTCTCTCCTGGAGACTATTTACGAAGTATGGGGTTCAGATCTGTAGGTGCATCCTCCTAGGTGCCTCATAGATCTTAATGGGTAATTTCACGATATAAATGAAACAAAAAAATCTTATAGAAACAAAATGAACTTTCATTCGTTCGCTGGGAACTATAAGAGTCGTCTTGTAGTGTCTTGCACCGGAATATCTCTAAGGCTAGTATGGTCCACATCGTACGTGATAGCTCTCTTAATTATGTCTCACGTGACTTAGGCTATTCGATGAAAAGTGAAAAATATACCGAAGAAAAAAAATCAAAAGCTTCCCCAAGTAACCAACGAATCATAATGGGAAAAGGAGTCCTCAAGTACGGTGGAAAGTCCGGTATCTTACCAAAGATCCGTCCTGTGTTCAAAAGGTTCCCAATCAGACCAAAGAACGAAGAAGAAATAGCCAGGGAATCGAACGTGGTTCTGGGATATGCTGAAGGTGTTCCATTACCGCAAAGAAAAGGTTTCACGTTCCACCGCAATGCTCCTGAAAAGCCAGTGCTCACTGTAGAAGAAAGAATCAAGAGAAACATCGAAGACAGAAGACCAAAGGAGCCTGTTGACGAGTCAAAATTGTCCAGCAACGAAATATGGCAATTGAAGAGAGACGAAATCCGTCGTGACTACTTGAGAGAAGCTTATTTGGTTGAAGCCGAGAGATTGAAGAAAGTCGACGAGTACAAGGCCAAGGTTGCGCTCAAAGAAGAAGAGTACGCCAAATCGCACGTGTACGAAGAAAGTCTGGCTGAGCAGTTAACCTTGCCAACCATCGACTCATACTTGAAGGGACCAATAATGAGAAACAGAACTAGTGAAGAAGAGATTTTGGTGCAAGAGCAGAGACTCATAAATAGGAAGACCAAGGAATTGGAAGTTCTCGAAAACAAGGCCAATCTTTTGTTGGACTTGTACCATTCTGCCTCTACGTTCATCACCACCGAAGAGGAGTTGGAAGCTGCCATCAAGAAGGAATTCGACAGCCACCCAGATGCATACGGAAGAAGTCACAGTGCCATAAGTGCGCAGTTACTTTCTGCTGGTAATGGACTGGTACATGTTGTGCACAACGAGGCCTTGATTTCGGACCAGATCTTGGGTGAATTGAACGGAAAGCCAGGTTTGCAGAACATCAACGATAATTTGAGTGGTGAGTCTGAGAAGATCAAGCGCGAAGCCCAGTTAGCAGTGAACCAGAACAAGGAGTTCTAGGTGGAGTTGACTTTCGGGAGAAATACCCAGAAGGTCTCTAAGACTATTTGTACATAGAAATGAAGAGAAGAAATAGAGCAATTCTGTAGTTTAGGTACAGCCTTTCAGTACTGGTACTCCAGCGGGGCCTTGGGGCTGTTACTTGTAGCTGGTACCAAGATATTCCACTGCCTAGTGAACCTCGCCAAATCATCACTAAAATGTTCTCACTAAATAATCCTCACTAAACCCATCTTCTCTAAAAAAACTTCCACTAACATCACAACAAACTCTTCATAGATGATCGCACAATGGCAGTCGTAGCTAAACAACCACAGACTTACCAGTATTACTTCGACAGGGTGTTGACGAAAAGACTTTACTACGTCAATAATATCAGCATTCTAGCGGCCATATTCGCTTCAATCACGCTAAATCTACCATACGGTGCTTTCTGGCGAAATTTGCTCTTTACTTTCGTGGCAAGAGCTCCAGTGATATACCTAGCCCTCTTGCTAGTGAAACAGGCTAGACGCAAGTTCTCGACTGTGGAATTCACCCCGTACAAGACGTTCAATCAGCAGCTATTTCACTCTGTGTTTTCAACCAAGTTCTGCAAGCTGGCTGTGTTCTACATCTTGTCGGCCTACTTTGTTCATTTGGTGTTTATCTTCCAATTGCCTTTGAGATCGCAGTACTACGTTCTTTCTAAAGAGTACAGGCAAAAGCCATTGATCAATGACGAATGGGTATACTACTGGGTGTTCCCTTTGGTTCTAGCAACCATCTACACCGTGATCCACGTTGTATTCCAGCGCAATTTGCTTGCTTTCAAGTATGGCGTCAACAGAACGTCTCCAGATGAAAATCTCTTGCTCAAGTCACCGCAATTGATCATCAATTCGTTTCTCTTGAGTGTTGTGGTTTCGATTGTCTCGCCAGTGATATACTTATTCATAAGGCCAATCATCTACAGAGCGAATTTCTTGATCATTTTGCTCCTTGGCTTGGATTCTGGAGTTCCTTCTTATGCCGTCTCCTTTGGAGTCCTTGCTAACTTGACGTACGTTTCGTTCCACATCTTGCTTTTATGGGAAATTGTCAATCACACCTTTGGTGTTTACGCGACAATCGGTTGTTTGGATGGGAAGAAACCAATCAGTACCTATAGCTCTGATCCAATCAACACGTTGCTCTCTGGATTGAGGAATGTGGACCCTGAACAACAATTGTGTAGATTGACAGCTTTCCAAGAATTGGCATACATAGCAACAAGCACAGACGTCGAGGGCCTCAAGTTGAGAAGTGCTGTCTACAATGCTCGCTCCAAGAGTGGTTACTTGTGGCCCAGCATTTTGAACGAATGCTCACTAGTGGTGAAAGAAACCACGGCGAGAATCAACTACAGAATTCCTTCGGACTTGACAGTGTTGAAAGAAATGACCAGAAATGACAGTAAGGGTGATTTCTCCAGACATGACGATTCAGAAATATTCGGTAACTCTTTTGCAACAGCCCACTCCACCTCAGCAACAAACTCCGCTAAGATCCCACATTACAGCCAAGCTGTGGCCACAAACAGCTCAACAAACAAATGGATCCAACTATTCCAAACCCAGATTGCTACTCCAATCAAAAGCATCTTGGTTGCTGCTTTGGACATCACTCCAAAGAGCACATCTCCAACATCATTGTCTCAATTTCAGATGGTTGTAAGGGATTTTTTGCAAACAGTTGACTATTACAACAATAAGTTCTTGCTGTCCAACTTTGGTGTTTTCTTCAGAATCACCTTGAAGAGAGATACCGAATCAAGGGTATTGAACCCAGTGAACTTCGGTAATTCCATAATTGCGTTGTGCAACTTACTATTGCATTCTCTTGATGAAGACAAGAACTTCTCAATATTGAACGACCGCAATATCCGTGAGATATTGGAATTGTTGGAAAAGCCTATCAGACTGACAAACAACTACATTGACTACTTGCCACACTCAGTTTACATACCAGCATCGAAGAGACTGAATAAGAAGTACCTCACAAACCACTTGGTGACTCTTTTACACGACTTGACTATGAACGAGTTTTACAAAATCTGTATTAAATTCAACCACAAGTTGAACGACTTGACTTTGAATGCAAGGACATTCAAATTGGCTAAGTGGGTAGTCGACGTTGCGATTGCACAACAACAAACTAGTACTCGAGAGAATTTTAGGTAGTGACTACTAAGATCTTGTCAAGCACACACTATCCTTAATGCTTATTATTTATAGTAAAATATTTGAAAGAACGAACTTTGGTTTATTCTTTTGCATACACTGCTCCAAAATGCAACCCACTCCTATACTAATTTACAGTAATTCACACATCCACAGACCTAGTTTCACAAGTATTCTTTTTTTATATCTCTTACTGATCTTCTCTTCTCCTGCCGTTATTGGCAGTTTGATTGGGCAAAGTGTCCAATAGAACTGGCTTGATGACTTGTTCGTCAAACTTTGTGAACCATTTGGCATGCTCCTCTGCACTTAAGAAAGCACCTAGCACACCACTTCCAGTGTGGGCTGGTTCGACAAAGCCTGAGTTGGCTGTTCCACTCAGAAGCAAGTCATCCACGTCACTGGCAATTAAATCCTCATCATCGTTGTCACCGGAGAGACTGCCCATATTGATATCTTGCGGATCCATTTCTCTACTGAACGAGGTCCTACTACTTCTTGGGTTGGAAACCAAGCTGGTGGTGGACTCATTTCTTGAACGCATGTCATCTTTATAAATGCTCTTTGAAGAAACAGTGATTGGAGCTCTAGAAGGTGCGGCACCTGAAGGAGGCACTGGTGGAAATCTTCGGTTACCCATAAAGGAGTTGTTTGCAGGGGCATTTGCGTATGGCAAACGAGGAGCCTCGATGTCAAATTCATCGTCAGAGTCATTTGAGTCGTCAACCACCCCGACCTTGATTCCCAAGATCTCCAACATGGATGCGGTGGTACCACCGAATAAGATTACTGTAAGCACAACAACCACCAAAACGGTAGCCAATAACGTTGACTTAGCCTCACCTTGGATTCCCATAGCCAAGGCAACACCAACGGCACCTCTCAAACCTGCCCAGAAAATCATCATTTGGTAGGAATGGGTGATTTCATCTGGGAGGGTCTGCAGAGAAATGCCACCGTTGAGAGTCACTCTCTCGTTAAATCTCTCGAAACGTTGTCTGTAAAGGAAGTTGAGGAATTGAGACAAGGGGAAAACGGCACACCATCTAGCCACACAAATCAGGATGAAAGTGACAATGATCAACAAAGGCTTAAAGACCAACTCGACTTCGGTGAACAAAGACAAGCCAAGGTAGATGAAAATGAAATTCTCAGACAACTGAGCCAACAATTGGAAAATGTACTTCGTGGCAATCTGGGTACGTCTTGACATGTTGAAGAAGGCGTAATGCTTCAAGGTGATACCACAGAATAACAAGGATACAATGCCCGACATATGAGCACCATTCGAGAAGAAATACGACTCGTAGGCAAACAACAATACAAGACAGGTTTCAATCTGAGGGTAACGTCTAATGTGCGAGTGCTTCAAAACAAGCGCAACGCATATACCCACCAAGATACCGATGATGGTTGAAATGGTAAAACTCATCAAAAATAAGCCGATACCTTCGAAGAAGGAGCTAAATCCGACAGGGTGTCCATGGAACTTCTGGCACGTTTCGAACATGACAATGGAAATGGCATCGTTCAACAAGGATTCACCAAAAATAATGGTGTAAAGCTTTGGATCCACCTTGTAGGCGTTGAAGATGGACAAAATGGTGACTGGATCCGTTGCAGAGAGTGTAGCACCCACAGCCAACGCATCGACAAACTCGAACTTGATACCATCGAGGCCCAAGGCCGTCCAGACATAGAGAATGGTACCCAACACGGTGGCCGAAATGAAAGTTCCTGGAATCGCAAAGGTCAAAATGGAGCCCAAGTTGTTGAAGAAGTTCGCCTGATGTAGCTCGTAGCCCGAGTTCAAGATGATTGGTGGCAACAAGATGTTGAAGAAGTAGGAGGAGTTGAACTTGACAGCATCCTGGATGTAGTGGCCAGGCAGCACCCTGATTATCAAGCCCACAATCATCCCGTAAAAGATGGACAACACGGTCTCGTGCACCGCCTTGATCCTCCGCTGCTGCAAGAAGTAGGACGACCACAATGCCGAGCAGAGCAAGAGCAAAAGAATGAAGAGGGCCCATGAGCTGAAGATCTCCTCTGTGGCTGGGTCCGGTTCTTCCGTCAGATCGTCGGGAGTGGACATATCCGGCAGGTCCTCGTCCACGCCGGTGCCCAACGCACGCTTGGTCAATTGCTTTACCGTGAATAGTATAATGCTTGACATGGTTAGCTTGGAGACTGTTTATGCTAGGGTAGCTTTTTCGTTCGGTGCTAAATTTGATAGATTGTGCGCTTACGTAAGGGCCCGTCCCGATCTGGCGATAATGGATGGAACAGCGAGGCCAGTGTGCTTTCACCAAGGGCGATGCTGCTGCTGCTGGCAGCGACGTGTTCGAGCCTGTGCTTCGTCGTGAATGCGACGGTTCCAGGGTGACTTTCGGGAAGCTTTTAGGGGACTTCTACGTCGACATAGATCGAGCCTCGGCCTAGCTGCTACTGGAGAAAGCCAGATGCTTGGATTTACCGAGAGATAACGTGAGGGATCGGGCTATGTGCGTTTTGGAGTTAGTTGGAGGCGTATGCAAGGTGGAAGGTACCGATAGGACTATAAAAGGGTAGTGGACGTATTGGTGACTTTTAATCTGCTCGCCTGACGACTGACTCTTAATGTGCGGGTCTGGGCCATACGTGATTGCTGCAACCCATTTTGCAGCATTCACCTTTGAGCTCCAGCTTTTGGGCTTTAGAGCATCACCTTTAGTATCCTTTAGAGCTTGACCTTTAGAGCCTGTCAGTTTCTTGAAACTACCGGATCCTTCTGCTATGAGTGCTCTTTGGCTGGACGTGGAAATCAACCAGCACTAGCGAACACCAGGTTAGTTGCGATATCTTACACCAATAGAATACTTGCTATACATCCTCATGAGCCCCGACACGTATACAACACAGCAGCTCAAGTGTAGACACAACTGCTCTGGGGTCTTCAGGTGGGTGTTCTTGTGTCCACAGACCTCAGTCGGTGTCCTTCCATTGCAAAGTGCTCCTTCGTGGGTCCTACAGACGCGTCAGTCTTCACTAGCCACAGCAGGAATCGCCATCTTTGACTGGTCCTTCGCAGTACAGAGCATGCTACAGTCTAGAAATGTGTCTGGGCTACACAGAGAACCAGGTGATGTACACAGGTAAATTCCAGGCGAATACGACGGCACCGTATATGAAATTCATTAAGGTTTCACACACCAAAGTGTAACGCTTCCAACTTGAATTTCCTTATCACCCAACAAGTTCCCTGCGGATACACGAAGGTGGCCCTGCCAAGCCACCATGATAAATTAGGGACTCGACTTCTGCTCAAAAAGCTCGAGGGTGAATGCTAGAAGAAGTAGGGCACCAGGATCCTCTAATTTGGCACACTTCAGAAGATCCACAATACGGCACATTCCTTCGAACCAGGCTTTGCAGACGAATCCGCAAGCACTAAACCGAAACCAGCTCTCTTTAGGGACCCACTTCGACGTGCATTGCTAGGCTCTAACCATAAACTGGTTCTCCTTTAAGTTCTAAACCTAAACCAAAATAAGAACTAGACTTCAAGGTGCGTTCTACAGCTGACAGATTTGAGAAGCCAGACAATGCTACAAGCTGGGAAAGAGAATAGAGAATTCCACTAGGTGATAAGAGAATTCCAGGAGCTGAAGGAGCGTTCCTCAGCTGTGCACCGAATCTCAACTTGCAACATCTTGCACCAACTGGAACCAGGTTGCACTACAACCGACTCCCACTGGATAAGGAGCTTCTCCAACATTCCTTAACCACCCAACCACGTTTGAAAAGAAACTAAACCTAAATCAAAGACACAGTTCGACATTCTTGCTACGACAAAACGAGTTGGTTTCGATCGTTTGCTTGCCACAATGGCACCTCCAAGGTGCTGGCAGCATGATCTTCCAACGGTGCCAGCTCCAGCATCCTGAACGGCTCGAGAAACGGCCACCAGGCCCCATTTCTCGCTGCTCGTGGGCATTTCATCTCTACGCAAGCTCACCACCCAGCAGTGCGCCTGGAACACCCAACATGCTCTGCAACCGGAGTCTGTCACCAGTCCAACCTGCCTTCGAGCTCGCATCACCATTGCAACCACACTGCGACTCGCACGTCCAGACCTGGCTCCCCGAAACAGAACATCTTCTTCAGAATACGGAACAACATCATTAATTATTAAGGCTGTATACAGGGCCCTGGTGTACACTGGCAAAAATAGAAAATCACAACAAAAAATTGCAAGGCATCGTCACGGACCAGCAACCAGAACAACTAAAAATAAGAATCAGCACCACTTTCTTCAGCTCCGTCGAGACCAGATCCACCACATTCGCTTTAAAACATGATCAAAACTTCGTCGGCTGCAAGCAAGTCATTTGACAGGATGAAGCCTCCTTTTCTCAGTTCGCAGGTCAATCCGAACAGCTCTTCGACCAACTTGAGCAAGCTCGGAGGTGTCAGCGACAAGATGGCCGCCAAAGAGTTCCAGCACCCCAAGCCGAACAAGCGCATCAACTTGTCGAACAACAACCACTTCAGCTCGTTTCTGATGCCCATAACGCCTCCGGTGTCAAACTCATCCACGCCTACAAACGAATACAAAAACTACCCTAGAGCCCCCTCCACGAGCTCGAGGACCGTGCAATGGTTCGTGCTGTGGATGCCCCCGGTCGACGTCAAAGTCACCGTTCTTTGCATCAACTGGTACGTGTGCTCCATCGTTTCTTCAAATTCAACCAAGTTGATCTTGTCCCAATTTAAGTACCCCATCACCTTGACTCAGTTTCAATTCTTGATCAACTCCATCCTATCGCTCGTGCTTTTATGTGTCGTCACCTCCGCACCGAACACCTACCTGCGCTTTCCAAAGGGTGTCTTGCCTCCTCCAACCCACAAGCTGGTTGTGAAGACAATCTTTGCATTCTTGACCCCGACCGCACTTGTCATCAGCACAACCTTGCCAATGGGTCTCTTTCAGTTCGTTGGCCATATCACCTCGCATAAGGCCACCTCCTTGATCCCGGTCTCCTTGGTCCACACAATCAAAGCTTTGTCGCCTTTGATCACAGTTTTGATCTACCGTGCCTTCTTCAGAATCAAGTATCAGAAAATCACCTACGTCACCTTGGTTCCCTTGGTGCTCGGTATCATGCTTACATGCTACAAGAAAAAGAGTAACTCTAACTCGGGCTTCTCCCTGTACCTTATTGGCTTGTCGTACGCGTTCATTTCAATGTTGATATTTGTGTCTCAAAATATCTTTGCCAAAAAGAGACTTACTATTGAAAAGCTGGACAAGATCCTATTACCCACTGCAAACTCATCTCCATCTTCTTCCGATAAGAAGTTGGATAAACTCACTATTTTGTGCTACTGCTCAATGATAGGATTTGTGTTCACCATGCCATTTTACCTCATTTCAGAGATAGCAAACGACACCTTTTCCTTATCTGTGATAACTCCAGGCATCTTCACAATAGTGTGCATCAATGGATTTGCTCACTTTCTCCAGTCATTACTTGCTTTCCAGATTTTGGGTGCCATGTCTCCGATTAACTATTCCATTGCAAATATCTTGAAGAGAATTATAATTATACTCCTTGCATTTATATGGGAGAACAAGAATTTCACCAGAATCCAGGGCTCTGGCTTGGTGTTAACCATGGTTGGTTTGTATTGTTATGATAGGTGGGGAGCATCCCAGCATGATTAGTGTCGAGAACCCACTACTATAATAGTGCACACCTAACCGTCTTGCCAGAAATGATCCATAAAAAAGTATACCCTCGATCATTTATCTTCAAAGCTCCACGAGCCAGAGTTGGCGTGTTTCAACTCCTGTGAATTTGACCTACGCCACCTGAGAACTACACATACATGGCAGGCCCCATAAGTAATGCCGTAGTATTGGATATTGAATACACCGACACCGCTCGAGCAATGGATTTGACTTATATACTGCCCGTTTATATCCTCTGTAATATTATCTTAGCTGAAGAATGCAGAATGCACTTGGTTTCAAATTACATCTTACTATTAGTGTACGCAAGCTTGTACGAGCGATTTTTCTTAATGAATCTTATTGAATATATGCATAACTGAACTCAGTTAATCCAGATTAAACTTGTGAACACCGCAAACTTTTAAAAGGGCACGTTGAACATCTTGATAATACCAAGTCAAACCAATGATCTCAAACTAACATCTCATACTAATGAACGTCCAAACGAATGAAAATCCATGCTGGAGAATCCAACCTAGTGGATCCACTAGTGACCTGCGCCGTCTGCGTTCAAGGCCTTCTTGATTATATCACCAAATGCAACCATGAACACAGTCTGCCAGACTCCCAACATGACTCTAGGAGCGACACCTCTGTACAAACCCTTGATACCGTTTGTCTTGTAAATGTAACTGAAGGCAGAAAACACACCCAACTTCTTTGGTCTGTTTGCATCGGTGGTCTTGGACTGCATCTCGACTCTGATAACCTCGATAGGTTGGTTCCAAGCAGAGAGACCACCACCAACTACGGAGGCTGCGATCTTTTCAACGGCATTCAACTTCTGGTCCTTTCCCTTGCTGGTCAACTTTCTAATGGCATCTTCAGCCAATCTGGAGAAACCGAATCTGGAACCCCAATTGGTCATTTGTCTAATGGCAACAGCATTGACACCCTTGTTAATACCCCTGATACCTTCTCTCTTGTAGATGTCCTTGAACACTTGCATCGAGGTCTGTTGAACAGCTCCGCCGACAGCTTGCTTTGATCTTGTGATTTCAACGGTCTTCATACACGTGCAGAAACCCATGGTCAAGTAAGCCTGAACCAAACCACCCAAGACACCTCCACCCATACCAGCTACAAAACTGCTGGCACCCAACTTCTGGAAGTGGTACTCACCTTCGGCAGAAACAAAGAGCAACACGGCACCCTTGGTCGAGGCCTCGATCCAGGCCCACGGGATCAACCCTTGGTAGAAGCCTAAGAGCCCTCCTCTGGACAAAACAAGCTTCCCCGATTGGACAAAGGTAAGCTGTCTGTTGGCAGCCATGGTGGTTTTGATCACCTCCAACGGCATTCCCAAAGTCGTCACCTCGGCCATGTTCAACCCAGCTCCCAAGAGGATGTTGGAGAAGTTGATCGGTTTCTTCTTGATTTCAGCAGGCATAGTTATCAACGGTTTGCTACTTAAAGTGGTGCTTCTTGCTGAAAAAACTCGAAGAAATGGAAGATACGGGTGGTGCTTACTTAATCCACACGTTAATCTTGATTGTGTGAAGAGGCCCGTATTTATATCTTTCGTGTCGCTGACAGGCTACAGCCGGGACAGGCGTAGCCCGGTAGTTTGGGGTGTTTTGATTGGTTGGAAGAGGCGGACGCGACATCGGCATAGCTGGCAGCTACCCCGCCACTTGGGGCAGTTTGCAGTGTTGAGCAGAGATGTTGAGCTGGAGTGGTAGTTGGAGTGGTAGTTGGAGGTGGCAGGATGGTGCTGTAGTATGTCAGTGGTGGTGGGTACTGGCTGGTACCAGTCGGTGCTAGCTGGTGGTCATTTGATGGCCTAACGGTGACTCTTCGCTGTTAAGCCTCTGCAATTAAGCTGGCTGAGAATTTGCATCCACTTCTTCGTTTGGGTGCAAAATGCAGCCATTTCACACTGTGCCAAATATGAACGTGTTCTGAGCTTGGAGTTGCTTTCCAATACTGGTGCTCTTCTAGTAGTACTTGGTTTAGGCATAAGTTTGAGTTTCTCAACGTTAGATGCTTATGGTGGGGGGGGGGGGGCTCTAGAGCAGTTGGTACTGAATTCATACGTATTCAGGGAAAAGTTTGAGGTAGAGATCAGCTCAAGTGCAGACTTATTGCTGATCTGAGAAGCTGGCTCACTCTGGACCTCTTATGTCCTTTGAATTACCAAAGTAAGGAAGGTTCCACTACCTCAACAGAAACACCCAGAATAAACCTCGGAGTAACTTCCTTACAGATTCGTTGTGACAGTAACGTCTTCACTTGTCTGCTTCACTTTTCAGATTCACCTCTCTGCTTCACCTCTCTGCTTCACCTCTCTGCTTCACCTCTCTGCTTCACTTCTTCTTCACGTCAGCTTCACTTCTGCTTCTCACCTCTGAATCGATATGTAATTGCCACCTTCTGTACCTTAGCTCACGTGCGGCGGAATTCTACACTATCATGACAAACTCTGTAACCTCTGAAATCCCAAATCTAGACCTTACAAAGTCTCCGCCTCACCCACAACCATCGCAGATACTCGTGACTGGCTTGACCTGCCATAGCCTTACCCATTATCTGATGACTGGAGCACCAATTCCGTCAAAGTCACGTGACTCACCTAAAATAGACCAGATCATCAAATTCCAAGTTTCTCATAATAAACGAATCCCAAGACTCTTCATAAGTGTCTTTAGGAATCTACTTCGACTTCAAAATGGGTATAAAGAATATGTTCAAGAGAAAGGAGCCGTCCGAGGCTGAACTTGTCAACGACTTGAACAACCTAGGCATTTCAACGAGGTCAAACAAGACCAGACCAGACAAGTTCGGTGCTTTCCAGCAATATGCTCAAGAGAAGCTGCAAAACAAGCCTGGGTTTGCACCAGTGAACCCATATGCCAACGTGGACAGTGTCCAGGGCAACCCGTACGCTCAGGATGCTGGCGGACAGGCTGCAGGCAACGCAGGTGGCAGCAATCCTTACGGTGTTGGCAATAGTAACGGAGCGGCAAATGGGGCAAATGCGTCTCCATACTCGTCTGGTGGAGCCAACAAGTCTCCATACAGCGCGGGAGCAAATGGATCTCCATACAGTTCCGGTGCCAGCGCGTCTCCATACGCCTCTGGTGCCAACGGGTCTCCATATTCTACTGGTGCGAACAGCTCTCCATACAGCTCTGCCACTGGTTCCGGCATTGCAAAACCTACAGCGGCCACGCAGGGATCTTACCCATCTGCTAGAGCACATGACCCTTATAGCAGACAAACAAGAAGGGCCGGTCTCGAGTCCACGCTGTCCATAGCAGCTCCTTCATACAAAACAGTTGCCTCGGCAAGAGACGACGATGCCGAATCCGTCATTGATTTGAATAGAATTCCTACCGCTCAACCGTTTGGAGCGAACAAGCCAGCCAGAAGGGCAAACTACGGTGCTGATGACGAACAAGAGACGTTGGATCTTAATGACTTGCCTGAGGAAGAGGACTTGAATTTGAACTTGGACTATGACGAGGAGTTACCCCAGGAACAGGAAGTCAACTCGGAGGACGAAGAAGTTGAAGCTATCAAACAGGACATCAGGTTTGTTAAACAAGAGTCTGTTGCATCGACTAGGAACACACTTAGGATGGCGCAAGAAGCAGATGCTCTGGGTACCAACACCATGGGTATGCTTGGATCTCAATCTGAGCGTATTTTCAACGCTGAACAGAATTTGTTATTGGCCGACACGCAAACGGAGATCGCCGACTCCAAGTTAAGGGAACTCAAGAGATTGAACCGGTCTATATTCGTGCCATCGACTGGTAATCCGTTCAACAAGAAGTCGAGATTGCGTCAGCAGGAGGAGCTGATCAAGAACGCAAAGGCGCAGGAAAAGTACATGAGAGAGACCAATAGACAGGAGATGTATGCCAGTGAGCAAAGAATCAAGAACGGGATCACCAGTACCGCCACTCTGAACGAGACGCATCAAAAGTATCGTGGCGAGAACAATTTGGCGGCGGCCCAGAGGTATCAGTTCGAGAACGACAGTGAAGATGATGAGATGGAAAAGGAGATCGGAAGTAACTTGGACCAGATTGGCCAGTTTGCCAAGAAGTTGAAGCAGTCTGCGAAAACGATTGGAACGGAGGTTGATTCTCAGAATGCCAGATTAAGAAAGATTGAAGAGGATGCAGATAGGTTGGATATTAATGTTCACATGAACAACACGAGGTTGCAAAACATCCGATAAGCATGGGAAGGGTAAGACCCGGAGGTGAGATCCGAGGTAGATTCAGTTCTTTAATACAAGTTTTTTGAGTATGAAGGTGTAGATGTAGAGGCAGTAGCAGGTGCGACGTAGATGAGAAGAACATGGAGTGAACAAGAACATGAAAGGAAGTCAAAGTAAGTGGACAAGACTTGAAAGAGCTGAAAGTGAACAAGAAGCTGGAAATGAAATTGAAATAGAACTTGTAATTGAAATAGAGCTTGAAAATGAAAAAGGAGTTGGAAAGCAACAAGACTTGAAAGTGAAGAAGACGCTAAAAATGAACAAGACCTGAAAGTGGCATGAACTTGGACGTGACTTGAACTGGTAAGTGAACAGGAGATGACCATGAACTCACTTCAAAGTGAGCTTTCTTGGAATATGAAAAATCCAAAAAAGATTGCAGCACGAGAATTTCGCGTATGGTCTCCCACTACACTACTCGGTCTCGCTCTTAGTAGCTTAACTACAGTTGATCGGACGGGAAACGGTGCTTTCTACTAGATATGGCCGCAACCGAAAGTTATAAGAAAAACGGTGGCCTGCAGAAGCAGAAACACGTTGACGAAGCCAGAGGAAGAGCAGAGTAGATCAATCACGTGATATATTCTGCAAACCGACAACTCCTCCACAGCCGTACAGACGCCTTCAAAAGGGCAGCAAGAGGAGTTGGGGTGTCTGAACCGCTCTCTCTACATCCTGGTTTACTCAGATCTTGTCTAGCTCGTCAGAATTGGCACTCTGAGTGGGCCTCTTCTGCCGACCTTCGAGGACCTGCATATAAAACACCGTCTGCCAGGCTTCGTCCAAAGGCAGCAGCACCCTTTGACACTTATATCACAAGGAGTGGTACTCCTGGTGCTCTGCATTGTCTCGGACAGAATGCAGAGTATTTCGGGACAAAGCAGTTTTGGTTGCGGAGCAGGCTGTTGCACGTTTCGATACACATTGGGAAATAGTCAGAAGAATGCCGAGGATGTCAAAGATTCCTCGTAGTGTGAAAATGTCCAGTGGAAGCAGTGGGGAACATCTCCAGGACTAGTGAGGTATTCAACGTTGAGTTAGACTTTTCAAAACAGACCTTAATGGGAATAACCAAGTATCCTTATTGACATCAAAACAGACCCTAATAGGAATATTCAAGTATCCTTATTGACAAGCGCAGCCTCTCAATTGAAACAACAGAACTAGACACCAGTTGACTCCAACAGCAGCCGAAGGATTCCACTAATCCAACTTCACTTCTCAATCCACAAGCTTCCTTCTAATTGCAATTTGCAATTTGGGTGCAAATTGAACGATTTTCTAGCAAAATAGGCACATTCCAGCCACCAGCCGCACGTTCCACCCCAAGCAAAACCGCCTAAACCCAAGCACCAGTCCTCGGTACAAGACTCCGTCCCCCGACAGCTTCGACAACAGGCACAGCACATGATCTAGCGTACCCAGCACATGAATTGAGCTACTCACATGATCCGACCCAGCTCTAGACTTGAAAAACTGTATACACGACATCTGAAAAAAAGGTTAAAGTGGCGGAATTTCAAGGCAAACAGAGCCAACCAGTGAGACGATAATCAGGCTGAGCCAAGCATTTTGGGGCAGATAACCCAACCGCTCGAGGCCCCGCCAGGAGAGGACCGGAAGGTGCCGCTGCCAGAACGTCGCAGCGACCACCCCCGAAACAAGCCCAGCACAGACGAGAAGACTCGCTCCGCAAGTGGCACGGTGGATTGGCACCACTTTCGAGGCCAGCCAGTATCACGCAATTGCGAGGGCTCCCGAATTCGTCCTCTGCTCGTTCAGCTCAACATCTCGTCTGTATTATCTTCCCGATCACCACTCGTACCTCACCAACCAGTACGATAAGCACGTTGAGGACACAAATGGGGGTGAAAAAGAAAAGGCCCAGCTCGACGGAGGATCCAGGACCTGCCAATAGCAATCGGCCAGCGCAAAGGGTTGATCCCAGGAGCTGCACACCGGCGAAAGGCCTCCAGCAGTGCCAGGCAGCACCACCAATCAGCACCACCTGGGCATCGCCAAAACACCGCCAGAGCAGCCAGAACAGCCCCAAAAACACCCCAGACAGCCCGCAATTGGCCCACGTCCTCCAACCACCCCAGCTCAACACTACCCAACGGTCCTGGAGCCACAAACACACTCTTCTCAACAATCCGTCGTTCCTACACATGGAGAAAAGGAAAGTAGCACGAAAGCCATCTCAATATCTCGTGCGCACCTTTCTTTTTTTTCCGAAGCTCCCTGTTGGCGAGTATATAAAGCCAGGCCCATATCCTCTGGTGGCAGCGGCGGCTTCTGGACAGCGCTAAGTAATGTCGAAAGTAACTTCTTCTACCACGTCTTCCATCCAGGGCCCTAGCTCGTCTGCGTCGGTGCAGCGGGTCGGCAACGTCGCCACGTTGGCCAAAGGGTTAACCGCCATAGACACCTACGGTGACGAGTTCAAGGTTCCCGACTTTGGCATGAAGGACATCTTGAGGGCCATTCCAGCACACTGCTACGAAAGAAGGGTCGCGGAGTCGTTCTTCTACGTGTTCAGGGACATCGCGCTCTTGCTCGGTGTCGGCTACTTGGGCAACACGTTTATCCCTCAGTTGCCTCACCAGGCGCTCAGATTCGGCGCCTGGGCCGTGTTTGCCTACGTCCAGTCGCTTTTCTGCACCGGTCTCTGGGTCATGGCCCATGAGTGCGGCCACCAGGCCTTCTCCGACTACGGCTGGTTGAACGACTCGGTTGGTTGGGTCTTGCACTCGTACCTCTTGGTTCCGTACTTCTCGTGGAAGTACTCGCACTCGAAGCACCACAAGGCCACGGGCCACATCACCAGGGACATGGTTTTCGTGCCTAAGACGAAGGAACGCTTCTTGGAGGCCCGCCACGCCCACGACATTGGTGACATCATGGGCGACGCGCCGATCTACACCTTGTTGTCGCTTCTCTTCCAGCAGACCCTCGGATGGGTCACCTACTTGTTCACCAATGCCTCAGGACAGGCCTTGCCGGACGTTCCCGCTTTCAAGAAGTCCCACTTCCACCCAAACTCGGCCTTGTTCGAGTCCAGAGACTACTGGCCCATTATTATCTCCGACATTGGCTTGGTTTTGCAGATAGCCGTCTTGTACCAGTGGTACAAGTACGCTGGTGGCTTCCACTTGTTTGTCAACTGGTTCTTGCCTTATGTCGGATGTAACCACTGGTTGGTGTTCATCACGTACTTGCAGCACTCTGACCCAACAAGACCTCACTACGATGCCCTGACCTGGACCTTTGCCCGTGGTGCCGCCACCACCATCGACCGTGAGTTTGGCTTCATTGGCCAGTACTTGTTCCACGACATCATTGAAACACATGTCTTGCACCATTTCGTCTCACGTATTCCTTTCTACAACGCCAGAGAAGCCTCCGAGGAAATCAAGAAGGTTATGGGTGACCACTACGCTCACACTGACGAGAACATGTGGGTTTCCTTGTGGAAGGCTGCCAGATGGTGCCAGTTTGTCGACGGTGACAACGGAGTGTTGATGTACAGAAATGTCAATGGATTGGGAGTTGCTCCTAAGTAGACTTGTCTGCCTTTTTCATACAAATTAGAGTTACCATATATATACATAATTCATAAATATATTAACCGAACGTTAAGAGACCCCAAAGGTGGGGTACCTGAGCTGGTTCTACGAGCTGGTTCTACGAGCTGGTTCTACGAGCTGTACTCTGTCCAGTCAAATCTAGACACCCTTATTCAGAGATCAACTACACCATACTCCTTTAACATTTCATTCCTTGGATGTCAATTGAAAGCTAGTAAAAGTCTGATGATCCCAGACTCTGCTTTACCTTCAGTATATAAAAGGTATCCATGTTCGGGTCTTCCTCCTATACTCCAAGTAGTCCTCCTTGAAAAACTCAACCAAGTATATCTCTTCGAACCTGATTCTCTTACTGAAGAACTTGTACAACACACAGCTCCCAGCTATTAGCACAAATACATTGTTGAGTAAGAGTTGCATTCCAATGAACCACCACCAGAACCCAAAGTAGCTGGGGTGCCTGGAGTAGTTGTATATCCCAGTGGTCACCAACTTGTGAGTAGAAGTCTCATGCTTCCTTTGGACATAATGGTTGAACGACTCTCTTGCAGTGCACATTGCCAACGTGCGAGCACACTGGCCTAGTAGCAACACTGCCAACCCCAAATACCCAGCCAAGTTGAAATACCTCCATCCAAACCAGCTCCTTGCCAAATACTCAACAAGCGCAAAGATGTTCATTATATGGACGTCCAAGTCCTCCAATATGAACGAGTCATCGTCAACATGCAAGTTGTTATAGAGACAGGTACTCATGAACTCTAGAAAGTGGAACGTACTCCAAAACATCAAGTAAGCATGGATAGGCAAATTACCACCGGTGAATGCTAGCAATAGGTTGACACTAAAGACACCACCTAAGAACACCAGCTTTCCGGCTATCACCGCTAGGTTGGCACCTTTCGGATCGTACTGTGAATTCAGCATAGAGAGCCTGGTTCTGCTTGTCTTTCGATCTGGTTGTTTCTCGAAGTATCGAATATCAGATTCGTTTTTTTTCCATAATGATCATCGTGATACGGTCCACTTGTTATGTATGATGCTAAGAAGAACTCCTTGGAAGAGATAGCTGCTGTTTCGTGTGCAATTGGTGGTGCTTTTGGTGTTGCACTCACCCTTCTTATCCTGGGATGTGGTAGATACTATCCATTGGTGGTGGTGTATGGGATGGTGCTTCCATTCCATTTCTTGACAGAGTTTCTAACTACCTATTGGTATCAACAAGACAAAGTGACCAGTAGGTCGTTTGTGATCTACGGTAACAATGGTAATCGTGAGTTCTGGATCCTGCAACTCCTCTGCATCTTGGAATTCATCCTCTGGAGGTCGTCTTGGTTTGCGCAAAAGAACCTCGTATCGACCAAGATAATAGGAACTTTGTTGATTGTTGCTGGGCTAGGCACTCGATTCGTGGCCATGAAAACGTGTGGAGAATCCTTTTCACATTACATCGAGGTTGCCAATAGAAAAGGTCACACCTTGGTCACACACGGCATCTATTCTGTCTCACGACACCCAAGTTACCTTGGTTACTGGATATTCATTGTCGGAGTGCAGACCTTTCTCCAGAACCCATTGAATGGGCTTTTGGACGTGTTGATATTGCTGGTTTTCTTCACCCGGAGAATACGATTCGAGGAATGGTTTTTGGTGAATCGATTTTACGGACAAGAGTATGAAAGGTATAAGGAGAGAGTTGGAATATGGATACCTTTTGTGTGGGTGTGAATAACTGATATTAAAATGGCAAGCAGTGGACGAGGAATTGAATAGTCTCAGGCTAAGCTTTCTTTCGATGTTCGGGATCAAGCCCACCAGCCTAGACTTCGGTGAAGCTCGCCTTGAGTTACAATTGCTTGATACAAGATATCTTAACCATGGACTACTCCGAATAGAACTACATCATGGGCACCAGCTTGATATCGAGCTGAAAGCCATTAAAATTCAATTGCATGTTGAAAGAAATGTGCCTGGCGAAGCCTGTTCCTGGAACACCTATATAAAAGGGTACTTCCTGGATTGGTTGCTCTTCCGAGTGGAACAGAATCACAAATACACTATCAACAAGGGACTAGATCTAAGTTGAGCATGCTACAGTCGGTGCCAAGAACGTGTGGGTATTCCCTGAGATCAATTCAAACTACAAGATCGAGTGGTTTGGTGAACCGGATCTTGTGGATACATAGTCAATATCGAAAAGATGAGATTGCCAATACAATTTCAAAGATAATTTTCATTCATTCTACACAATCAAAACCTTTTTACAAACTCTTGTTCATGAAACGCCTCTTGGTAAAAGCCAACCAGAACTTGCTAGGACTCAGTTCGTCCTCAGCATAAATCCTCTTCAACAAACGGGCAGCCAACTCTTGTCTGAACTGTTGTAAGTACTGTCTCAATAAATCGGCCTCGTTCTTTCCCGAGGGTGGCTGGTACATTGCGTTCAAAGGAAACCCAATGTCTCCTGGCAATTTGAAGTTGTCCAAACTCAAGTTGTTCAAGATCCTGGTGGCTTCTTTGTGAGTGACTGATTTGTTCAATTTGGATAAGCAGTCACTTATGAACAATATCCCGTAGATGAGTAGTCTGTCAGCACCTCCCTTGATCTCGAAGTTCTTGAAGAAGGAGTTTGCTCTGAACAAGTCCAAGGTTTCTTCAATTATGTCATAGTCTTGCTGTGAAGGATAAGCTGGGCCTCTGAAGCTTGTGTGGATTGGTAATAACGACATGTTTCCAATGGTTCTGTTGTCGGCGGAATCCTCATGGAGGAACGTAGAGTGGTACGCAGGCATGATCTGGGGGGCGTTGTTGCTATTTGTGTTGTGTGTAGCTTAGCTGGACTAAGGTTGATAGGGGAATTCTTTTGGCTGTGTGAGTTTAGAGGAGTGGTGATTCCGAAACGTGACACGAATCACGTGACAGAATAAGGTCGGCAGTCCTTAGAAGGTGGAGGTGGCACAGGCTGTGAGCCGGAGAAGTAAGTCTGGAAGTGCTGTGGGAGACTTGAAGAGGCTATAACGACGAATTGGGTGATTTTGGTGAAGTCAGGATAACGGAATCTCGTTTGGTGGTGAAACGAATAAGTGGGCGAGCTTATTGAAATATATGAAATTGCCAGGTACGTGGTGGTATTTTCCAGTTATTCTCTGAAATTTCCAGCGATTTGGAGAAGTCCCTACGTATTTGATGCGATAGACGGGCACTGGTGAGATTTGGTGGTTATCTGATCAACTTTCCAACTATTTCGTCAATTTTTCACTTATTTAGTGAAAATGTCAGTTAATTCGTAAATCTACAAGCTACTTGATACAGTAACACAGTTTCGTTACTTACCCCCCAGATCATACAGGAACGGTATATAATAACCACCCAAAAGGTATTAGTTGCAAATTTCAGGTCTTCAGCATGTTTCATAAAAAGTCTGTTGGGTGCAAAATACTCAGATCTCTTGTTGAGTTGAGCACTGAAATTCCGTCTGGGACACAATCAGCTAGTTCCGAGTAGTCGACAAGCTCGAAGCGCATTCAGATCCACCCAGTACAGCCTTTTCACGATTCAACTAGAAGCGTAGGCCCTTTTCGGTTTTAGTCTTTTTGAGAAGGTACACCGGTCTCTTCTAGCAGAAAGTGGGCTTGTGGTCTCCAGTGCTTGCTTGCCACCGTCCAAACTGCTCTACAACACGTCTCGCCACTCCAGCCCCCAGCCTAAACAGTCCAAACTGGGCCTCCTTTCAGAACATTCCGGCGGTGGCTTCCCCAACGGTATTTAGCTTCTTCCGGGAGGTTAAATTTAGAGAAATTTCAGCTGGAGGTCTCCACAGAGCCAGGGTGTCAGGGTTCAGTTCCGTGCTCGAGGTGGTTCGACTATTAGTGTTTAAGTTTTGTCACTAGCTGGCTCCAGCACCTTTCGCCAGGTGGAAGCGGCGTATCTCCACCAAAACAAGGCCGAATTGCACGAAACCGGTCAGGAACAGACGGAAAACACACGCGACACCTTATCCGTCGCTACGATTCGTGCCAGAGCGCGTGCTTCGCGGGGTGGATCAAGGTGTGGTGGATCCAGCCTCTGGCTCCGCTGGGTTCACTAATAAAAGTCAACCGACCCCGAAAACAAGGCGCGACAACAAATTTAAAATTTTATCGTTAACGTCCTGTTTTATCTTTGCTAAATACGACGGCCATATCCTTTGTTTTAGTGCCACTGCTCATTTCATTCTAAAACAGCCAGTGAACCTCCCTCCGGACATTCTTTCGTCATCCATCAAGGCCATTTTGCAGTTGTCGGTTTTTTTCTAGCTCATTATGTCTTTCAACTCTCCAGTTCCAACTGGATCGGCTCCTTCTGGTACTAGGAAGACATTGACCTCACCACATCCTCCAGGATACTCGCTGCCCCATCCAGTGAACATTCCCTCGCATTTGTTGCCGCTGGCCTTCTTGCAGCAGCAGAAGGTGAATAAACGCCAGCAGCAGACCCCTCTGGCTCCACCCCAGGCGATCCAGCCTGCCCACGTCAGTCCACCAGTGCAGCCACTTCAACAGGGACAGGCGTTGGAGCATCTGAAGCACCAGGACCACCTGCAAATCCAACAGCAGAGCCAACAGCCTCATCAGCAGCAGATCCATCAACAGCAGGTTCACCAGCAACCAGTGCACCAGCAACCGGTTCACCAACACCAACCCCAAAAGCAACACCAACAAATCCATCCTTTCATTCCACCTCAATCAGGTCAGCACCAGCAGGCACCTCCTAATCAACACAAACCATCACAGCAAATTCAGCATCAACAACAGCATTACCAGGAGTCTCACTCAATGCCACAGCAACACCAGCAAGGTCCACCAGCACCACAGCAGTACCAGCAGGCGCAACAGCTCCCACAACATCACCAGCAAGGCCAATCAGCACCGCACAGACGTCCTCCTCCGCCGCAACAAACCCATCTGTTGCCTCATTCTCAGCATTCGTTGCCCCCTCCACAATTCAAAAGTCTCCAGCCCAGCACTCCAACTAATCAGGTGTTCTCAGACGTAGGCTCGCCTTACTCAATGCAAGACTACTATCCTACTCCGCAGTCTGCCACTCCTCAAAAGGGTCTTCCTGCTGCTGCTGCTGCTGCGGCTCCGTACCCAGCATATGAGTTTGCGGACAACTCTTTGGACCCAGGCAGAACGGGCTCACTGCTGTCGTTATCGTACCCAAGTGACCCTCATCCTCAAATCCAGAAGTTGGATCAACAACCTCCGGATCTTCAGTATCAGAACCCTCAATTGTCCAAAAACACGGCTCCTCAAATTCCACAGGGAAGTCCTACCCAAAGGAAACCACGTAGAGCTCCCTCGGGAAACATGCAACCAATCCAGAGCAGCCAGGTGATGCATGAACAGCGTAGGATCTCGTCCACGTCGAACTTGCCCCAGTTTGGGTCCCCCAACCCGAGCGATGGTAGAACGAAGTCGTTGAGTTCGTCCACTGCGAGGAACCAGCCGCAGCAAAGAGTTCATTCTTTGCAGCATCATCCGCTGTATCCTAATCAGCAGTACCCGATCCCCCAACCAAGTGTTCCTTACCCAACTCAGCCAGCGCAGCCCCAGCCTCTCCAGGCCCAAAACACTGCCCCTAATCAGGCCCATAGGTCCCCTTCCACTGGCACTATGTCCAGCTCGAGCTTCTCACAATCGTCAAAGTCAAGATCGTTTACTTCCATCAGCAAATTGTCGTCCTTCTCCACCAAGAAATTCAGCTCGTCATCGTCCTTGGTTAATTCGGGCGCAACATCTGGAAAATTGGTCAGAGCAACACTGGTGACCACTTTACTGAAACAGATCTCCAATGGTGCTCCGATACACCCCAAGAAACCAGCTGTTTACCCAGCCTTGTTATCTCGAGTGGCTAAGGTGTTCAAAGAATCGATCATTTTGACCATCAACACCAAGGATGGTTTAGAGTACCATGACACATTTTCAGGAAAAATGGCCGTCGATATCATCTGTAGAATCATCAGGACAAATGACCGTAATTTGGCCTTATTGTTGGGTAGATCTCTTGATGCACAAAAGTTTTTCCATGATGTTGCCTATAACCATAGGTTGAGAGATTCGGTGCACGAGATTTACGCCTTCAACCATGTGTACTCAGATGCAGAATTCTATCAGGACGACAACCAATTAGCCAAACGCATTTCCTCCGGTAGCAGCAATGGTACCATTGGAGGAGGTCCATTCGGCGATCAGTACCAAATAACAGAAGGCTTACAGGATCACATCTTATCACAGCAACTCCCATCACACAACTATCAACCCACCGACATCTCAAGGGTACCAAGTGGAGGAACATTCATGGATGGTAGCTCCACATCACTTCTGAATATGGGGGGCACGCCCAAAGAACTTTCCGCCACCGAGCAGACTGGAGTGAATGGTGTTTTCACCATCTTGACAGACTGTTACTCTCCCTCGTGTAACCGCAACAGACTATGCTACAGTATTGCATGTCCACGTAGACTAGAGCAACAGGCACGTCTCAACTTGAAACCACAGGGTGGATTGAAAAGAGCCGTTTCAAGGTTGTCGCTCCACGAAAAGGAAGAGACCAAGACCTTGTGGCACGAAACAGTACCACAGTCTGTTTTGGATAAGTTGGACAAGGAAGAGAAGATGAGACAGGAGTTGATTTACGAGTTCATCTACACCGAACGTGATTACGTCAAGGATTTGGAATTCATGACAGACTTCTACATCATGCCGTTGCGCAACCCTGCAAACAACATTATTCCAGAGGCGCAAAGGGAAACATTCATTCAGACTGTTTTCGGTGGAGTTGGCGAGTTGCTCAGGTTGGCCAAAAGCTTAAGTGAAGCATTGACACGTAGACAGCAACAGCAGAAGCCTGTCGTTGAAACGTTTGCCGATGCGTTTTTGGAGTACATCAGCAGTTTTGAACCTTTCATTAGGTACTCAGGGAATAAAGTTTTTGCATCTTTTGAACATGAAAGACAGCAACAGGTGAATATGAAATACGCGCGATTCTTGGATGCTATTGAAAAGAAACCAGAGCTGAGAAAGCAGGATTTATCGTCCTTTTTGATCAAGGGTGTTCAGAGACCTGCCAGATACCAATTGTTATTGGGGGGTATCTTAAAGAACACCAAGCCGGACCACCCTGACTACAAAGATTTGATTAAGGCGAAGGAGGAAATCGAAAAAGTCTTAGGCAAGATCAATGAGCAGACTGGTGAGAGTACCGACAGACACAAGATTATGGTGTTGCACAGATTATTGGGTAAGCAGACTTTGGAGAACAAGTACAATTTCAGATTGGCTTACAGCAACAGAATCATATACCAAGTGACTTTGAGCAGAAAGAGAGATAACGAGAAGATTGACATGTACTTGTTTGAGCATGCGCTTTTACTTGTGAAACACAAAATTCAAAACAAGCGGGAACTCCACAAGGTGTTTGAGAAACCTATTTATTTGCCACTTTTGTTTGTTAACAGTGGGTTTGAAATCCCCACCATGAGAAGTGTGGTGACGAATAGGTACCGTGGGTCTCTTTTGACCGATACTGGTCTCAAGAATAAAGTTGAAACCACCAACTATATTGGAACGTCGTCGAACTCAAACGCCAAGTTGCAGTTGAATATTTTAGGATTGGGAAGCAACCAGGTCCATGCCAGTTTGTTTGCCGAAGACGTGACTATCCAGAACCAAGTATTACAGCAAATCCACAACCAGCAGAAGAAATTGATCGAAACAAATGACATTTTCTCTCTTTACAAGTTCGAAACAAGAAGGTTCCACGGAAACAACAAGATCAACTGTGCAGTTCCTTGCTATGGTGGTAAGAAATTGTTGTATGGTACGGATTCTGGTGTATGGCTTTCCACGGTGCGTTCGATCAGTGCCACGTCGAATGAGAAGATTTGCTCGGACCCAACTATGGTTATTAGCAAGTTGTACGTGACCCAGATTGAAGTTTTGGTCGAGTACTCCAAGTTGTTGATCTTGAGTGACAAGGTTCTTTATGAGTTTGACTTGTCTTGTACCGATTCTTTGGACCATATGAAGAACACCAAGACGGCCAAGATGATTTTGAACCATGTCTCATTCTTCAAGATTGGTATTTGCGACGGCAAGTTGCTTGTGTGCGGAGCCAAGAGTGGCGGAACGCATGCGATCAGCATATTTGAGCCGACTAACCCCTTCGACAAGAACCAGCAGAGGAACAAGAACAAGAAATACGAGATCCAAGAGGTGACGTTCAACTCCGAGCCGATTTCGATTTCGTTCTTGAAGACGAAGCTCTGTGTCGGATGCACCAAAGGGTTCGAGATCTTATCGCTTGAAAAGGGTAAGAAGGAGCCTATTTTGGACGAGGCAGACCCTTCGTTAGACTTTGCCATACAACGAGAAACGGTGACACCGTTGAGCATTCACCGTTTGGGCCGCGACTTCTTGCTCTGCTATGCTGAGTTTGTGATTTTGATCAACCGTAACGGATGGAGAACGAACCACGACTGGAGTCTCTTCTGGGAGGGGAACCCCCAGAACGTTGCATTGTTTTTCCCCTACTTGCTTTCGTTTGAGCCTGGTTTCATCGAGGTTCGAGACTTGCATTCGACCAATTTGTTGAGAGCCTTAGTCGGAGAGAACATCCGGTTCTTGCATTCGAACGAGCACGAAGCTATGTACGCGTGTGAGGAGAATGGGTACGATATTATTGTCTCGATTGACTTTTTGAATTTAAAGCCGAAGAAGATCGAGGAAACGAAGAAGAAGTAGGGAAGACGAAGAAGGAAGCCAAAGAAGGAAGCCGAAGAAGGAAGGAGAAGCAGCTGCAGAAGCCGAAGACGAGGAAGAAGACGAATTACGAGATTTCGAGGCACCTGCCACACGCAGAGTGCAGCTTTCCGAAACAAGCTATGACAACGGAGAATGCCCAAACGTATAAGGTGCCGAAAACAGAAAACTAATGAAAGTCCCCCCGGGGTGTTCCTATTGCATATCCTCGCCCAGTATCTAACTGTTAATACAATGTTCATCTGAAACGACAAACACGTCTGGCTCAAATATCCGTAGTACACGAGTAGTCCCCTCCTTTTCACATGAGTCGCGACTATAAAAATCTTCGCCGAAACAAAAAAAAGTATCAACACTGTTTTGCTGTTCTTTAGCTACAATGTCTCTCTTATCAGTTGTCGAGGTCAGTACGCCCAGCGTGGACCGTCCGTTCGGGTTGCACTTGTGGCCTATTTTCAGTTACGGATTTGAGAAGGTGATCGGATACCCTGCTGAGGAGTTTGACTTTATCCATCACGAAACGTTTTTGGCGAACGGATGGCACGCCATCAGCATCATCGTGGCGTACTACATCACGATCTTCGGCGGCCGCTGGTTGACCAACAAGCTTGGGGTGCCTGCGCTCAAGTTGAACTTTTTGTTCCAGGTGCACAACGTTGGGTTGACGTTGATTTCGTTGACCTTGTTGCTTTTATGTGCCGAGCAGTTGATTCCGATGTTGTACCACCACGGCTTGTTCTACGCGATCTGCCACAAGGACTCGTTCACGCCCAAGTTGGTCACGTTGTACTACTTGAACTACTTGACCAAGTACCTCGAGTTGCTCGACACCGTCTTTTTGGTCTTGAAGAAGAAGAAGTTGTTGTTCTTGCACACCTACCACCACGGCGCCACCGCGTTGTTGTGCTACACGCAGTTGACCGGCTCGACCTCGGTCGAGTGGGTTCCTATCACCTTGAACTTGGGTGTCCACGTCGTGATGTACTGGTACTACTTTTTGAGTTCGAGAGGCATCAAGGTGTGGTGGAAGGAGTGGGTGACCCGGATCCAAATCATCCAATTCTTCATCGATTTGGCCTTCGTGTACTTTGCCACCTACACCCACTATGCATTCTGGTACGTCAACTGGTTGCCACACATTGGTGACTGTAACGGTAGCGAGGTTGCTGCTGCCTACGGCTACTTGATCTTGACCAGTTACCTTGTTTTGTTCATCTCATTCTACATCAACATGTACAGAAAGGGCTCCAAGGCCAAGAGTGAGAAGGTCAAGGTTGAGCAGGAAAAGGCTGAAGGTGTGAGCACCGGAGTGAAGGAGACTTCAAAGGTTAAGTCTAGAAAGGCCTAGGCACCGAATGAGAATTCAGAACGGCCTGCGTATCGAATGAGAAGTCTCGTGGAGTATAGTAACGAGTATTAGTAATAAATAAAAGAGTAGAAGTAAAGGAGTTCAACTGTACTGAAGCTATGTTGAGTTTGGGTGCAAAAAGTTTTGACAGCGAAGAGGCTTAAGAATTGTTATGTTGGCCAGGTACATGCAAATCTGTTGGGTTGATCTTGTGGTGAGAGTGGATTGGATGTGGAGGACGGCAGACGGCATGTATCTGAGTTGCAATCGGTTCTATATGGTGAGAGACGTGAAAAGGGCGAAAACGTGAGTGGTGTTGGGTGCAAAATGAGAGTAATGGTCTTGGAAGGAGATCTGCGCAGCAGGTGAGTGGAGAACATGTGAGCAGTTGTCAGTGACGTGTGACTTGTGACTTGTGACGTGCTGTGGAGAAGGTTTGGAGACAAGTTTGGAGAGAAGAACACTGTCTAGTTATTTCCCTTCAAGACGAAAATGCGATGATCTGAAGTGATTGGAGGACCTCGGAGCAGGTCTTTCGTTGTGATGTTGGCACTCAATGAGTGGTACGGCATTTGTTGGACCTTATGTTGGGTCTGCCAAACAATGGCCAGACAATGCACAAAGTTACAATAAGACAACCTCGCGAATGCTACCAAAGTAGGGAAAACAAGCGTAGGAGGACAAGCCGGGCTAGCGTGGTGAACGTTCTGCCGTCAGGGGAGGACCAGGGATTGTCAGGGATCCTCAGAGATTGACAGGGATTGTCTGGGATTCAAGTGGACTCTTTGAATTGGTCCTAACAGGAACTGGCCTTGAAGTAGATGTAAAGCAAAGACGTAAGTGTAGCAGCAAGAACTGGACGAGACCTTCTCAGGACCGCCAATTGAACACTCCAGGGCTGTTTCATAGCTGTCAGTCTGTTGTTGTCAGAACTGTCTCAGAGCCTGGAGCTCACAGCTTGGAGCTTCAAGTTGTCACACGAGACTTGGCAGCACCCAACTCCTTTCAGTACTTCTTTCTTGAAAAAACAGCCGACCGGACAGCGGACGCTGTTTAACCAAGCCCAGCTAGACCAGCTATATAACCACTCTAAGCAATCACCTCTTCACGAGATGTTAAGTGTCTCGGTATGGCTGCGAAAGGATTGGCCAGATGCCAGGCCTGTCTGCAGTACCACCACTTTCTAGAACACGGCAATATCGGCAAAGGAGATCGGCACAGCTCTCAAGCCTCTCCTCGACAGCTCCTCGAGAAGTGCTCGAGAATACGGTCCCCTTATCGAAGCAAAGCACTCTGGATCGGGAATACCACGAAAACCGAGAAATTCAGTTGTATAGGGTCTTTATCGAACCATAGAGCCACTTCTGACGGCAGGCCAAAAGAAACAAGATCCACGGAAGAGGGTGCTCAGACCAGTGGCAAGTTGGCTCGAAGCAAGCAGGTTGGAGCTCGATTTAGTGGTGTAGGAGCAACTTGCTCCTCCAGAAACCTCAGTCCGTAGGACGGCCGCAACGGTGAAGGCTGCACAACACGACAACGTACAGCCGACGCATAGACAACGCTTACACATACACGACACTAACACAGCACTTCCGCAGCACATACACGACACTCCACAAGACAGCACACACAGTGTACGGCCCTTCCAGCAAGGTAAGAAATAGCTGCAAATTGCCAAGCTGGCCGGATGCGCTCGTTCAGCCAATGAGGCGGTGCAGCCGCAAGTGGTGAATAAGCGGCAAGCGAGCGCATGGACCAGGGCCAGTAGCGGAGCAACGATCTGCGAGCCGCAAGCTGCTATACGAGCGGCGAGGGCAGAGCTATACGAGGGGAATGCTGTGGAAGCACTCCGACCGTGGAAGCACCAACTGTCCAGGTGCAGCCCAGTACTAGCCCAGTGCTAGCTTCAGTCAGTGCCAGTCCGTTCCAGCTAGGTCCAGCACGAGCTAGTTCCAGGTGGTACTGAGCTGGGCAGCGCTGACGTAAGCTTTGCGGCTCAGCTCGCAGCTCGCAGCACGCTGGTCGCGGATCGCTCCCATTGGCTCCCCCATATTATGCTTGGCCCGTTGTACTAATCATGACAAATCGCACGTTACGGTCCGAGCAACATCCGTGCAAGGCTTGTGCTCAGCCCTGTACCACGAAGGAGCCCGCTGTGGTCACGTTCGTCGCCGCAAAAGTGACCCACCCAACGGGCCCTTCTCCCACCTTCGGCCATCTTCCATCGCCGGTGCCACCGCACACGCTGCTATTGTCGCTGGAGCTGCCTTGCCATCCGAACTGCCCATCTGGCTGCACCCACTTGCTCAAACTCGCCGGTCTGTGGAACTGCCGGGAAAAAGTGGAGTACAAAGAGCTTTGCCATCTCGACCCCTATTCCTGTTATTACAGATGTTATAAGCCGCAGCATCATCCGAGCCGTGTAGAGAAGCAGCGAAGACAGCTCGAGCGGTGGTTGTCTTCATGCTACGGGGGACTGCCAGGGCTTGCCCTGGTGCTCAACCATCCACTGGGCATGAGCCCACACAGAGCCACCACACCACGCTGGTCCCGAAACCTGGGTCCTCAAGAGTTTCCTCCTGGTGGTGCTCGCATTGCGCACGGCTGTGTAGGCAAGGATAAATCCCCCAATTGGGTTTCCACCGAAAAAACGGAAACGGTGGTGGAGGTGGGTTTGTCAGAAGGTGTCGCTCCATTGGTGAGACTCGAACCGCGAGCGCCGCCGGTGGGTGGCAAGCGGGTGGTGTGGGTGGTCGGTGTAGGTGGTGGGCGAGGTGTTGTGGGTGTAGGTAGTGGGTTGGCGGTGAGCGCCCTCTTGTGCTGGCCCACCGTGCGTACGCCGGCCGCTCCTTGTTTGGCTGCCCACAGGGCTTGGCTGTCTTGGCCCTCACGCAAACACCTCCGAGAGTTTACACGGAGATAATCCACGGCGAGGTCGATTATTCAGCCCAAAGTATAAAAGGACCACACCTTGCAACTTTTGCAGCTCGCCCGTTTTTATCTTCCACCTACAAAGCTCCAATGTTATCACAGTACCAGACTTCCCCTAAACGTACCACGTTACCCTCGATCCACTCGTTGTCGTTGGACTTGCCCAGCTTCAACTACCAGAGACAGATGCCTGTTCCTGTCACACAGTACGGGTACCAACCGTATATCAGCACCGTTCCGGTGGCAAGCACAAGCTACTCGGAGTCTCGCATCTTCAGTCCCATCTCCTCGCCAGAGCAGGTGCAGCAGCAGAAACAGCAGAGAGAACAGTACTACCAGTACCAGGCCCAGGAAAATGTGGCTATGCCGTCTCCGCCAGTAAAAGAGGCTTTGGCCAGCCCAATTTCAAATAAGCGTACCTTTGAGCTGATATCGCCCGAGCCTGAGCAGGAATCTCAGGACGACTCGGACGAGGACAAGAAGAACAGCAAGCCCCGCAAGAAGAGACAGTGCCCAGAGTGCAAGTTGTACTTTTCGAACTTGGCCACACACAAGTCGACCCACTTGAAGCCCACTTCAAGACCTCACATTTGTAAATACTGCAGCCGTGGCTTTGCCAGGCCCAATGACTTGTTCAGACACGTCAAGTGCCACTGGAAGGAGATTGGCAGCGACAAGGGCCAGTTCAAGTGTCCTTTCAAGAAGTTGGACGACCAGGACACAGAGACAGACCACTGCTGTCACAACACAGGCATATTCTCGAGGTGCGACACCTTCAAGAACCATCTCAAGGCGATACATTTCCAGTATCCGAACGGAACCAAGAAGGACCAGAGAATGAAGGTTGCAGGAAAGTGTCGCATGTGCCAGGTTGAATTCAAGAATGTGGACGATTGGTTGGTGAATCACGTTGAGAAGAACGGGTGTTCTTTTGCATTGAACGTGGTGAAGAAGGAGGTGTAGGACGAGCAGTTGATATAATGACAATAATGAATAATGGGAATATAAACGTGTAGACAGAGAAAGAGTAGGCAGAGTTCAGTAGGAGGAGCAGTCTTGAGGAGCAACTAAGGAAGTGCCTAGTGGAGAGTCTTAGGGAAGACTTCGGAAGCAGTCTGAGGATCTCCCTAGAGGTGTACTCTAAGGAAGATGCCTTGGAAACACTCTTTAGTAAGCAGTTTCTCACTCTAAACGACTGGGGTGTAGGCCGTTCTGGTGAAGGAAGAGCAGCACTCAGCTCCGTCAACATCCTTCGACATACCAACACGAGCATCGTACAACTCCCACAGACCTAGTCAGAGGCCCAGCCAATGACGTACTGTGCTGACACTACGGACTACGTCTACAAGTCCACCAAAGGTGACAGTGCTTTCTTTCCGGTATAGGGGCACTGCATATAGCCGGATTTTGCACCCAATTTAAAGAAAAGCGTTCCTTATCTATTAGATATTACACTGTTGTCCGTAGCCCAACGTGAGCCACACGGTAATAAGAGCTCTGTTGACGGTATCACGAGGACCGCCAACACTGACCGACTGTATTAATCGCGAAAAACGCAGCTTTGACGTGTCTCAGGCGAGTGAAAGCTCGTGTAACGAGAAGTACAGCCCCACGCCTTTGGAAAGCAACCCACCGCACGAAACAGCGAGGATTGCACCCTCAACCCAGCCTTCGACAGCTTCTCCAGCCTTCTCCAGCCTTCCACAGCCCTCACAGCCCTCTCCAGGGTTCCACAGCCTTCACGGCTTCCAGCCTTCGCCATCTGACCCAGCCTTGGCAGCCCCAGCTGTGCGCAGCCCTAGGAGTGCAATTTGAGCGAGTTTCAAGCTCGAAAACAGCCAAGGCTTGCCCGAACCCAGCAATTCCGCAGTTGCTAGCGCAAACACCGTCAGCACAGCCAAGCAGCAGCATCTCAGCCCCATAGCACACTCCAGCACGGCCTGCTCGTGAGAGCAACTTCGGGAATAGCGTCGCCTCGCTAGCAGCCGGTGGACACGGCCGAAGTGCTGTTCCAAACACAAGATCGGTCTTGTTGCTCCTGATTGGCCATGCATGAGCGATCTGTGGGTCCTCCGTGGCTAAAGCGGTGGGTCCAATAGCCTCACGGTCTGCCCACATCACCCAACACAACCGTTAGGAACGCGTGCGGAGAGAGGGCAAGAAAAAGCCCCTCCTATCGGGCGAGGAAAAAAGCAATCCGGAGACCCTCGCCAGTTCTCCAATATTGCACTCAGGACACACATGATGGCACGGCTCGATGACATAATCGCTACATTAGCAAAGGTGGGGGTTTTAGTGTCGATCCCGCAGGCGCGTTCTGCACGTAGCCTTGGGGGGCTCAAGCACGGGCAAATAGAGAAGCGGCCAACAGGTGCCAGCTTTTTGCCCCACGCGACGCACGGTACGCACTTTGCGTGAGAATCAAATCTTGCAAATAAGCAGCGATTTGCTGTATTTCTGGCGACTCAAAGTTGGGGCAATATGAGACACGGCGTTGCCCGAGCAGAGCTGGAGTCAACACCGCTTGCTGGTGGAAGAGAGGAGAAGGCACACACGCTGCTGCCGTGGATTCGGCGGTCCTCGAGACCACCTCCAAACGGAAGATAACATGCCAGAGGAGTACGGAGACAGTGACACAAGTTGTTTGTCGTGAAATTAGAGAGAGAAAATAACGAAACGGTCTTATGTCATGATTGGATCAGCCACACCGACCGTTCAACGGTGGAGAAGCGACCAGCTGTTAGTCCAGCAGGCAGCTGCCAGCGGAGCCAGGACGTGTGGTTGTACCCAGCGATCTCCAGGTGAACTGACGACCCCAGGGGCTGTAGAAGTGTAGCAGGTGGAGTTTCATTGGGGGATCTGGAGAATTTAGATCTCGTAGGGCTTTCGACTTGGTTGCGAGTGTAGGTAGCTTAGTGTAAGTGATGGAATGTAGAGAGCTGGAAACGAGCCGTGCTTTGAGAAGGAGCTGGATGCTGAGGCAGCAGTGAGGTGGGTTGGAGTTCAGCAGAAGCAGGAGGTGAGCTACGAGAGCTGAGTTGGCTTGCGATGGAGTTCATTCGGAGCCGGAAGAAATGGAAGAAGCCTGGATGGAAATGACGTAGTTGCAGCACAAAGAGCGACCTGGAGCAGCCCAGCTAGGGACTGGAAGCACCGGAGGTGAATGAGGGAAGTGTGCGAGGGAAGTAATATGAACGATTGAAGGATTGGTGGTTCAGCAATCGCAAGCCTTGGCGGCTGTCGTCTGTTGTTGTCGTTGTTTGGTGAATAATCCTTTGGTGGTTTTGGTATGACTGTCACTTTTGATTTGTCATTCGCGATTCGTGTGAATTGTCATCTCAAACATTTCCAGCCGTGCGTTCCGAAGAACGACGCTAGACGCTGCAGAACCAAGAGCCAACAGCCAGAAAGAGCCAAACACCAGAACAGCCCAAGAGCAAGGCAGAAGGAGACGGCCAAGGAAGAGTAGGAGCAAGACGGCCAAGACGGCCAAGACAGCCAAGACGGCCAAGACAGCCAAGCAAGAGAGCCAAACAGGCAAATAGGAAACATGCCGGACTACTTAACAGTCGACACAGCCATCGCACCGGTCGGTCTTAACTCCAGATTGACTGAGTGCCACGGTATGAGATCTCTAGGCACCACGGCCACCCTGAGTCGGTCTGCAAGCCAGACACAGCAGGGATTGCAGCTGAGACGGACTGGCAGTCAGTTTCAGTTCTCTGCTTCAGTTCCTTAAGTACTTCTGTATCATTTTCTGCTTCACCAGGACTGTCAGTATATTCAACAAAGCACTGGAAAACTGTACTACTTCAGAACTTGCCACTTATTACTTTCAGTACTACTTTCATTTCTTGAGTACTTTCTAATTTCAGTCCTTTCACCGCTGCAGAATAGCTCTCAGCAGTACTAGTAGTTTCAGTCAGTTCCAGTAGTACTTCCGGAAGAACCTGCTGAGGAAATTCCAGTCGTAGTTCCAGTAGATCCAGCAGTAGTTTCATCAGTAGTTTCACCAGTAGTTCCACCAGTAGTTCCACCAGTAGTTCCACCAGTTGTTTCACCAGTAGTTTCACCAGTAGTTTCACCAGCAATTCCACTACTTTAGAACTTCAGCATTACTTTCACTTCTTCTGAGACTTCCAGTAGGACTTCCAGTAGTACTTTCGGAACTACTCTCACCACTAATTTCACCACTAATTTCACCACTTTAAGTGCTGTAGCATCACTTTCACTACTACAGCATCACTTTCACTACTACAGCACCACTTTCACACTACATCACTTTCTACTACACCTTCCACGTCACTACTCTTCCGTTAACAACTCTCAGTTCTAGTTCCACCTTCCACCAAAGCTGGCACTATCCTCTCATCCAATCCTCTTATCTACTTCCTCTCTTATCCGTCTGGTTCTCCGTACCAACTCTCCTCAAACAACCTAACTCCACCATTATTGCACGTTTTCACATTCTGAAAAGACCGTCACCCTCCAATTCTCCTCTGGCTGTCGCCTACTCCGTCTCAGCTCGATACCCCCAAACACGACTCCTCCAGGTCCACCTCGGCTCTAACGTACCCCCCAAAAAGCGTGCTTTTCTGTGGCATGGCTGTGAAAAATCACCGAAACTCAAACTCTCAAAGTGTTAGAACCAAACTCCTTCTTGCTGTGAACCTTCCAGTAACATGCTCCTGACTGCTTTGAAGTACGCCGTCGCGGCGTTCTTGGTGTCCACGTACAAAACCCTCCCATTTGCGTACCTCCTCCGGTTCTACTACCACATCGCCACCATCTTGACCTTGTCTCGATCCAAGTTCCTCCGTACAAACCGGACCAACACCTTCGGAGTCACACAGCCGAAGCACCTCTTCAAGTGGGTCGGACTCAACACCTACGTGTCTCCATTGGAGATCGACATGTACTTGCACAAGTCCAACTCCACGTACTTCTTGGACTTGGACATCGCCAGAACGAAGCTTATCACCACCATCTTCCAGAAGCTCTTCTTCAACAGCTTCGACAACGTCTCCGGCGAGTACAAGAAGGCCAATAGCATCGCCAACTACCCGTACATCCCGATTGCTACCGTGCAGTGTGCGTTCAAGAGAGAGTTGAAGCCGTTCCAGAGGTTTGCCATCAACTCGCGTGTTTTGGCCTGGGACCAGAAGTGGCTCTTTGTCTTGTCCAAGTTCACCACCAAGGGCCCCAAGGGCTCCGACAAGTTGCATGCCTTCGCTGTCACCAAGTATGTGTTCAAGAAGAAGGGCAGAATCACGATTCCTCCGGTCGAATTCATCAAGGAGTGTGGTTTATGGGACGAGTCCGTTGAGATCCAGAACGCGAAGAGCTACCGCTTGGTTGCAGACTTGGCCGACAACCTGGACTGGGAAGAGCTCTGTGGGGAGGTGCAAGAGAAATTGGCCTCGGAGTTGGAGTAGAAAGGAAGGTGGTCAGGTGAATTGGTGTTATTGAAAGTGAAAGTAGAGTGTTGATAATGCTGGTGAACAAGGAGGTTATTGAAAGTGGTAGTAATAGAGTGGTGAATTGTGTGTTAACCGGTGCTAGTGCTAGTCAATTGAAGTGTTTTGAAAGGGCTTGTTACGTGCTTGTTAGAAAGTGCTAGTCCAATTGAAGTGCTACTGTTAGTCCAATTAAATGCTCTAGTTCCAAGTGCTAGTCCAACTGAACGCTGGTATTTACAATTGCCACTCAAAGTGAAAGTGCTAGACGTATTGAATAGTTCAATTGAAATAGCTAGAACTGAACTTGCTAGTCCAATTGGAATTGCTAGACCTATTGAAATTTCTAGTCCAATTAAACAGTTAGTCTTTGAAAGGGCTTGTAATGTGCTTAGATAGTGCTTGACCAGCTGGAAGTGCTTGACCAACTGGAAGTGCTTGACCAACTGGAAGTGCTTGATCAGCTGGAAGAGCAAGTCCAATTGAAATGCTAGTCCAACTGAATATTCCATTTGAAACGCTAGTCCAATTGAGTTCTAGTCCAATTGAAATTACTAGACATTTTGAAATTGAAGTTCTACTCCAATTGAGTGTTAGCCATATTGAATGGGCATGCAATGACTGGTTATTGAAAGGGCTATTCAAATTGAAAGCTTTAGTCCGATTTAAGTGCTAGTTCAACTGAAATTACTTTACAGTTAGAATTGCTAGAAGCATTGAAAATGGTACTCACATTGAAAGTTCTAGCCATATTGAAAGTGCTTGTCATATTGAAAGTGCTATTCATTGAAAGTGCAATCCAATTGAGCGTACTAGAATTGAAGCTCTAGTCCAACTAAACTGCTAGTCATATTGAAGTGCCAGTCATGAATTGCCAGACCAATTGAATTTTAAAGCAGCTAGATCTGTTTTAAAGTACTAGAACATGGGCTACAGTCTACTTACAACCATTATGAAGTAACACCATCAACCGGTACAATACTTAGACGATCACCGGTGCTATATCCTTTGAAGGAATGAAATCTTTGCCTCAAGCTGCTCATTACTCAAGAGCACTGTGAACACTATTAAAACTCTCAAAACTGTCACCTGTTAACACTGTGAACACTGTCAGAACTGTTAGCACTGTGAACACTGTTAGCACTGTGAACACTGTCAGCACTGTCAGCAGTGTCAACAATGTCACCACTATGAGCACTATCACTGTGTCAATACTGCTGTCACCTTCCCCAGCTCTCACTACTACAGCTCACTAGCTCCGCTAGCTCACTTACTGACTAGTTCACTAGCTCCGCTAGCTCACTTACTGACTAGTTCACTAGCTCCGCTAGCTCACTTACTGACTTCACCAGTTCACTAGCTTCGCTAGCTCACTAACTGGCTCCTCCCGTTCACTACAATCTTTTCGCTAGCCCCGCTAGTTCACTACCTTCGCTGCTCTTTTACCTCTTAACTTATTTATTAAACTACGCAAGGCCAAACCCCTCGTGCCCCTCTGTAATCGCTAGCAACAACGAACCACGCAACGTCTCGTACGTCTCGTACGCCGGCAAGTCGATCTGGTTGAAACAGGTGTGCGATGACGGCAACCTCTCGGTAGACCCGTAGTCCCTGTGGATGCTGAACTTGCAGGTGCCGTTGGCTCCGCTCAACTCCTTGAAGCCGTTCAACGGCACCTTGGACGTCCCCGTCGCAAACTGCAACAACTTGGCCCGCTCCTCGTTGTCGAACAGCTTGACTGCTCGCCAGAACCACTGGATCTGGATCGAGGACGGCGAGTAGTTGTTGTAGGTCGAGTTGTTCTGCCAGTCGCTGACACTGATGTCCGGCAACCCCGAGATCAACAACTCCAACTCCTGCTCGTCGAAGATGGCCACAAGGTCCTTCGGAATGATCTCGTGGAAGCCGATGAGGAAGTTGTCCATCTGCTCGGCGACCGACGTCTGCAAGCGGTACTCCACCACCTTGCTGACATACTCCACCTTGTTCTGCTCCGTCACCGGAATGTGTCTGCCGTCCGGAATCAAGTCGATGGTCTTGTGCTCGCCAAACTCGTCTGCCTCCACCGAGAAGTCCTCGGTGATCACGTCGGTGATGTCGTTCTCCAACATCCACATCAACGACTTGAAGTACTCCAAGTCCAACGTCTCCATGTCCTTGAGCGACACCGAGCGACTCAAGATGCGCTTGTACACCGCACGCGAGAAGTGGCAGTCGAGGAAGCAGTAGTCGTAGATGGCCTTGCCGATGATGCGCCCGATGAACTTGAAGAACGACAAGTGCTCTGGGTTCACATAAGACGTGCGGTTCGGGTGGAACGTGGTCTCGTCGGAGGCGACTGGCGTGAACAAGGCGTAGTCCGGGTTGAACATCTGGCGTGACAACACCTGGAACCACTCACGGGTGATTCCGCCGGCATCCACGCCGGCCTCGCCCTTGAAGTTGATGTCCAACTTGGAGTTCTTGAACTCCTCCTTCGACTTGAAGAACAAGGCCCGGTAGGAGTCCAAGAACACCTGGTCACGGCGGATGTTGATGCACAACTTGCTGTTGTCGTTCTTGCTCTGGTGGAGCTTGCGGTCAAAGTAGTTCTTCTTGTTGTCGAACTCCAAGACCCGTGGGTTGCGTACCAACATGCCGAAGGGACCGCTCATCAAGTTGGGGTTGGTACGCACCATCTGGTTCAAGATCTTCTTGTGCTCGTCGGTGAACGAGAAGAACAAGCGTTCGATGGGCTCCTTGCTGAAGTCCACACGCCTGGCCTCGTACTTGAGCACGTCCTTGATGGGCAAGTCGCGCACCTTGCTGTGCTTGCACACCACCATGAGCGCCTCGATGAGAGGCAACAACGCGGTGGTGACGTTGGCCAAGTCCGGCCTGTCCTCGAGGACCCGCAAGCAGTCGCTCAAGGCGTCCCAGAGGGTGCCGAGCGCGAGTCTCTTGTAGAGCGACGTGAGCTCCTCGATGTCAATAAGGGTGGTGTTTCTCTCCACAGGGGTGGCACCAGAGTGTCTATCCACAGGGCTAGCACCAGAGTGTCTATCCACAGGGGTGGCACCAACGGTGCTGCCAGTATGTCTTACAGCATGTGTTTGCTCAGCAGCAGACTGTCCACCCTCTTCAATAGGTCTTCTATCCACAGCACCACCAGCACTGGCTTCGCCAGCACTGTTGGTGCTCTTCTCACTCTCAAACATATAATCTAGCGCCGTCAAGATCCGGAGCAACTTGGCCTGGTCCGACGACGGCGCACTGAACTTGGAGAACGTCTTGCTCTCCGTGCTGTAGGCACCACCACCCGCTAGCTCCTTCGTCAACTCTGCTAGGTCTGCGATGATCTTGTGCCCTAACGACGTCGCCTGGTCCGACAACTCCAGCGAAAACACCCGCTGTGCGTTCGGCAACACCGACAAGCTCTGGATGCCGCCAATGGCCCTCCGGAAGGTGGTGTTGGAGCAGTCGTCCGCCACCAAGATCTTGATGATCTGGCGGAGGTTGGCGTCGGGTATGACCGGCGCCGCAAACGGCGGCCGCGCCTCTGCCAGCTGCAGCAAGACGCGCAACGGCGAGCACGCCACCTGGATCACGCGCGCGGCGATGTCCATGAACGTCTGGTCCGTCTGCACAGCCGTGTTGCCCAACAAGCGCAAGACGTAGTTGATGCTGAACTTGTTCTCCTTGGTGAGGTTCTTCTTGTTGACCTTCTTCGTCAAGAACGGGTTGTCGTGCTCGGTCAACAAGTAGTAGCGCAAGTGCGTGTTGCGCTCCAACAAGTAGTCGACGGCCTCGATCATCTGGATGCCCACGACGATCGTGGTGCTGCCGGAAGGGAGCCGGTGGCTACCAGTGGAGCCGGCGCGTGTCGCCACCTGGCCGTACACCTTCTCCACCGCCCGCTGGCTGTACAAGCCCTCGTGGAGCACCGCCACGAGCAAGCCCATGATCTCAACGCGCGTCTGCTTGCTGAAGCACAAGTAGTGCAACGTGTGGTACACGTGCTCGCGCTGGCTGATCGTCAACGGCACGAAGAGCAACCGGAGCAACGCCGCCACGCCCTGGCGGTCCACCATCGGCGTGAAGAGCCGCTTGCGCGGCCGGCGGTCGGCCTCATCCTCCGCGGGCTCATCCGGCGCCTCCTCTGGCGCCTCATCCTCCTCCTCAAACTCGTCGTAGCGCATGCCGAGTGACGACAAGTTGCGCGCCATCGACTCCAGCTGGAGGATCTCCTCGCGGATCTGCGCCGGCAAAGCGTCCAAGAAGTCCGGGTCGATTTCGCGCGCGTCGGTGCCAGCCGTGCTGGCGTTGGCGCGGCGCTCACGCACGTGCTGCGTGAACACCTCCTCGCGCATGTCGTCCGGCAAAGCCTCGAAGAACTCCGGGTCGATGTCGGTGCCGCTGATGTCCACTTCGCGGTCGCCGATGCGTACCATCACGGGCACGAGCTCGCCGGGGCGCTCCTCGTTGAACTTGCGCTCGGTGGCCGCCTCCTCCTGCCGCATGCGCTCCTCCTCCTGCTTCTGGCGCTGCTTCTGCTCACGTTCCGCGCGGATGCGCTCGACTTCCGCCCGCTTCTGCTCGTAGAGCGCCAAACTCTCCTCCTCAATGCGCTCGATGAGCGGCGGCATCACGCGGAAGATCACGTCGTCCTTCGCTCGAGGGAAGAACAACTTCATCGACGTCACCCAGCGCTCGCGCGTCGAGTCCACAGAGAGGTCGTCCAACGACCGCTCGGTGTCGGCACGGCTGCCGAGGTTGAAGATGTTGGCAAACACCCGGTTCAACGAGCTCTGGTGCTCCTGGACACGGTGGTTCTGGCCGTTGATGCGCACCGTGCGGAAGGGGCCGCTGCTGTCGCCGCCGAATACGTTGCCGATCAACTCAAAGAGCGGTTCGGCGATCTGCGGCGCCGTGGGCACGTCGCCCTCCAGCTCGTCCTCCTCCGTCAAGTTGTCCTCCGACTCCACGCTCTCGCCGTGGTGGTGGAAGCGCTCGCGCACGGCGCCGGCGGCGCCGCCGGCCGGCTCGTCCTCGTAGTCCACAGACACGTCCTCGTTCGACGAGTTGGTGTCCTCAAACTCCTCGATCCAGCCGTCCAACTCCTCGTCGTCGTACTCGCTCGTGTCGCCGTCGGCAAAGTGGTAGAACTCCTCGTCGTCCGACCCGTGCGCCTCGCCAGCGCTGTCGATGCTCAAGCCGTCGATGATCTCAATGTCGTTCACGCTGTTGCCGTCGCTGTCGTCATCAATGTCGTCGTCGCTGTCCTCTTCGTCCTCTTCACCACTCTCGTCACTGCCACCCATGCCAACGTCGTAGCTGTTGCCCAAGGAGATCACCTCGTCCACGTCGTCGCTCGAGTCGCTGTCGATGCCCTCGCTCGAAAGGTCGGACTCGTCCGAGCTCTCGGAGCCGGACATCATCACCTCCATGGGGCCGTGCTCGTCGTAGTACTCCACGTCCTCCTCCTCGGTGTCGTACTCCGCGTCGTACATGCCGAGCGTGGAGTTGCGGAACAAGTCCGGGAGCTCGCGCTCCTCCACGTCGTCGGGCACAATGTCGTCGTCGTCCTTGTCGCCCAGGTACTCCTCCGCAAACAAGGCCTGGAACTCGAACTTGGCCTTGCTCAAGAAGGCAAAGGGCTTGAGCCCGCTCTTGATCACCTTGTCCACGTCCGGAAAGTCGAGGTCCAACTCCGCCAAGAGCGTGCTGAGCTGCTGTGCCACCAGCTTCTCGCTGAACACCTTGGCGAGGTAGAACAAGTCGTACTTGGTGGCCTCCTTGTCCAACAACTGGTCGGTGGTGTCCCTGGCCTTCGCCGAGATCACCGCGCCCACCACGTCGAACAAGTCGAGCATCTTGCCGTACCGCGCGCGGTACGAGCCCACCACCGCCGTCTCCTTCAAGATCTTCAACACCACGTCGGCGAAAAACCGGCGAACAAACGCCATGTCGGCGTCCTCCTTCTTGGGGCTCGGCGTGTTGGGCTCCGACACCGGCGTCGACACGAGCCCGATGAGCGCCACCTTGGCCACCAGCGCAAGCGCGCTGCGCCGCTCGTGCTCGGCACCGCCGCTCTCCAACAGCCGCGTCGGCACCAACTGGTGCAAGAACAAGTTCAACGCGGTCAGCCGCGGCTTGGTCTCCGCCAGCCGGCTCTTTGAAAACGTGAGGAACTCCAACTTGCACTGCTTGTACGAGCCAACGAGCTCCGCCAACGCCTGCACGAGGAAGAAGGCGTACGCAAAGTGCGTGTTGGCAAAGAGCTCGCCGGTCTTGTCCGGCTTGCGCTTGTCGGGTTTCGGTGCGCCCGCCGGCGTCGAGAGCCAGTCCTGCTTCACCACCTCCATGAGCTCCGTCAAGAGCATGTGCACGATGCCGGTGGACTCACGTGGCGTCGTCGGCGCCTCGGCAGCAGCCTCGACGGGCCGCTCGACGCGCACAATCAGCATCTTGCCGCTGTAGTACTCGGGCGTACCGTCGTAGCCGTCCAACCGGATCATCTGCGACAAGAGGTCCACGTACGCCGCGGGGTCGCGGAGAATCATCGGCGCCGACTCACGCAAGCAGTTGTTGAGGTCGCGCTTCACCTTGGGGTTGTGCGCGAGCAACGAGGCCAACTGCACCGCCATGTTGGCGCGCATCACGGCCTGGTCCTCGACACAGCGCCGCACGAGCACGATCAAGGCCTGCTGCAACTGTCTTGTTGCGTGGTTCCAGGTCTTCATCGTCTTCGGAAGGCGGATCAAGGAGCGCAACACGGCCGACCTGGCGATGCGCATCGCCGTGGCGTCGTCGGTCGCATAGAGCACCAAGATGCGCGCGAGCCGCACCGCCGACGCCTCGCTGGAAACGTTGTCGAGCGGCAACAAGCCGTCCAAGATCGCCAGCCGCGTGGCGTCCTCCATCAAGAACGGCACCGGCACGTCCTCGTTCTGCGCGAAGGGGATGCTCTTGAAGAGCAACATCTGCTCGAGCACCGCCAACGAGTGCGTGAAGTACGGCTCGTTGACGGCGGCGGCGTTGACCGCCACCTCGCGCGCAACAAAGCCGGCGAACTTGGCGAAGACGGCGCTGTTCTGCGCGCTCACCGCGTCGCTCTTCAAGAGGAGCAGGAGCAAGTGGATCGCCACGCCGAGCTCGGCGCCGCGCACCTCCTCCACGTCCACCAAGCGCACAACGTGCGCAAACACCTCGCCGGTGATGGTGTCGGCCAGGTCGGCCGCGATCGCCGCGAGCAACAACTCCGAGACCGACTTGACCGTTTCGGGGAAGACGCGCGCGTAGTGCAACCAGGTGGCGGCTAGCGACGCGCGGTACGACAGGCGCAAGCCGCGCACCTCTGCCGCAGTGCGGAACGGCGTCAGCGGCGCATGCACAGCCGCATGCACAGCCGCACTGGTCGCGGCCTCGGCGGCTAGAAACAGCGCGTACTGCGCGGCGCCCTCCTCATCGAGGTCCACCCGCCGCACCTCGGGCCACTTCTTGCTGTACAACTCCACAGGGTTCATCACGCGCACCACGCGCTCCGCCGCGTCGCCACTGATGCCAAAGTACTCCAAGTACTCCTTGTTGTCGGCGGTGGTGACGCTGCGTGGGTCCATAGGCACGAACTCCAGCTCGCGCTTGCCGAGCAACTCCATCAGCATCGGCACGAGCTGGTCGGCGATGCGGTTGGGGATGTTGCGCGCACGCTCCTGGGCAAAGCCAGCCGCGCAGATCGCCGCGCCAGGGCCGATCGTGCGCTGGAGCAAGTCGAAGATCACGAGCCGGAGCTGTGTCAACAACGCCGCCGCCACCTCGGAGTCGTCCTCCTTGGCGGCGCCAAAGAAGTACCGCGCGTGCACCATCGGCAGCAACTTGCGCAGCGACGTCAGTAACACGATGAGGATCTGGTAGAGCGTGTTCTTGAGCACGCTGTACTCGGACGTGGTCAAGTAGTGCACGTCCTGCAACGCCGCCACCGCGGCCGGGTCGAGCCCGAGCAAGCGGTCCCAGGCGGCGGCGGCGTGCTCGCCGAGGAGCGTGTAGCAGCCGTGCTGGAGGTAGGCGTACGCGAGCGACGTCAGCACCGCGTCCTTGCACGTCAAGGTGTACAAGAAGAGGTTGGACACGCCCAAGAGGTAGCACTCGCGGTAGTAGCCGTTGCTGAACGGGCGGCGCAAGCCGGCCGCCATCGCCGCCGCCACCGCGAGCGTGATGGCTACCGCACGCTTGCGCCAGCGCATGCTCACGTCGTCCTGGCGCCGGAACATGCACACGCTGCCCACGGCGGTGAGGATGCTCGCGACGTGGTTCTGGAACGCGTAGTTGTAGCTGCGCAACTGCAACGCGTTCTTGAAGCGGGCGCTCGTGCCCGTCTGCACGAGCTTCGGCTCGAGCTCGGGGTCCTCCGTGCTCACCACGAGCGGTGGCTCGTCCTTGGGCAACACGTAGTTGGGCCTGGTCTGCGTGTACACCGCCGGCGGCATGTGTGTGCGCATAAGGGTGTCCTCGACGACACTGCGCTCAAAGAGGCGTGCCAACTCGGCGATCACCGCGACGCCGTCGCCGCCAAAGAGGTCCACGATCTGGTTGACCCGCTCGCGGAACACGTACGTGGGGTCGATGTAGATCTCGGTGGTGATGCTCAAGAGCGTGTGGAGCAAGTTGAGCTTCTGCAACACCGCGGTGGCGGTGTGCGCGGACTCCTCCGCGAACTGTGCCCAGTACGACACGCTGGTGTCGGCGTGGTCGAGGTAGGCCTGGACCTCTGGGCAGAAGAGCGTCGCCGTCAAGAGACGGAAGAGCACCGGCAAGCCAAACTCGCGGTTCTGGCTGTCGAGGTACTTCATTGTGCCCATCAACGTCACCACGCTGTTGTAGTCGCTGAAGTCGAAGGGCACGTTCTGCAACGTGAACATGCGGAACCAGTCGTCGCAGTCGGTCTGCTGCACCACCTGCTCGCCGTTCTGCTGGACCGAGCCGTTGAGGAAGAAGAAGACGTTGTCGAGGAGCGTGGCGTACTCCGCGTGCTTCCAGTCGTCGATAGGGCTTGCGCCCTCCTCGTCGTACACCACTGGGTCGTCCTGGCTCGCGTACAAGCAGCCGTGCGGCGACGTGTAGAAGCGCACGCCGCTGAGCCGTGCGTCGACGTAGCCGGGGATCGTGCGGATGAGCTTGGCGGTCTCCGCAATCACGATCGGCTTCAACGTCGGATAGTGGCGGCCCAACTCGTCGAGCGAGCACCCCAAGTTGAGCAGCATGTGGTTGCGCACCAACTCTTTGGCGCAGTCCAAGCGGTAGAACGACTTGAAGAAGGAGGCGATGGTGCCCTTGTCTATAACCTTCTGCAAACCGTCGTTGTTCAAGCAGAGCGCACCAATCACCTCCACCAACGACACGGTCAAGGTGCTCAGGGGGAGGAACAACTGCTCGTACGAGTCCAAGATGGTGTCCACCACGCGCGCCTCGTTCAAGATGGAGAACGCGGTGGGTTCGTTGTGGATGATGTAGAACACGCAGTCGATGGTCGCCGATAAGATCGACGGCCCGAACGTGCTCGGGTGCTGCAAGATGCGGTTGAAGCTCACCAACAAGTGCGAGTCAAAGAGGTTGCGCGAGCGGTCGCCGAGGTCCGACTGAATGAGCCCGGACACGAGCTCCATGAGGTTGCGGATGTACTTGGCCTGCTGCTGGTCGATCTGGAGCTGGTTGGTTTGGTGGATCTGTAGGGGCTGGCCGGTCTGGAGGGACTGGCTGGTGCTGGTGTGTGCACTTGCAAGCGACGCGTCCACCTCTGCGCGGATCGTGTCTATCAACAAGACGAACCCGTTCTTGTTGATAAAGTCGGTGATGGGCTCCGCCTGCGACAGACTGAGGTAGGTCGACGTCAAGTGGATGGCCTGCGACACCGTGCGCTTGTACTTGGTGTCGCAGTTGAAGAAGCCCATCAAGTCGTTTAGTATGCCTCCCGTGGTCAACCGCGCCACCAACGACTTGGTATCGATGAGTACCTCCAACATCTGCAAGAACTGAACGGCGCCCTCCTCGTAGAAGTCGTCGCTGTTCTCCTTCACCTTCTTGTTGATGTGGCGGATGCACTGGAAGAGGATGCCGTGGTTGACGGTACCGTTCATGCATCGCAACAAGTCGTTGCCCCACGTCTTTTTGAGCGCAATGGCGTCCAACGACTTGACCGCCAGCAAGTACACGTTGTTGGGCACTCTCGCCTCGTTTTCCAGGTGAACCAAGTCCACCAAGAAACTGAAGATGTACGGCTCGGGCTCGAAGAGCTTCGCCAGCGTGTACTGCGACGAGCACATGCAGCTGGTGAAGCCGATGGCGAGGCACTTGATCTGCAAGATCTTTTCTCTCAACTTGATGGCGTCGTACGACAGCTCGTTGAATGCTTTGGCGGTGGGGGCGGCCAAGCCGAACTCAAACCAGTACTCCTTCGGAACCACCTCGCTGGCGGCGTCGAAGATCTGTTCGAGTGTCAACTTGCGTACGGACTCCTCCGAGAGGTGGAACTGCGAGTGGCCCGACTCTTGTGCGAGCCGGTGGTCTGTGAGCGCCTTTTGTGGGTCCACGGCACCGCCAGAGGACTCCAGCGGCTTGGACTTGGCTCTGGCCTTGGCCTTTTTGGCCTTCTTCGACTTGGGCGCTGCCGCAGCGCCCAGCGAGGCCTCCTTGAAGAACTCGAAATGCAAACTCCGCCATTTGGCAGGGTACTTCTTCTCGGTGGTGATGGTGTCGATGTAATTGTAGTGGTCGCCCACCACACTGGGCTTCTCCTCCTTCTCCTTCGAATGCATGTAGTTGGGGGGCACCACAGGCGGGTACGCCCTCGCAATGGCTAGGATCTTCTGCTTGGCAGCCTTCGGCGCGGACTCTCCGCCGCCAGACTCCGAAGTCATGTAGTATTTGGCCAACGCAAGCGCCACGTCCATGGCACACAAGCGCACGTCCACCGTGGGGGTGTTCACCAAGGCGTAGATGCGCTCGGAGCTCGAGTAGAGCAGCCGGTACGAGCAGCGCTCGATGAGCACCAAGGTGAGCCGCAAGCACGCGTTGGCTATCGTCTGCTCCAATAGTGAGAACACCTGCAACCGGGGGTACTCGTCCGTGAGCCCGTACTTGTCAATTGTGGCGGCAAAGAACTCGTCTATCCTGTTCAAGACAGGCACCCAGTGTGTCAAGCTGCACCGGGGACCCTCCCACGGCGTGATTTCGGCCACCTGCGCGGCAAACTCCGCCCAGTCGCACGTGGCTAGCCCATCGATCAATCGCTTCATCTCAGGACTCGCCAAGCTGGCGACGTTGTTGTCCTTTTTGGTGTAGAGCATTATTGGTGATGGAAGAGATGTGATTAGTTAAGTTTGCTAGAGATTTTTAGTGTGCGGAAGATATTGGGGGGTCGTGCGCGCTGGCAAGAAATGGATCACCGCGAGCGTTTAGCGAGCGCCGCTAATTCTAGGGCTACGGCGAGAAGGTGGAATGGCGAGAAGGGCCGGATAACTGGCGCAGTTGGTGGTCAGGGCCGTGTTTGAGTAGATTTAAAGGTAGAAAGTGGTGGTGGGAGCATATGTGTCAAATGAGGAGTATGTGGGAGTATTTTGGGGGGGAGTTGATGGTGTGTGTTCAGGGGAGGCTCGCTAGGGATGGATGGTTCTAGCAGGCAAGTCTCGCTAGAAATAGGGAGAGAAAGGGAGGAAATAGGGAGAAAAAAGAGTTTGCGCGCGCTATTCTCCTTAAAAATGAAAGTGAGCGCTTACTAAATTCAATAGCTCTCGCTATTTCTCCTTGAAAATGAAGGTGAACGCTCACTAAATTCAATAGCTCTCGCTATTTCTCCTTAAAAACGAATGCGAATTCTCTCTAAAATTAATGGCTCTCGCTATTTCTCCTTAAAAATGAAGGCGAATTCTCTTTAAAATTAATGGCTCTCGCTATTTCTCCTTAAAAATGAAGGTGATTTCTCACTAAATTCGACAACCCTCGCTATTTCTCTCTAACAGATCTCACTATTTCTCTTTAACATTTCACTATCAGACTTTATAGAACCAACTCCATGTCAAACAAGAACAGCCTCAATGACCCGGATGTCATCGCAAGGGCAAAAGAAAGACTCCTACAAGGAAAAGGAGGCCTAGGGGTCTCCATCCACCCGCTACTCAAAGGAATTGCAGTGCCACAGGCCGCTTCCAAAGGAAAGGTCCTCAAAAGTGCCCGCAATGGCTTTGATGCCTTCTCCGTCAACCCATACCTAAACCAGGGTGGCGTGCTGCAAGGACACCGCAGACCAAAGGGACTCCAGTTCAACACTCATGGAAAGTACATCGAGCAGGCAAACAAGCTTCGTGAACAGCTACGTGAAGCCAAGCTCTTGGAAGAGGAACTAGCTCAGAAACGAGACCTAGGTTTGGTACCGTTGGAATCCTTGGGCGAGGAGTCGTACAGAGTGGAGTACCCTCCAAGCGTGGAGTGGTGGGACCAGCCGTACTTGAAAGACCGAGACTATTCTCGAATCTCAGACGAGTCCAGAATAGTCATCGATGCAGAGGATGCTCCGATATCAATCTACATCCAGCACCCTCCGTTATCGGTTCCCACATGGGCCAAACACGTTCCTGCTGAAAAGCCAATGTACTTGACCAAGAAAGAGATGAAACGAATACGCCGAAACGACAGGTTGCTGAAGCTTAAAGACAAGCAAGATCGCATTAAGTTGGGTCTTGATGCCCCTCCACCTCCCAAAGTAAAGCTCTCCAACTTGATGAGCGTCTTAACAAATGAAGCTACCAGCGACCCGACTGCCGTGGAGATGCGTGTGAAGCTGGAGGTCCAGCAGAGACTTGAGGTGCATTTGCAAGAGAATGAGAAGCGGAAGCTCACTCCAGAACAGAGACACGACAAGATCCTCGAACAGCAGCAGAATGACATAGCAAAGGGCTACCACACGACAGTCTACAAGATTGACAAACTTGTCAATCCACAGCACATTTACAAGATAGACGTGAATGCAAAACAACTAGGGCTCTGTGGGGTGTGTCTTCTAAACCCACGCTTCAGTCTAGTTGTGGTAGAGGGTGGTCTGAAGGGCATAAAGTTCTACAAGAAGTTGCTCACGTCGAGGATCAAGTGGGAGGAGAGTTCGGCTGCCACAGAGCCTGCGGAGCCTCCGCAAGATCTCAAGGGCAACAAGTGCACTGTCATTTGGGAAGGACAGTTGAAGGAGTTGACATTCAAGAGGTGGAGTGTTAACAGAAGTGCTAGTGATGACGATGCGCTAGACTTTTTGCGTCGTTTCGGAGTAGAGAACTACTGGAGAGGTGTTGGAGACGTCTGATCATCTTGGAAACGTCTGATCATCTAAGGTGATGACTTGAAATTCGAAAAGAGGTCTGGAGGAACTTAGAGAGAGCTTCCAGGCACTGAGATTACTGATTGACAGATTTGCAATTCCTTATCTAACTTCATTTGGAAGCACTTCTTGTTTCTTCGGATAAGTGTGTTAGCTGCTTATGCTTTCATTTGCAAATATACACACACCCAGCTCGACTCTTTCCAAAGAAACAACAGTGTTTTGTAGAAGTTATGATTCTTAAGGCTTTCCCTTCACAGGCTTTCCCATCACAGGCTTTCCCTTCAGTCCTAAGGCTTTCATCTCAGTGTCACTATAAACACTAGAAGAGCACAAGGTGCCAAACTAGTCCATTCCTGTTCAAAGAACCTACAATCCTTCCCAAGTGCTATTAAAATGTATTATTAAGTTATATTAGATAGAAGAATCGCCAACCGAGGCATTAAGCATTCTTCATATGGTGAAATGAGTGTAGAAGTGTAGACAAACACATGGTACACCACGATTAGGCCCCTATTGGTGAGTCGCTGCCAAATAAATAGTAGTAACCTCTCGATAACGAGAACATGATGGTCGCCGGCAAGTATGAGTAGACACCGTACCCAACGAAGAACGTGAATGAAAGCAACAAGATGTGCAAGATACAGCTTTCGGTGGTTGTCAACATATAATGCGGGAAGTGGTGGTAGTACATATCGTACACTTTCTGAGGAGACGTCATAGTGGTGGTGGTGTGTTGGTGGTATTAGGGAGGCTCCGGAGGGCAGTGGTGGATGTCTAAAGAAGGTGTGTTGTGAAGATTTATTTTGTTTTGATGCTCAGTATGGAAATTTGAGATAGGGGAAGTTCGCGCTTAGGGGGTATTTTTGGGTTAGGGGGTTTTTAGTCTAGAAGCTTATGCTGGAGCTGTTTGGAGCTGTATGACGGCTTTTCTTGATGACGAAGGGTACTACAAGAAAGGTTTGAAGCTGTGGAGTGTTGGAAAGAGCAGCTTTCATTTGCACAAGACATTTGGCGAGTTTCTGGGGAAGTGGTGCTCAGACTATTAATAGTGACTTAAGGAGAAGAGGTGAATTAGGTGTTCCATAGGACACCCAGAACAAGTAAGATGGTGTTAGTAAGCACCCGCGAAGCTCATAGAATGGATAGTCATGCGGTAGACAAGAAACACCATAGTCCAGGACACAGCTAGCACGAGCTTTTCAGTATAGGCCAAATAAGATATAGCCAAGCACAGCATAGTGCACATATCTCGTAGAACTACTTTGAATTCTCACCAGTGTCCATTTAAACTGTCCAGAGCTAATCACTTCCCCTAATGGGAGCTATGGTTTCTTTACTGGTGTTCCGTAACTTCCTACTGTTTCTTTACTGTTGATTCCGTAACTTCGCCTCGCTAGTAGAAACGTGAGTTGGACCGTATTGCAGAGCTCAGAAGAATAGAAGTGACCAGTATTCATAAATCTTTATCATCACGGTCTCTCCTATGTTTATTTATATCCCAGATGGCAAACCTCTTTAAACAAGATCAAACTAGGAGCTTGCAAGTCATTTGGAGTTGGCTTCGTAGGATGATATTTCACATGCTCATAACCTGTCAGCTGAAAAGCTCTATTAACTCCTTTTCCTCAAAGCTAAAGACGTCGTTGAAGCGGCAAATGATTACTGCCGAGGTAGCGAGCAATGAAACATACTCAGCTACTCACTGACATTGTCTTTGTTGCACTCTGAGTGGGCCTAAGTAGCTGGTATCAACAATACTGCATATAAACCTTCTCCATGATTCGTCCTTCCCCATACTAATATGTCAGTACACTAGTGACAAGTATACGATGAGGTATGTTGGCTGTGTCAGCAGTTGACAGTGTGCTCAACAAGGCAGATTCTGAAAATTGCAAAAAAGTGACAATGTTAGTGCATTGACAGTGAATAAGACCGATTCTTGGAAACATAAGCCGAAGGTCACTTTCCAACGGTGTACATCTCAAGGCACAGAGCCCTAGGAGCCGAGTTCTTTCTCACTACATAGTAAATCAGGTTTTATATCGTTTTCCAATTCAGATTTCGCAGCCAAATAATCAGGTTATGCCATGTTTCGCTATATAGGTCGGGACTCTGGCAGAAAGGCATAGACTGAGACTTCCTGCTAAACTTTGGAGTCTCTCTAGAGTGACGACTCAACCTGTGAAATCTAGAGGTTGTTTGACCTATTCTGAGTTTAGTACTACAACTTGAAGCAGCATGAAGTCACCTAATTGGAAGCATACATGACAACTTGAACTATATTTCGAGTTTCATTCGATGTCAGAGCAAAACCAAGATAAGCTTGTACCCCAGGTGTATAGTAAAGTTCCTTTCTGAAGTCCAAGTGCTACTTCCTTCGGATTCTAAAAGTAGAAAGTTAGAAGAGCCAGTTCTCTCACCTGTCTGCTCTCAAAATTATAGCTACTCTACTTCACGGCTGCTCACTTTACTTTGCAGTTACCACTACCTTAGGCAGCTAGTGGTAACTGCAGTTCTTCACTAGAATCTAGCCTCTGCAACCTTCCAATTTGCCTAAAATTGGTCTACTCGCTCCCAGAAAACTCCAGAAGACACGTAGCTCCACCAGAAGACGAGTCATCACCACTAAAACTCTACCAAACCACGAAACCTCCTCAAAACCCAAAACCCCGTTTACTCACTTCTCAACGTCTCTTCCTTCCACCACCAAAACTCGAAAGTCGCCCTAACAGCGAGCCTGCATACAGCAATACCAATTCCGAGTTTCGTTCAATCAAAATCTCCACATTCAACACCACTCACCTACTCAACTATCTACACTAAAATGGGCTCCGCATACACCATCTTCGGCAAACAAGTTCCAGCATACGTGGTACGTAGGCAATTGACGCTGCCAGGATTCCAGCCAACCTATTTTGAGAGAAATCCGCCTAGGTTCACTATCCAGGATCCCTACAATTTTCAGTACTAACCAATTAGCTTTCAATGCTCACTTTATCTTCAGTCGCTGCTGTTGCATTCTGGCCAAGAACCAAGACCGCAGCTGCTCCAGTCGCTGCTCCTTTGGCATCAGGAGAAGACGACTTTGATTTGGAGAAATTCCTTAAGTACGTACAGCAGAGAAGTGAACCCCAGGGCCAAGTACTAACCATATTCTAGCGATTTAACCAAGGAGGAAACTAAGTAGAGATAATGATTAGTTATGAATAAAAGTTACTTTCACCAAGAGAAGCTTGGCAATGTGTCGAGCTGATGCTGTAGCGAAGGGTGAGCTCAATGGTGGAGGCAGTGGAATCAGATATCCACCCAAAGAGGGTGAGTTGAGAGTTGATTGGTTGAATTTGAGCAGATGAGTCGACAGTGGGGGCTAAAATTGAGTGGATATCATGAGGAAGGGCTTACAGAAGAGCTCATATGAAGAACCGTGAAAAGTTTCACGAATAGAGAGACATAGGGCTCAACTGACATAGGGCTCAACTGAAGCCCTGAAGTTTCAATTGAATGATTCACATTGCTCTTGAGACTGCTGTTGTTCTAGAACCTTGATCCTTCGGTGCTGATTCCAACAATATTGCTTCGAACAATCAGAAAGGCTCCCCTGGGGCAGGCTGTAGAGCCTCTGCCTTGCTGAAATTTCCACCACTTGTTCCTGAACTCACCAACTCACTCCCTGTGAAACCACAGAGCTATTGCTCTTCATTTGGGCAGCATATGGTAACAATAGAACAATGTTCCAGCTTGTAGGCCGCAATTTCTCAGCCTAATAAGACCTAATGGTCGATTTTGGCCAATTCGCATGGTTTTTCATGGCTATTTCCTCCTCTAAAACACCACCAATTCGATGATCCTGGACCTCCAGCAAATCCCTACTACCATCTGAACCTCTCTAAACTATGTAGACCACTCGAACTTTGCACACACGCGAATTTGGCCGCTTAGGAGCCGAATTGCTCCCTGAAAACGCCATTTTGTAGTCTCTAAATCTCGCTATTTAAAGTTGATTTTTCAATTAAAACGCGTCTTCACTATCACCACTTCTTCCTTTATCGATGTTCGTTTTCAAGAGAGACGGCCATAAGGAACCAGTTAGGTTCGATAAGATCACTGCCCGTGTGCAGCGCTTGTGCTACAACCTCGATCCAAACCACGTTGATGCGGTGAAAATCACTCAAAAGGTCATTGGAGGGGTCTACCAAGGTGTGAACACTATTGAGTTGGATAACTTGGCAGCAGAGGCCGCAGTCGGAATGGCTGCAACACACCCCGATTACTTGGTGTTGGCTGCTAGAATAGCAGTATCCAACCTCCACAAGCAAACAACGAAACAGTTTTCTCAGGTATCCAAGGAGTTGTACGAATACAGAGATATCCAGACAGGTGCCCAATCCTCCTTCATCTCCAAGGAGAACTACGAGGTGGTCCAGAAGTACGCCACAGAGTTGGACAGTGCAATTGCGTACGAGCGGGACTTTCAATTCGACTACTTTGGCTTCAAGACCTTGGAGAGGTCGTACCTTTTGCGTATCAACGACACCATAATGGAACGTCCACAGCACATGTTCATGAGAATAGCTATAGCCATCCATAGATCGGACATTTCCAAGGTCATAGAGACGTACAACTTGATGTCGCAGAAGTACTACATTCACTCTTCGCCAACCCTATTCAATGCTGGGACCCCATTTTCCCAGTTGTCGCTGAGCTTCTCTGTGGCAATGAAAGACGACTCCTTAGAGGGAATCTACGACACTCTCAAGAACTGTGCCTTGATCTCCAAAAGTACAGGTGGAATTGGCCTCCACATCCATAACGTGCGTGCTACAGGCTCCCACATTTCAGGAACGAACGGTACGTCGCTGGGTATCATTCCTATGATCCGTGTCTTTAACAACACAGCGAGATACGTCGACCAAGGTGGTAACAAACGTCCAGGAGCATTTGCACTTTACTTGGAACCGTGGCATGCCGATATCTTTTCATTCATAAACTTGCGGAATCCGGCCGATGGAGGTGAAGCTGCCACTAGGGACATTTTCCCTGCAATATGGGTTCCGGACTTGTTCATGAGACGTGTAGAGAGCAATTCACACTGGACCCTTTTCTCGCCAAACGAGGCCCCTAGATTGTCAGATACTTTCGGGGCAGAGTTTGATGCGCTCTACGAACAGTACGAAGCCGAGGGGCGTGGTAGGAATACCGTCAAGGCCCAGGATTTGTGGTACGCAATCTTGGACGCACAGACTACGACTGGAACTCCCTTTGTTCTATACAAGGATCTGTGCAACACCAAGCTGAACCAGAAGAATGTTGGTGTAATCAAGTCAGGGAACTTGTGTTGTGAAATCATACAGCATCTGAGCCACGACAAGGTATCCGCACCAATGTTGGCGCTGCTTGCACTTCCTGAGTTTATAGAAAAGGACTCTGAGTCCATCTGGGTCAACTTTGAGAAACTCCACCAGGTGACCAAGATCGTGACCAAGAACTTGAATAGACTCATTGACTTGAACTCGTACCCCGTGAAGGAAGCTGAGATCTCCAATCGTGAAAACAGACCCATTTCTATCGGAGTGCAGGGTCTTGCCGACTTGTTCATGACGTTGAGGCTCCCCTTTGAGTCCCCAGAAGCCAAAGACTTGAACATCCAGATCTTTGAGACGATATATCACGCTGCAATAGAGTCATCTGTGGAACTAGCACAGGTGGATGGTCCATACCCAAACTATGACGGTCTGCCAGCTTCGCAGGGAATTTTACAGTTTGACATGTGGGACATCAAGCCCACAGAGCTCTTTGACTGGGAATCCACCAAAGAGAATATGCAAAAATTCGGATTGCGCAACTCGTTGTTGGTTGCACTCATGCCTACTGCGTCCACGTCGAAGATTTTGGGGTACAACGAGTCGTTTGAGCCGTACTCGACCAACGTATACACGGCCAAAAGCATTTCCGGGGAACTCCACATATTCAATCCGCACTTGCTTCGAGACTTGGTTGACTTGAGTCTTTGGAACGATGCCATGAAGGATTCAATTGTTGCCGGCAATGGTTCGATACAGCAGATCGGGAACATTCCGCTGGAGCTCAAACAGCTCTACAAGACGGTGTGGGAGATTCCCCAGAAGACCATAATTGATATGGCTAGTGATCGCGCGGCGTTCATTGACCAGTCGCAGTCGCTCAACATTTACATCAAGGAGCCAACGTCGAAGAAGCTCACTTCGATGCACTTCTACGGGTGGAAGAAGGGGTTGAAGACGGGGATGTACTACTTGAGAACGCAGGACTTTGGCAGGCACCTTAAGTATCTGATTGAGAAGGAGCCACCCAAGTTTGTTGAGAATTTGGTACCTGCGCCTGTCAAGGCGAATCCGAAGAAGTATGTTCCTAGGAGTCAAATCAACATAAACGGCTCCGCCGAAACAGATACGCTGGCCGCGCCGCGCGAGAGCACGCTGTTGGAGAACTCGATATCCGATTTACAGATCCAGGATCCGGGTGAGACAGTACTTCAGATCAGCCAGGGCCAGGTATTGACTACTTAGAGAAGGTGGAGTGTAGTTACGAAACTTCAAGAGCCATTCAGATTGAAAGAAAGTGACATTGTGTAGGCTGAGACAATCTTTGGGACTGAACCTTGGAGATATGAGAAAAGCATTTCAGAGGTTAAAAGATGAGCTCATGAGAGAAAACAACTTAACCCAGAAATGTCAAGAGACATTCAGATGGTATATCACTGAACACGAGAGATTGAAAGGAAGTGATGAAGACCTTCAGACCTTAAAAGAGAGCTTATGAAGGTGAAACAGACTGTAGAACAATTTTTCACCGAAAGACCAAAGAAACATTTACACTCATCACTAGAGATCTCGAAGAAAGTGAATTGTTTACCTTTGAGACTAAGCACCTAGAATTGAGAGGTGACATGAACATCTTGACCTCAAAAGAGAGCCTATGAAGCTGAAACAGACAGTAAAGAACGCACCTACGACTCTGGAACGGAGCACACATTGATACTGAATAAATACTTCAAACCTGGAGCCTCAAACGTACTAACCTGGAACGTCAAACGTACTAACCTGGAACGTCAAACGTACTAACCTAGAACATGAACGGAAGTCAATACTCTTCCTCTTGTGGACACCAAAAGTGCTCTTCGTGAAACCACGGAAAACTGCCACATTGCAGCCTCTACATCTCTCAACACACAACAAGCACCGTTGGCTGAAGACAGCCGGCCCATGAACAGCCTGTCAGGCCCTCTGAGGAGTCTCTGAACGTCCAAGAACCTGGGCTCTCCAGACATAACCTCTTCATCTGGCCTCCACTTTCGGACATTACTAATGGCTCTTTTGTGGCTTCCCCAGCCAATGGAAGGTGCAACGACCAATCAGAAGCCGTGCCGAGGGGTGCCATCTCGCTCCATGCACGCTTCTCAACGCATCTGGATGCCTGCTGCTCCTGCTGTCGTACGAGGGTAAGTCCGAAGTGTGCCCGGAAACAAGAATTAGAGATGGAAATTCACACGCAAGCGCACGCACAAATACGGATGCGGAAACGGGTGCCGTTGCCCTGGTGATGACATCAGATCAGCCGGAGGATAAAAGGAGCGGCCCAGCACGAGGTTCTAGGCACCAGCAGCACCAAGGAGCCAGTTTTCACTAGTGACAGCCAAACAGAGCCAGCACGGACCTCCCTACGACAGCAGCTACCTGCGGACGCAACATGGACCGCGAACAAGCCCTTGCGCAGCGACAGCCGTTGGTTGCGGAAGACGAGCTGTTCTTGAACGAAACAGAGCCACTGCTAGACCCTGGCACCCCAGACTCCCTTGACGAGCACACCGCCAGCAGCTGGCTGTACGGTTCGACCGTGCTAGCGAAAACGAGGGCCCGGTGCCTCCAGTTCTTGCTGGCGGTGTGGAACGGGCCCACGACCCCAGTGGACAACCCTCCGCTCTTCTTCAGACGGTTTGCTGCTCGACTAGAGCAGCTTCCCTACGACTTTGCCTCGCGCGTGCCGAGGGCCTACAGAGTGGCGGTGCTACTACTATACTACGTGCTCTGGTTCTGCCTCTGCTACACCATCTTGGTGCCCTACTACTTGGTGCCTCCGTCGCTGCTGGGAGACCCTGCTTCTAGGGCCATTTCGCTCTCCTGCCTCGACCAAATAGCCTGGAGAGGAAAGAACGGAGCCTGTGGCTTCGAGGGCTCCCTTTGTGCCAGAGTTCCTCCAGGAGGAGACGTAGTCTTCCGATGCCCGGCTTTGTGCGATAGGTCTTGGACCTATTCGCTCATACCAATAGGAGACCAGAGAATCAAGTACCGCTCCTATGTCATTGGCGGAGGCAGTCCGAAGAAGTCGCTCAGCACGCCGGAATCTCACGCCCTTTCTCTTCCCTACAGAGCAGACTCCTTTGCCTGCGGTGCAGCCGTACATGCCGGCGTGGTGTCTCCTCTCTTTGGAGGTTGTGCTCGAATCTCACACAACTCGGGCCCGCGCATGCTGTTCAACTCAGCAAAGGGTCACTACCATTCGGGCCCTTCCATCGAGTTCGACTCCTTCTTCAGGTCCTCCTTCTACTTCACCTCCTTGGGCAAACAGTACATCCAGTGCACGGACCCAAGATTGCTCGTTTTGGCCATCAATGTGCTCTTGGGTGCCCCCATCGTGTACTTTGCGAGCGGTGCAGTGGCCTACTGGACTATTGGAATCGTGGGCTTCTGGACAGTGCTGTTAGCGACAGACCCTCCAAGAACAACAAACGCAACCAGCCCAGATGATGTGGCGGCCATGCTTCTGATTTGCTTCGAAAGATTCATGCCCAGTTGTTTCATATTGTATGTTCTTTGGCATGTGTCTGCCAAGAGGACTCTTTCTGCAAATTGGCTGCCAGACGGCCAGGCATCTGAGCGGACTGAACTGTCAGAGCAGACAGAGCAGACAGAGCAGCCTGCACAGGACCGCTACACTACACACTCGCTCCACCAGCAGTCTCCTCTAGGAAAACTACTTCTATGGTACCCGTTGTTCTGGCTAGGAGTGCTCAATAATATCACATTCGACCGACTCCCCGTGGACCGTCTAACACTAAATGACTTGAAAGAACAGCCAGGTGCCATGATCTCAGTTCTTTCCATCTTCTCCGTGATTATCACCTGCGCATTTATCCAAGGTTATAAGATCTGGCTTCTGGGCAGATTCCGCAAGTACTTGATCATATACACCATCTTCCTCAGCAGTTTATTTTTATTGGCAGAGCTACCAGGACTCACCCTTCGTGTGCATCACTATATATTGGCCATGTTGTTGATTCCAGGGTGCTCCACGCGCGGGCCAACTGCTTTACTATTCCAAGGTATACTATTGGGTCTTTTCCTTTCGGGGTCTGCCCGTTGGGGCTTGGCTCTGATTGTGGAGACTGCTCTGGCTTTAAGAAGAAATGATCCTAAGGGCATTGTTTTCCCACCATCAATACTAGGGTATAATGCGGACTCCGGACTACTCACATGGGAAGCGGTCGTGGAAGCCACGCTCAATTCATTCGAGAAGGAGTTCTATAAGAAGTATTCTGCGATTTCGCTCTTGGTTAATGACATTGAATACTACATGGAAGACCGAGTGAATTCTCTCAACTTGAAGAATCTCTTGGAGCTGACCAGCGAATTGAGCCTGTTCATAAAGGAGGCTCTCAGTACTCGCGATAGTATTCCGATTTATTTGAGACTAGGCCGCAAGATTCCAGGCACAAGCCAATACGGAGACTTTACAAATGCTGCAGTACTACAGTGGCCCAGTGGAGAGTTAAAGTTACCTCTACAGGGATTGACATAATTTAGTAGAAAAGTTAAAGATTGTTACTAGAACATTAAAAAAACGGGTTTAAGAAATATACTACTTGCATCAGAAGTGCTTTAGGACGATCTAAGAGAGGATAAGAACTCTAAAGAGACCCCTTTCGCAGTTCCTCATTGTAATTGTACCATAGTTAAACACTTAATCCTATTGATGAGTTTATGTCTTTGTGCATATCATCTTTGTGATTTTGCAGCCGTTTCTGATTGGGCTACATTTTGCAACCAAATCTTTGAAGTAAATACAGAACACCACCCAGCATATCATTAAATAATGTAAGAAATGTCATGCCAATCATTCACGAATCAAGCATCTTGGAAATATGAACATTCATACAAAGTTTTCCGTATATGAACTGGAGAGTGCCTAACTGAACACTAATTTCAAAGCACGGATACCGATGCTATTTTTCAAACGTAAGCTTAAGAAGAGTGTCCCAGTCGATATCATTCCAAAGAAAAACCCCCTTATAGATACTGGAGTCAGTCCAGAGTACTTCTCGTTGTCATCTCTGGCAGACAGTGACATTTTGGCCTTGCTAGACGAGCTAAACGACTTCAAGTATATAGGACGGTTGCTTTCATACTTGGGACAAATCGGACATTCTCGCAAGTACAGGCACTCTCAGGAAAGGTACTACACCAAGAAGGAGATTGAAGCGGCACACCGACTTGTTTTGGCTTCGTTGTTCTTGAAGTTACCAATGCAATCGCAAATTGAGATGAAGGTATACTACCACCAAAACTACGCTGGGTTGAAGGAGATTATGAACCATAAAAGTCCCATTCTCCCAGGGAACCCTCCCCCATTGTGGAATACGGCCACGCTTGGTTACGTGGACTACCTCAGCACCATCCAGTTTGATGTGAACTTGTCAGTTCTAAAATTGATTGCTAGACGGAATTGCCGTGCCCAAAGAGTCAATTTCACTCCAGAAAGCTGCAACGAATTAGTCAAAACAGTGCATGCTAGAAGATTGGAAGATATGAAAACAAGTTCATGATGTTGCCACAGTCATCCCAGCGAAGGAGCTTTCAGCGACGTCAATTCGCTTTTGCTTGATCATATTTACTCGATATGTGTACCTTGAAGGATAGATAAGTTGCCAGTAGGTTCATTATGACTTCCACTATGATAGTATTACAATAGAATAATTTGCTTCTAGTTATGTCAATAAATAGCCAATTAAAAGATAGTAGGTCTCACTTATGCCATGATAGTCAATTAGGTTGGAAATAGTAGCATTTGCAAGACGACTGGAACATAAAACTAACAGCTTGCCAAAGATGTGACTCAGAGGAATATTTCGTGCTCCATAACACTTTCAAGGTACATTCCACTAATCAGCTCTTCTATTCGAACCGAAAAGAATGTGATGGTAAATCCAAAATTGGTCCCTATTAAAGCAGCTTTTTTGGTGAGTCGCTTCAAAGAAACCTAAACAACCTCTTAATACTATGAAGACGGCCTTCCAGCATAATTTCACCCCGAAATGGCCAATTTCCACAGATTAGTGCTGTATTTTGCACCCAATATAGCAAAGCTACAAAAAACGGCGCTACCAAATGTCCACCAATTCTTCAGGCTTTTGAATTTCATTGATGAAATTCAATCACTACCACACCATGCTCTTCCGTCCAAGCACACGATTGATATTAAGATTCGGCGTAAGACTCCAGTCTGGAGTTCCATCTGCCAGAGTGAAGTGGTTTTATGCCACAGACATTGCCAATACGAAGCCCGATTGGTACGGCTACACCAAGGAGAAGGATGCTGCGAATTTTGCTGCCTTTTCTGATTTTGATGGTGAAAGACTCGAAAGGAAGTACCAGAGCTTATCACCAGGAGCCTCAGCTAAGCCAATTGAACCAGTGACGACGGAACCCAAGAACTCAGTCAGTAAATCCTCAATTGTGGAAGTAAATGACGATAAACTTTTCCAAGTTGATATAAATACTTTGGAATTGTCCCCAGTCTACTGGGAAGGGCCTACGTACGAGGTACGTCGTGGAACGTGGTTCTCCACAAGTGGTATACCAGTATCCAAGGAATTGACAGAAGTGATCGAAAAAGGGTACCTTGAAAGGAAACCTTACTTGTACAAAGAGACTAAAGGCGACTTTCTTTCCAAAGAAACCATCGCCAAATTCAACCAGATTAGGAAACAAGAGGCAAAACCAGACTTTGGTGACCAAATAAAGCTAGAGGAGCATGCAGATGTTTTGGATTTGAAAAATGGGAAATATATACTCTTTTTTAATGCTCAAGATGGAGTTATGTTTCTGCTGACGATGAACAATTTCCAACTTGGAGTGATCCGGAACTTTGGCCCAAATGCATCCCTTATTTCTGTGGACTATGTACGTCGTGGATACTCGGAAAAGTTGGGGATGACTCTTGCTGACAAGCTCCCATCAAACCCACTCCCAAACATGGCCGATCTAATTCTGAAGGAAGTTCCGAGCTTGATAAACTTGGATGTGGGAGAGAAGAAGGAGAACGACATACCAAATGAAGAATCAGAGAAGGCTAGTGAAATAACACAAGAATCGGCCTTCGTATCTGATTTTGGTAAGGAAGTTGGCGATCGTGAAATTGAACATTTAGTATTATGCATTCATGGAATTGGTCAAATATTAGGCCACAAGTATGAGTCAGTTAACTTTACACACAGCATTAACGTGTTAAGAAACACCATGCGTGAGGTTTACAGGGAGAGCTCATCGTTCCATAAATTTGCTGGTGCTGATAAGCACAATAATAAGATTCAAGTTTTGCCCATCTCATGGAGACATAAGATAGACTTTCATCCGCAAGAACCCTTTGAGCAATACGATGCAGATGGAAAATATCGTTTGCCAACACTTTCTCAAATCAACGTTGATGGAGTCAAACCATTGCGTAACGTGTTAGGAGATGTGGTGTTAGATATTTTGCTTTACTATGAGCCACTATATGTGAACAAGATCTTTGAGACGGTAGTTACTGAAGTTAACAGAGTGTACAATTTGTATATGGAAAGAAACCCGAACTTCAAAGGAAAGGTCCATGTGATGGGCCACTCGCTTGGTTCAGTCATTTCATTCGATATACTCTGCAACCAAAGCCGCGACAAGACTGGCGACACCGAAGTGGACATGACTCTTGATTTCCCAGTAGAGAATCTTTTCTGTGTCGGTTCCCCCGTCGGAGTGTTCAAGCTACTCGAGCAGAAGAATATTGTGGGAAAACTGTTGGCTGGAGATGATTTTGATGAAAAGCTAGCATTGCTGCCTAATTGCAAAAATCTTTATAACATATTCCATCCATGTGATCCTGTGGGATACAGAATGGAGCCTTTGATATCTCCTGATTTCGCAAAGTTCAAGCCTGAGCCAGTGCCCTTTGCTATTAAAGGCATCAACACCCAGTTTAAGGAATTGGCCACCCTCGGTGGTGAAATAACAGAGAAGTTTGCTCGAGCACTGAGCTGGTTTACTAGTGACACCCCGAAGAAGCAGAATGATAAAACCGTTGACGAGAAGATTGAACTGGAAAATGCCCTAGGAGATATATTGCGAAGTCTTTCAAGGTCCGAGAAAGCCCCTCCCAAGGCAAAGAGCTCAGGTAGCACTGGTTCTTTGGACTATGACGATCTTAAGAAGTTGACTGCGTTGAACAGGACTGGACGTGTTGACTATGCACTTCCCATGGGTGTTTTTGATATTTCTCTTGTCAGTGCTATCTCTGCACATGTTAGTTATTTTGAGGACAAGGATACTGCTGGGTTTATCATGAAAGAGGTTCTTGCGTCCACAGCTGACGACATCAAGAGCAAAAAGGTTGTTTTGTATTAAGCGATAAATGGAGGTGATGTTGCTGGACGACAAGCTTCAGGGAAGTGGAAATCGGGAGACTTTAGATCTGGAGATGATGTTGCGTGTCTCAGTTGGTGACTTGACAAGACTTCAACTTTAAGTTGAGAAATGTCGACAAACTACCTGCTCTCAAGATAGGCACCTCAGCTGTGTTGAAAGCTCGGAAGGAGTCCGTCTTAAATACGATTTCATATAATACAAAGTGAAATATCTTCTTTTTCTCTATTCATTACACTAACTATAGTATTCAAGGCCAATCAGAGTATTCAAGGTCAACTAGAGTATTCAAAGCTCCAGTAAAGGATTCAAGCCTCCAGTAAAGCATTCAAGGCTCCTACTCAAATAACAAATCGTCTATGCTCTGGTCAGCGTCATGCTCTATCAATTTCAACATTCCCTCTGGCAAAATAGGAGAGCCTTCACTGTCAACAATGTAACGGAATGGCATTTCTGTTGCCTCGTACTTGTTGTATCGTATTTCAGGGTAATCCAAGAATTTGATGTCCTCGAACTTGACTTGATCCGCAACTATACGTTGTGTCGTTCTGATGGCAGTATCGGTCGTCATTTGCAACGCACCCAAGCGACGGCCAGCCAAACCATACTTCTTTCTCAAGATTCCGGTTCTATCGATTCTAGGATGTGATCCCAAGATACCTCCAAAGACAAAGTAGTCGAATTCACCAGCATCCTCGGGAACCAACTCGGTTTCCGCAGCAGGGTCCAACAAGCACACGCGGCTCTTCTCAACGGTGCCGTTGTCGATGTTGACACACTCATCGGTCGTCCATTGCAATCCCAAGTCCACGAGTCTCTGAGGAATGTCGGACAACTTCGTGCCAGCAGGCAACGAGGTCAAAATGAGGTTTTCGCGGCCCACGTCACGGATGATCTGTGAATACTCCAAGATCACCCATTCGGAGAAGCCTTCTTCCATGTGTTCAATGACGTACTTCATGTTGCGATGGCTGAAAAATTGGGCTTTGAGCTGGAGATGATTTTTCGAAGTAGTTCGAAGCGGCACGTTAAGAGTCACATGCCAATATGGAAATTTGACACTTTAACGTCTTCCACTTGCGGAGCAGGCCTCGAACGAGCACTCCGTAGTCCACATTTGAAGTCGTAAATGGGTGCTGCGAATGACTTGCTGATGAGATGTCTATAGCCAAGAACCCTTGAGCTTAAAACAGAGAAAATTGAAAGGGTTTGAGCTAGTTGAAGAGCTTTGAGCTGGTGGAATACGGCTTCTTATGAGTTCTGATAGTTTTACTTAGAATTCTTCTAAGTAAGCTAATAGTAAATATTAGTATAATGCATTTGATAACTAAGCTTGTGAAAACTGATGGACTGTGGTGTAACTTCCCCCAGTTAATGAGACGAGGATTTCTTATGGAATATGAAATGTCTTTATTGTCGACAACATACTATACAAATTATGAATGATACAAAGGGATTTGGAGCGTATCAAATATAGTAGGTACGCCCATAAGCTTGTACTCCGGAGATCTCAATAGTGGCAACAATGTCAGGAACCGAATGAAAAGTGGCTCTCTTGCTGCAAAGGAACTATAAGGAGAAATGCACAGAGTTAAATAGTAACTACTACTATTCGGATTGAAAAAGACAGATGCAACATAGGATTATCAGGTGCAATCCTGGTTACATGGACAACTGCTTGTTTACTACAAACGTTTGTGAAACCGTTTGCCCTCTTACTTACCTCAGTTGGTGAAAGATAGCTCGAATGAGAGTTCACGGTTCTGTCACCTATACCACTCACACGTCTACCTTATGTCAACACTTTGGAAAACCCTTGGGATATCCAGGGACTTGACTTTATTCAAGATGAAAAAATGGCTCACAACAAGCATAGTACACAGACTAAAAGGTGCGTGCCCATCAACCTTTCAAGCTCAGTGTGGTATGTACTGCTTCTGGAGAATTTCTGTAGGAGCTATGAGGCCCATTTCCTCCAGGCGAATGCTTCAACCAAGGTATCTCAAACTGGTTATTCAAGAAGTGTGGTTTCCTTTTGAATCATGTATAATCCACCTGTTTGCTGAAGCATATACCAACAGACAAGTGGAGGTGAAGCATCGGGAGACTGTGCACGACTTTGGTCTACAAAGGCGCCTGGAAGCTTTCAACGAATTGTAATTAATGTGTTCAATGAAAACAGACGTCGAGAACCGCACGAGGTTTACCGTCATATTCATTAAGCATGAGTACCACTGAGTTTGGGACAACGCAGTGGCTTTGTGAGCTCAGGTGCATACCATGACTGGTCCAGAGCTCCATGAGCTCGAGAAGATAAAATTTACCACTATCAGAAGCCTCTTTCTTAACTCGTGCTGGTGGTGGATGCAACTTCCTTAGCATCCTCTTCTTCATTCCTTGGAGACCATCAGTTAACCACAAGAGTTCTAGAGACTATATATCCAGCCAGAAGTTGAATATGCACCAGAGTATTCCACATTGGTGCACATCCATTGGTTGATGCCTTCCTTCGTACAACCTGTGCACCAGCTTTTGTGTTATCGCCGTACGTCTGCTCGCTACTGACAATGCCTCCCGTAAATTCCAGGCTAAAGATTGTGCCATCTTTGAACGATTTCTGAGACTCTACCTGAAATGAGCTCCCATCGCCAGAGATTACAAAACAAACTTGTGTAAGATGCAATGTATTCCGAACGGCTTGAGGCGCTGGGTTGTTTGGCAAATGTAACTGCAGGATTCGTTAGCTCTCCAGATACGAACTCCGGGCACTGGAGGATTTCGGGTATTTCTGGTGGTACCATTCGTTGAATTAACGGTCAATTTTGTGCTTATTTGGCAAAAAGATATAAGTACAGCTTGTGTTCGTTGAAGTACCATGTACGGCAAGCCTCAGCAAAGCTGCTATTGAAATGGTCGCTTCTCCAGTTCTCTATGGTGTTTTTCTGTCACTATCCATTTACAACCCAGTAGTCAGTTACCCACTGTACGGCTACTGGGAAATGAGTTTGAACTGGGCCTTGCCTAGTCTGGCAGCAATTGGCGCTACATTCTCACTCGACTTGCCGTGTATCTATGATTTTGGATCGCAACTGGACACTTTATCGTTGCAAGCCAATACTGAAGATGGGTATCGGGAATTTGGCCATTGCGATCTCATAAGTGGGAAGTACGGTTCTGCATCATCGCAGCTTCAATGTACGGTAGTTGACTCACCGTCGTTGTCGTATGATTGCTCGGGTCTGTTTGAACTTCCTATTTACTTCAATGTGGGGACAACTGGATCAGCCGTTGACATTCAGTGCTCCAATCAGTTTCACCAAGGTACGAACACCATCTCATTCAGTGATGGTCAAGATTCAGTTTCATGTTCCGTCGACTTCGAGGCTAGAAGCATTGGATGGGGCTACTATGGTGAAATTTGTTACTCTCATGGGGACAACTCAGACAGCAGCGTTCAAACAGTGGAGGCTGTTCTCATAGCACCTTCTTGTCCAGATGGATATTCAATGGTGACTTTGGAGATGTACGGTGACGCGGAACAATACACTTTGGACGCCGACTCAGTCATTGTCAGCACCACTTCTGGTCTAAACGATTGGGGAATGCCTACTTCGTCTGATGATACCGGACTAGTCTTGCAAGGTCGTACCTTTGGGTTCAGTATCACCACTAGAAGCGGAGGAGTAATTGCTCAAATCTATAATGTACCTCCTGGGTATAGGCCTTACCTTTCAGCTCTTGGTCAGGCTACGTCCTTTAATCAAATCTATTGGGATTTCACAGCTGAATGTGCTGACCCTAATCAATCACTGACTGTTGAAGGTCCCATTCCAACCGTCACCACCACCATGACCTGGACCGGAACTGCCACTCAAACCTCTACCATAACTTTTGGTCCAACTGCGTCCGTTATCGTCGAAGTTCCTTATGTGCCTGTTCATCGCTTTGGAATCTTCACGTCGCTTTCAATCTCCAATCTGGAAAACGGAAATAGTCCATTGGATAGTGGCTGGCAAATCAACTTAGAAGGTCAATTACCAGATCTGCTACAACCTGGCGATTATTTCACACTTGACTTGCCTGGTGTTTATGACTTTCTTCAGACAGACCCGGTGACATTGTACTTTGACCTCCAGAAGAGGCACGACTACGAACCGGCGCGTGATGCTGTTACATGTGAGCTCATCGCTGGCAAGTACCTTTCTGTCAGCTCCCGACTTGCGTGCACAGTCATCAACACAAGACCTTATTCCACAACTTTCAGTTCTGTTGTTATACCATTTGTCTTCAACGTCGGGACCACAGACTCGGCCATTGATTTGCAATGTGCAAGCATGTTTGAAGTTGGAGTAAATACTATTACCTTCAGTGACGGTCAAACAGAAATATCAACAGAAGTCACATTTGAAGCAAGCCAATCCTCGGTGGGAGACTCGAGTACTTACACTACTTACTCACACGGAGATGACTCAGGCGGCGGCGACCCTATATCTTTAATCAATGAGATAGCAGGGTTCTGTCAATTTGGCTATACAAGTGTCACTTTGGGCTGGTCTTTTACAGATTACGACGTGGAATGTTCTACACTAGATGCGACTGTGACGTACGGTCTTAATGCTTGGGGGATGCCATTATCGAGTGCTGATACGGTTTCATTACCTTCCAGTTCAATTATGCTGACAAGCGTGACATGTGCTGGAAAGTCGATTCTGGTTATATTTGCAGATGTGCCTGCTGGATATACTCCGTATATCTCTGGCCAGACAACAGTCTTGATAGACGAGACTCCTGAATTCGAATTCGAATATGTCTGTGCAAATCCGTCAGTGACTGAAACGTGGACAGGAAGTGATGTTGAAACGAGTACTCTGCATGATGATGGAGGACTAACAACCAATGTCGTCAAAGTTCCGGTTCCAACCACGACGCTCACCTCAACCTGGACAGGTTCTGATACTGAAATAGTCACCGTGAGTGCTGAAGCTGGAGCCACCGGAACGGTGATCATCGAAGTTCCAGTTCCAACTGTTACTACAACCCTGACATGGACAGGATCAGATACTGAAACCACAACTGTGACTGCAATTGTAGGTTCCACAGCAAGCGTAATCATCCAAGTCCCATCTTCGGTTTCCAGTACCAGTGCAAATTCCTCAACGAGTGTGATCAGCTCTAGCACTAGTTCTTCAACACTTTCAAGCGCTTCCACAAGTTTCAGTCCTTCTTCCACTTCAAGTGTGATCAGCTCTAGTACTAGTGCTTCTTCATCCGCGAGTGTGGTCAGCTCAAGTTCTAGTACATCACTATCATCAAGTCAGGTCAACTCCACTTCCACGTTATCCTCAAGCATCCTCAGTTCTAATTCTATTTCTGGTTCTTCATTCTCAAGCACTAGTCCAAGTTCTAGCTTGGTGGTGAATTCTAGTGCCAGTGTGTCTTCGAACGAAGTAGGTACTACCTCGAGTTCTAGCTCTTCAACATCTACTATTTTGATGAGCTCTGTGAGCGTTGCAAGTGGGTCATCAAGCTTATCAAGCCAAAGACCATGGAATTCTTAACTGACAATATCGTCGGGTGCTCCAATTACCTCATCCAGCTCTTTGAGCAGTGTTTCTGTGGCTGCAATTTCTAGCGCAGGAGCTCCTTTGACTTCAAGTAGTCCAGCAACTTCAGCCATTACGACAACTGGCTCGCCCGCTCCAGGAATTAGGTCGTCTGGATCTTTGACAACCGGTTCTGCCGCTCCAGCAATTAGGTCGTCTGGGTCTTTGACAACTGTGACAGTTGTAGTTTCTGGAGTCACCACGACTTACACCACGACTTGTCCTGAAGGAATCAAGCCCACTCAAAGTGGTGTCTCTACGATTTCTAGATCTGCTAGCTCAACTATAGTCACAGTTGTAGTTTCGGGAGTCACATCCACCTACACTACCGTCTGTCCCGAAGGAAAGTCGAAAAGCAATATCCCAGTCGCTACATCTGGGACTGCTTCAGTTTTGGAGGTATTCTCGACAAGCAGTTCTGCGCCAAGTCGAGCAACTGCTTCCATTACTATAGTTGGAGGGTCTTCTCAAGATATTGCACCTGCTTCGGCATCATTAACGAAATCGTCAGGAAGCGAGCAGATCAGTTCAAATTCTGTAGCCAGTGTTGGTACAATTTCTACAAAAGCACAGGCCCAGATTACGTCGCAATCCAGTTCCAGCTCTGTTGGTTCTTACGCTGCTTCGACGTACCAACAGGCTGCACAATTCCTAAGAACTTCTAATATTGCTATGGGAATCGCCATTCTTATTTCATTCATCATTTAGAAATTTAAACACATATATGCATTTACTTGAGGATCAGTTGCCGAATGTCAAATCATTGTGATACCATACAGAGCTTTCTGGTTTAATTCAAAATGGCTGCTAGTCTCCTTCATTCTGAAATTAAGTTATGCTCATTAATATTCTTGTCTGCTCATGGATCTTGAAGCAGACTAAACTGTGTGTTGTAGCGAATTACTTCCAGTATAGATGGACGACATTCTTGCAAAGCAACAGATCTAAAGGATATCTCAGGAATTGAAAATCTACCTGCCGCATGGCCTTATTAGAGGGACATCAAAATGTGCTATCAAGCACGTTTCCTCTTATGCGAAAGGCATATCTTAGTTTCATATCTCAAAGCAACGAAATCTAAACTGTATATTATCTACTAAGGCAATTGTTAGAGAAGCCAATTCTTATCGCGAAATAGAGTATTTTGGAGAAACTCCTCGAAGATATTAATACAGCTTGATATTTAGACTACAAGAGTGTAAAATCTATTAGCTGATTCTCATGCCTTGATTTCAACAGCGTAGCCAGTGAGGTATTCTTATTCAAATGAGTATACAAGGATGCACAACATCCCAGAAGTGATCACTAAGAAGTAACTAGAAATCTAGAAGGAAACTAGACACATTCAGGCTGGTCTGTTTGATATGCATTCAAGTGAAACGACCAGAAAATGAAGTCTAGATTGAATTATATCGCAGGCTTCCGCCTTTCATTTGCCTGATGTCAACCCAGTCCAAGCACGACATAGAATTTGGATGAATGTAGAGATACCTACAAAATTCATTCCACATACAAACGACTTTCGTAAAATCGCTTAGAGGTTATACCAGGGCTGCATCATTATTCCAGAATCAGCCGTAGTTGCATAATCCTTCTGCTTGTCGTTAAGAATGCCGTGAAGTTCGCTCAGAATATGTTGCAGGTATGCTCCTTCACTGCACCAAATCAAACAAGATATATTATTTTTCGGGCTCTTCAGAAATATAGAGCTCTACTCGTGCCTGAAACCCCCAACAGTAACCTCGTGCGAATAGATGTAGATGTGTCTCCCTTATTACTGGAAATTGCGTTCACTTTCGAACGTCGACAAACGAAGTTCATCTGGGAAAAAACTTCCGACTAGAAGCACATAATTTTGTGTTCGCATATCTTCTTGGGTTTGTGTGATTATGGTATCGACTGCGTCTGCTCTCGGAATTCGTATCGACCTAATCGGGGTTTGTGTACTTTCCATATGCATCTTCAAAGGTTAGCAGCTTTGCCGAAAAGCCGTGCCAAGGTATCGCGCGAATCTGCTTCAAAATCGATCTTATCTGGGCTAGATGCTGCAGACGTTCGATCCTAATTTGAAGAACTGAAGCCGACTAATATGCTCTTGCTTGTACAGCTTTTGGACCACAAACTTGTTTCAAGGAAGAGGGTGGCGGTCTGGAGCGAGTCTTTGACTTTGTACTATTTGAAGCATTGTATTCTTCCCAGATGGCCAATGTGTGGTCCCATTCGTCACTCTTGGTCTGTCCGTACATAAATACACATTAATCTGCTGGGATTCGAAATGAATTTCACAGAACAAAAGTTCAAAAATGCCTACAACGACTTCTATCGTGGTGACGAAAGCCATATTCGGAGTGTTCCTGGCCCTTAGTATCTACAACCTGATAGGTGCTACACAGGCTCCACCGGAATTGGGCTGGCAAGCCAGCTTGGATTGGAGTTTGCCGTATTCTGCAAACGTTGGAGATACCTTTTCACTTGCAATGCCATGTGTATATGATTTTGCAACAATAGGCCCTATTGCTTTGACTCAAAACTCAAATACTTATGCTACGTGTGCTCTCTCTGCCGGGAAATCCTACATCCCTTCGTCCCTGCTTTCTTGTACTGTTACATCAAATGCACCATATGGAGGAATTAGTGACCTGGTTGTCATACCTGTTGTTTTCAACGTCGGAATGTCAAATCTGGCCGCCGATTTGCAGTGTGCCAATACCTTTCACGCTGGAGAAAACACTGTATCATTTAGTGATGGCCAAGATTCAATAACAACCACCGTCACATTCGTGGCTAAGAATCTTGTGGGTGCTGATGCAAACGACTTGTATACTTATTCTCGCCACGATCACTCGGGTGCGGGAGAGACCGCTTTCGACAAGATTCTTGTAGCACCTTACTGTGAACATGGCTACAAATATGTTGAATACGGATGGAGACAGACGCAGTATGACTCTCTGCCATGTGGGAGCGTTAATACTATGTCTTTTGGTATGAACGACTGGGGCATGCCTTTATCGAGCCTTGATACTGTTCCATATCCAGCAGACTCAAATCCCAACCTCCATGTAGAGTGTTTTCCATATGGAATATTTATATACCGCTATAATGTTCCACCTGGCTATAAAGCTTACATTATTGCCCACGGAAACTACGCAAATGAGGCTTCTTATACTTACTTTGCTGACGGTTTGCAATGTGCAGATCCCCCAACTAGCCAGACAGATACATGGACAGGCTCCAGCACGGTAACGCGAACAAGTCATGTTTCATTCTCAGGGACAACTTTCGTTATAGAAGTTCCAGTTCCCACAGTTTCAGTTATTAGCACATGGACAGGAAGTGATAATCAGACTGTTACAGTGTCAGCCGAACCAGGGGAAACAGCTAGTGTCGTAGTTGTAGTTCCGGTTCCTACCTTTACCTCGACCTCAACTTGGACTGGCCCAGATACTGAAGCTATCACCGTTTCTGCAGAACCAGGAGCAACTGGAAGCGTGATTATTGCAGTCCCCATTCCAACTTCCACTTTCACGTCTACCTGGACTGGAAGTGATAAGGCAACCATTACCATAGCTGCTGACGCAGGCGCAACAGGCAGTGTCATTGTTGAACTTCCTGTTCCAACATCCACCATCACTTCCACATGGACTGGAAGCGATACTGAGGTAGTCACAGTCGCTGCCGAAGCAGGTGCAACAGGAAGCGTTATCGTTCAAATTCCAATCCCAACTGTAACCAAGACTTCGTATTGGAACGACGCGAGCACTGGAACGTCTATAATTACTGCCACTCCTGGCGCAACAGCCACCGAAGTTCTTAATATTCCATACACAACGTCCACTCTGGTCGTCACATGGACGGAATCATTCACATCTGCAACAACTATAACCGTTCCGTTTTATGGATACCAAGATGTTCTCGTCCATGTACCGGTGCCCACTGTTACCACAACGCAATCATGGACAGGAACCGATATTGAAACGACAATAGTGAGTGCAACTCCAGGAGCTACTGCTAGTGTAATTGTGAATATCCCAGATTCTACCTCAGCCAGCAGCATTAGCTCCAGCGTTTCATCATCGAGCACCAGTCCAAGTTCCACTACTTTATCATCAACTAGTGAGATAAGTTTCAGTTCTAGTCTCTCTTCGTCTTCAATGGGCACGAGTTCTAGTTCAAGCGTTTCACTGGTAACTGATACTTTAAGCTCTGGTTCTGCTTCTTCGTCGGGCTCAACTTCAAGTTCCAGCTCGGCCGTGAGTTCCATTTCTAGCCTGACTTTGAGTGCAGATTCGACCTCAAGTTCTGGTGTCTCGACTTCGACAAACACTGTAAACACTTCCGGTTTGACCACCTCATCTTCCAGCTTGTCCAGTCAAAGACCATGGAATTCTTCACTGTCAATACCGTCAATGACTCAACCAACCTATTCAATAATCTCAGGAAGTTCCTTAGTTGCCCTTACATCCAGCACATATGCCTCTTTGACTTCAGGAAATTCTGCAGCTCCTGCCATTACTTCATCGGGAACAGTTACAACCGTTACAGTTGTTGTGTCTGGGGTGACTACAACTTATACCACAACTTGCCCTGAAGGAAGCTCCAAAGCCACATCATGCAGTGGCCAAACAGTTTCCGAGGTAGGTATTCCAAAGACTGTCACCGTTGTCGTGTCTGGTATTACATCCACTTTCACTACTATATGTCCTGACGGAAACTCAAAGAGCAACACCGCTACACTTGAATTATCTGGGACTTCTTCTATTTTGAAACCTGCCCCATCTTCTGTTTCGGCAAGCAGTTCTGTGACAAGTCATGGGACCTCCATAGTACATAACACCGGTGAAAATTCTCAAATTACTTCACAAGTTACCACCAAAGTTACCGTTTTTGCTACTTCAACCGAAAGGGAGTCCTCAAAGGCAAAATCGACGACAGGGTCAGGCACAAATGTTGGAGCTGCTTCTGCTTCGTCCCAATCACAGGCAAAAATACAGTCAAGCTCAACTTCAATTGGAAGTTTGTCAGTTTCAACTTACCAACAGGCTGCACCAGTACTCGGTGTATTTGACCTTCCAATGGGAATTGTGATTCTTCTTTCTTTGCTTATTTAGAGATCGTTGCTCTTAACCGAGAATTCACTCTTTGAAAGAGATGCCCAATCCTGATGACAGAAATAGTTAAAAGTCTATTGATCAATATACCCCTAAGCTGTCATTTTTCTACGCATAATATACGATTAATTTATTCAACAATACTACAACAGCTTGCTGTTTCGAAAACCCTAAATAGAAGAAGTACGAGTGAAGATAGAGCAACATTGAGACAAAAGTTTCAACTCCTACTTCCTCTATTGCATGTTGAGGAACATTCATTTGTAATTGAATGTTGAAGTCAATGTAAGTCTACAGCGGTCACTTGAATATGATTTTCAGTGATAAGAAATTAGAATGCTTTGCTTGAGGGGAGAACCAGAGTCTTGAAGAAATCACTCTGAGGGTAAGAAGCTCGCTGCTGCATTAAGCCAGGTGGTTTTCCTTTAAAAATGTGTTAAAAGTAGGGCTATTACACCTAGACAGAGCATTCCAAGACTTTGATTTCAAAATTCACATATGTGAGACTTATTTAGGTAAAGAATGGTTCGGTAACTTGGAAGTCTTTGATGCACATTGCTTCTATTTCAATCCTCTTAAAAACATTAACAAACCCAGAACAAGGTAAATATAATAAATAAGTTGATCGAGCTATTAGTCTTACCAAGACAGTACTTCAAGATGCTAACGCATCTCACCAGCTAGGTTGTATGCCGCAACTATTCTGACTGCAAATGGGATGGTCCAAAGAAGTTAGGATACATCCTGCGACCCATTGATGAAGTTTCTTAGAATCTTGGAGCAAATCACTGGTAGCGGTCTTGGGCCGTATTTCACGCCTTCGGTAGCAGTAATGCTAGCGAGCTTCTAGGTTTTGACTCTTTTCTTTGTTTAGGCCTTTGACGTATGCTTGAAAGCATTGACTTCACGATTTCTAGTCGTGACAAAGTTGACCGAGAAACCAAACATTGGAGTAATGATCCGGAACTTCTTCAGCGCAAAGCAGGATAAGTCTCGAATATTGAGTGGAGCTACTTAGTTCAGGGAAAGTTAACGATATTGGCTTTCATACGAACTCAACTTCAAAACTGGGAGTCTATTTGTTCACCAAACCTTTCTGAATACGAATCAAGAGGACGAATGTTTCGTTCCCTATTCCTGCGGCTATCGTTCAGAAAAGGAAGTCCGTTTGCGCTTGCTTCACGAGGTATCCGCCTTCCTTCTTGCATTGTATTTTTTTTTGATAGCAGTCTGGGACTACTTCCGATGGAGCAAACAGCTTAGGACATTCCGGTCTTTCATAATAATGCACAGAATAACATGCACACTTGCGAATTCAAAATGATGAACTACTCCAGACTCCGATTCAGCTTCATAATTCTCACTTGAAAGGAAAGCCGTGAATTCTAACGGCGTCAGGTTCACATGCGGCTTCCTTCCGCATTTGATATAGTCCATGCGAAGAAATCATCGGCTTGATCTGTTATAGTGAGAAATGCCGTGCAAAAAGAAGTCCTCCGAATTATATTCCATCTAGGCACACGTATTGCCTCCCACTGGTACAAGCAAACGCGAGCTGGACGTTTGTATCAACGCCTCTAATAGAAAGAGTGCACTTGTTATCGCAAAGTAACCCTTGAGGCACATCGTTGATCGTATTTGGCTGTGGTCAGTCCTTTTGGGATTGTAGAATTTAAACCTGATTGTAGACTTTGTGAAACAGTGGATGTATGCTGATCTCAAAGATTATAGACCACATGGAAACCGAAATGTGGAGGCGAAGTAATTTATACCAAGAAGCGAAGTACTCGGACCATCTAGTTATTCTTCTGTGCAAGCTGGGATACCCAAAAGGCCGTTTCACCATTAGTCGCGTTAAGCCGACAAAGCGTGGTGACTTCACAAGAATGTGCAGTTCTACATAGTAGCTCTATCACTCCTTCTATTGCAATTTCAATTGCACCTCAGATGCCTTTTGGTTGTTGTTTTTATTGTGGGGGCTTTTGTTCTGGCGAATTGGAATGCGTAAAGAGTTCGTAAATCGTTCGTAAAAAGGTTTGGATATGATTTGATCGGCAATTTGGCTGCAAAATTTAATAGCGAAACGCTGTATTCTGAGAGATTTCTAGGAATACACTAATATTAAAAGCCATCTATTTGAACAGTCTGATAAAAGATCTATATGATACCGAAATCTAGTAAACATTTGGCCAAATCAACATATTCGTGGGGTTTTTGTGTATTTCGACTCCAAAGGCATCTATTTGCCGCAATTGAAATATTGGAGTGCACAAGAGCTTGCAGACCGAATTCCGGGGAACTCTGCAAATGGGCTGCTAATGTTGCACATTGTCTGGTTCTAGAGCATCTTAGCAATTGCGCCTCAAGGGGTTCTTGCATCGCCAAGATTTGTTTAGTTCTGTTTAGCCCCAAACTGCCCTGCCACCTGAGTGACGCCAGACTGGTGCGACGATAAGATCGCCTTGGATGATTGAATAGAAGCGCGGAGAACGAGAATTTCGAACTTGCATATGTTGACAAAGGGTCGGATATCTGGTAGTCTGCTTGTAAGTCGCTTGTCTGTCGATTTCTGCCTTGACTTTAGACATCTGAGTCCGGCAAATTAAGCTTATCAGAAATTCTCGTCGATATTGTCATATAGTTAGTATGCAACAAAATTCAAGTTTCTAACTCACATTTTGATTTTGATTTGCGATTGAATGAAAACTCAAGACAGCTTCTGGACACGGTTACTCTGGACCTGAGACCACCTTTAAAAGAGATACTTCTCGCTCAATATCCATGAATGTAGTTACGACTTCAATGCACGAGAATTACATCGTGTCTCATACTTGCAAGGCTTTTAGCGTTTGTTTGATTTCCGGGCACATCTCATGCAATGCCAGAAGCACACAGAACAAGCCTTGTATGTTTTGCGATCCGACGTAGATTCTGCAAAACACAATAGCACATAAATACAAGAAGGAAACTCGAAAATGTTGGCAAAGTATTCAGTTCAGATTCAGCAAAGAGGTTTTCAGCTCTGAAGCCAATAAACTATTCGGAGATGCGTTTCAACCAGACCAAAATTGCCTTCAAACGATTAGACGTAAACTGGATAGTTAGCTGCATCTTTCTTATTTGCGTACTTGTGATAAGCATTGACATAGCAGTTCCATTCTTTATAGAGAGTATTCATCAGAGTTATGTTGTACTGCTCTATAAGAGAGTAATATCCAGTAATGTCACCGCCCATCATCTAACAACAGAAATTTGGACAGGTACCTACACTAGTACAAGTACTATTGTCACATATGGTGCACACACAGACACAATTGTTGTTTTGGTACCTTCTAACGCTTTTACAACCGTTACTTCAACTTGGACAGGGTTAGAGACAAATAGTGAAACTGTCACTGCAACGATAGGTGGAACGGACACGGTTGTGATACTCGTTCCATCGAATTCACAAGCAACCGTTACTTCAACTTGGACTGGTTCGTCGACCAGCTTGGAAACCGAGAGCGTCACTCAAGGTGGAACTGATACTGTCGTTGTACTCGTCCCATCGAACTCTGAGGCTACCGTAACGTCAACTTGGACTGGTTCGTCGACTAGCTTAGAAACCGAGAGTGTCACTCAAGGTGGAACTGACACGGTTGTCGTACTCGTTCCATCGAATTCACAAGCAACCGTTACTTCAACTTGGACTGGTTCGTCGACCAGCTTGGAAACCGAGAGTGTCACTCAAGGTGGAACTGACACGGTTGTCGTACTCGTGCCATCGAATTCTCAAGTTACCGTAACGTCAACTTGGAGTGGTTTATTGACCAGCTCAGAAACTGATACCGTCACTCAAGGCGGAACTGACACAGTTGTTATCCTTGTTCCAACTCCAAGTTCTTCGAGCACTAACTCCAGTCTGTCAACATTACCCAGTGTTACTCCAAGCTCCATCTCACAATCTGTGAATAGTACAACAAGTGTTTTAGTTACTTCATCCAGTTCATCCAGTTTATCCAGTCAAACTCTTTGGAACGTTACACTGACAGTATCCTCCACCAGTTCAGTTGTCTCGTCTACCGTTTCAGGTACCTCAATTTCTGTGATTTCAAGCACAACTGCTTCAGTGAACTCAGTTGTTACTTCTTCAGCATCATTGACCACGGTGACAGTGGTTGTATCTGGAGTAACCACAACTTACACCACTACTTGCCCTGAAGGAACTTCCAAGACTCCATCAAATGTTGGATCTGCCACTTCACGTGCTCCTATTCCAACCACTGTGACAACTGTTATTTCTGGAGTTACTTCCATCTACACGACCGTCTGTCCTGAAGGAACTTCCAAGAGTAACAGTGGTGCACACGTGTCTTCTGGGGCTCCTTCATCTTCGAAGGTTCACTTGTCATCTGTTTCCTTGAGCAATACGGTGCCAATTTCCGTGACCACTGAGGTTAGTTCAAGAGTTATTGCAAATGCTTCATCAGGTAAGGTATCATCAATTGCCAAAGAAACTGGTACTGTTTCTGCTGCTCAAGCAGGCACCTCTTCGACAACCCAGGCGGCAGTGAAATCACAGTCCAGCTCAAGTACGATCGGCACATACTCAGTGTCAACATACAAAGAAGCAGCACCCTCGTTAGCAATTCCATCTTTTGCATTTACTGTTGTCTTGCTCTTATCATTTGTGTTCTAGTTAGTTTGATCTTGATTTCGTGAGGCCAATCTAAGCTGTTGACTTCACGTATACTCATAATTCAGTTTTCATTCGGTGTATCATTTCTTCCTTGATTTGATATTGGATCAACACTATTTGTTCTTCATTCTCAATACCTTTTCATTACTTTCTTCAATTTCTTCTGTTATTCGTTTGCTAAATTTTGTAGATCCAGTTTATCTCTATTTTTGAGTTTTAGCGGATACCCGTCAATAATATATCTGGCTAGTACCTAACTTCAACCTTTAGAAGGCCATTGGAGATTACAATTGCAACATTTGCTCAACTAGTTTCAACAATAGAAAGACATTAAACAAAGGAGAACTCACATTTTAGATTGCACTGTAGGTTACCAGCAAAAAGACTTCTTCTGTAGAAACCGGGAAGAAGAAAAGCGTTCCAGTTCACGAACTGCTCCATCATTGAAGACTATCTTTTCTACTGGTGTAAAAAGTATATCAACGTCTTTTTATTTTATAAATACCACAGTTTGTTAATCCTAGAGGATTCCCTCAATAAACATCTATATTTTCGAAGCTATTACGCCTATCTTCAGCAAACGCAAAAAGTCAGGCAATTCGAGTATGGGAACAGCATCTACAAAATCTCTCCAAGAAGTTGAGCCCCTTTCAAGCTCTGTTACTATTGGTAGGTCCCATGAGGACTGTAGTGAATGAGTGTTTTGCTTCGAGGGTGCTTTTACATTGAGAAATGGTGTTTTGAAATTAGTTCTCTGAATCTTTTCAATCGAACATCACCATGCTCTTGTGCTTGTACTAACCAGCTCAAGTTAACACACATGTTATTGATTCTAAGATTCAGACCCTCTAGATATAAAAGGAGGCTCCTAAGATGTTCTATTCAAGGATGCATTAAATACCCATTTGGGTCTTGCACGAGTTAAGTCTGAGATCAGTCTTTCCAACAATGAACATGTACTAATTTCGAGTTCACTTAGATCAAATGGTGCCAATATCTGGAGGCATAGAGTTTTTTTGTGCTATGATAAGCAGAATATGGCATAATCGCAATGAAGCTATTCGACGTTGGTTACCGCGTACAAGTATACATCAGCAAAAAAATGCGATCTAGTACTTTGAGACTCGCAAGTTTCATTCACAACCCGGAAGGTGTACTCACTCCACAAAAAAGGTGGAACTTTGCCTCTTTCTACATTAAAGCAGTTGAAGAATCTGAAGAATTCCATGGTCTTTGAATAGACGAGGAAGATGTTAAACTAGTCGTTGCTGAAATGCTAACACTCAGCGCGGGTGTCGAGGCAATCGGACTTGAGCTGGAACTAATCAAAATTGCGGAAGAAGAGCTCAGCTTTGCAGCTCTACTTGACAATGATACTGGTCTTAAACTGGAGCTTACAGTAGCAATATACAGTAAAACTGGAACTGATCTCACTGGTTGATGATAAAGTAGTGGAACTTGGACTGGTGCTCGATGATAAAACGCTGGAGCTAGTGCTGCTGGCTGAGGAAGAATCTTGGATATTCACAATTACACTAGCAGTAGCACCTGGAGCTGCACTCACTATTGTCGTTTCAATAACGGTTCCTGTCCATGATTGCGTTGTGGTAACGGTGGGCACCGGAACATGGACGAGAACGTCTTGGTATCCATAAAATGCAACGGTTATAGTTGTTGCAGATGTGAATGATTCCGTCCATGTGATGACCAGAGTGGACGTTGTGCATGGAATATTAAGAACTTCGGTGGCTGTTGCACCAGGAGTGGCAATAATTATAGACGTTCCAGTGCTCGCGCTGTTCCAATACGAAGTCTTGAATGGGTTTGTGTATTCGGCTGGTCCATCGAAAATGCCGAAAGGAGAGCTGAAAAATCCTTGAGTTATGAGGAACCGATCCGAACCTTTTATTCTAATTTGTTTTCTAATGTTGAAGCACTTGAGATTTAGCTTTGGTTTGAAAACTCAGGGGAAATATCCTTGCTACAAAAAGAATAATCAATCCAAGACGTAAAGTCCTTAGGATTATATGCTTGTGTTGTGGAGAAACTGCCATGGCGAAAAGATTAACGGCAATCAAATTAACAGCTATCAAATTAACGAATTACACTTGGATAAATACTCAGGAAGATAGCTGATGTTGGTATCAATAATCAGGTGGCGTTGCAGGTACAAGGATTTGTATGTTTCTCCATTCCCAGTAATGCGAACAGATTTGCTCTACCTTTTATGGGTAGTTCTATAAATTTGAGTTTGCAAAAGCTTTGATGAAGAACATACATAAGGCTCTCCCTTGAATTTATGACTTTATCTTCAGTATACCGAGTTCGTTGCAACGGTCGACTCATTGCTTCAAACCTAGTTTGCTTTTCACCGCGCTGGAGAAGAAAAACGTCGCCCAAACGATCTGGACGCATTAGGCAATTTGCAACCTTTTCAACGAAAATAAATAAAATAGCCTAAAAACATTAGAGTTTTGACTTATTTTGAAGATTTTTGGACGTACCCCATGCAAGAAATGCTAAGTATAAAGTTGCCAGAAACATAGATTGAGATATATTACAGCCTTTTCAGTACATGTGCCATTTTAATATAAGAGTTTCGAATGCTTATGTTAAGCAATATCATTCTGAATTGGATCTGAAAAGCCAAACCACTAAATACTGGCCAATCCTGCGATAGATACAACAGCCACATTCTGTGTTACCGATAAATATGTCTAAAACTAAATTATTCCAGAGAAAGCACCCAGAGCAAGATTCTTCGAGCTATCTGATTCATTGGCTTCCCAGGCGACAATATGAGGAATACCATTCTGAATTGCCTCTTGGTACAGATGCAATTGTAGCCGTTCCAGCCAAACATTCAATTTTTCCAATAATAAGATGGTGTAGTGGATTTTGAGGTAAACCAGGATTTAATCCACAACTTCAAGCAACAACGACAAGTTCGATTTAAGAATCTCAGTGTAAAAATAAATAGTGATTAAGCACCACTCTATTTTAAAGCAGACGGGTATAAAAATGGAAATCAGATAACTCCAGATGTAGAATTTAAAGTGACGTCTTTCTTCTGGTTCTGCTTTAAAAAGACATTTCTTCGGAGAGCGTTTTTTAACCGCTATGTATTTCCACGAGTACAAATTCTGTCATCTGCGGTAATCCGAATCTAACATGCAACTTAATAGAATTGACTCGGCGTAGATTACCAAATAGGAATCCTTGTCTATCTGTAACCTCGTGAAACTGCGCATCGGGGAGAGCGTCGTAACATTCGCTGAACAATCGGATGTAACAATCTTCTGTGGCAGCTAGTGGGTGCGCTATTCAAAACTAACTCAGGCACAGCATCATTACCAAGGTCAACATATCAAGCTACAACTTAGCAAAACCAAAAACTCCTTTTGGACTTTGTGCGATTCGGAACACTGTTAGATGTAAAGAATGCTACTCGAGACTACTACCTCCCGATAGCCGAAAGAACATCCGAAAACCCTTTTAAAGTTAATGAAATAGAAAGTTAGCCAATAATACAAATAGGTAATCCACCCGGGATTCAACCACGATGCTAACTGCAAATGACTGTTTTGCTTAGCATAATAAAGTCATCTTGTGATCACTGCCCTCAGATGTGCAAACCATCTACCGTTTAAATCACCTATACATTCAATGCTTTTATCAGCATATCATTTCTTAGCGGAGGAATTTTCTTATTGTGTACCTGATACTAAGGCGATTTCAGATGGAAGAGTCGAATACGATGCATGCTTTCGGTAGGATTTCACAAAGCCACGCTAGAATCCGCATACGAGCTAGCAGATACGCTTTAGGGCCTTTCAGCCGTTAGCGCCATCTGTTGACGCACTTGTATCTTACACAAAGCATCAGGCTGCCGCATTAATTGGGGCAAATAATAGAAAAATACGAATCTCTAAATCAAGATAGCAGCAACACAAAACAGCCAGACAGAGTTCTTTCTATTACTCAGGTAGGCCATTAGGCTAAGAATAATAACTAGAAAAGAATTTCAAACGGAGGATAGCTGTAGAATGACAGGCTATGGTCGTTTAGCTAATATTCAAGCCTGGTGGACGTCCATACCCGAACTCGAGCAAACTCGGACTGAACATCTGGGTACTTCTGGTCTGCGCAGCACTTCACCAATGGGACTATGGTGAGATTGTGTTAGTTTCAAGCCTCGTTCGACTAAGATATCATTTCTTTTGAGCAGCATCTGTTTCAACAGGATTCTCTCAGTGCTATTACAAGATAAATATAACTGGTTTGCCTTGACAATTCTGATAAAGTTTCAAAGGAGTTTGCCATGATGAGATTTTTGACCGTCTTGGCTGTATCAACTCGTATTGCTTCAGCTATTCTTTCGCCGACAACCACGACTGTCAGTTCCACTGCTGTTGCTCCTTCAGCTACAGCTTCTGCCAAGTATGTGACCGGAGTCTTCACTAGCTTTGACTCCTTGGTCAATACGCCAGATTAAACGTACCCTATTGTCACTCCAGAGACACCAGATTGGGTGGCCACAATGGGTTGGGTCATTCTTGGCTCGAATGTTCTGCCTGGAGACACTTTTGTTCTTAATCTTCCTTGCGTGCAAGAATTCACGGCATCATATAGTACTGTCGACTTGGAAGGACAGGATGGGAACGTGTACGCTCCGTGTTACTTGAACTCCGCTGGAATAGCAACAACTGCATCCCAGGTTCAGTGCATTGCTTCTCTGCTTGTTACTGCTGCAACAGATGCAAGTGGGACAGTTAGTTTTCCTTTCTACTTCAACAATGGATTTTCCAATTATGAAGCGGACTTAGTCTGCGCAAGCATGTTCAGAGATGGTGAGAATACGATCACTTTCAATGATGGCCCAAATTTATTGACAAGCACAAATTTATTGACAAGCACAGCTACTTTTAGTGCTGGCGTTTTGACTAGTTTTCCTCCTGGAACAATCGTTACAGGTAATAGATACGTGAACGGAAGATTACAGCTTTACATTCTTGGACCCACCTGCCCAAATGGATTCTCATCAGGTGGCTTAGGGTTTCTGTCTAATTTATTGGAATTTGACAAGACAAGTGCTAGATTCGGTTTAACGAACTCCATTAATTCTTGGTACTACCCAATGAATTCAATCAGTACAGTTACACCTACGTTCAACTATAATCTGCCCTGTGTGTTGGCTTCATACGGAACAACTGGCTCAGGATACAGGCCATTCTTGTCAATCATATCTTCATACTCTCCGCCAGACACTACCCAATACACTGCGCGCCGTCGTCGCTCAGACATTGTACGCGAGGTTCTGATTCAGTTTCAAAACTACTTTCTTTGTCTGGGGAGCACTGGCGGCCCTTCCATTGATAGTGAAAATATGGTTGTATCCGTTCCTGATGACGGCACAGACGATACTGAACTTCTAATCTTTCAAACTTCTACGCACCAGGAGTCTTACACTCAAGTCATGACGTTGCCTTTTTTCGAAGGTGGGACTGAAACTATACTTGTACAAGTTCCACCTCCAACAGTGACCACTACCAGCACCTGGACAGGACCTGATACTGAAACCGTTACTGTTTCTGCTGACGCAGGTAGTACTGGAAGTGTGATTGTTGAAGTTCCAGTTCCAACAACAACCACTACCACAACTTGGACTGGAACTAATACCCAGAGGTTAACTGGCACTGCTGAACCAGGTGAGACGGGAATCGTGATTGTCCAGGTTCCAGTTCTTACCACCACCACTTGGACTGGTTTTGATACTGAAACAGTTACTGTTTCTGCTGAGGTAGGTGAAACAGGTAGTGTTATAATTGAGGTTCAGATTCCAACTATCACCACCACCTCAACTTGGACAGGAAGTGATATTGAGACCACCACAGTTTCTGCCGACGCAGGTGAGACTGGATCCGTTATCATTGAAGTCCCATCTTCTGTTTCCATTAGTAGTTCCAGTTCTTCCACACTTTCAAGTTCTTCTGCAAGTTCCAGTTCTTCGACACTTTCAAGTGCTTCTGCAAATTCCAGTTCTTCGTTCTCTTTAAGCCTGGACAATTTCAGATCTAGTACTTCATCATCCTCAAGTTTGGTCAGTTCGAGTTCCACGCCGTCCTCAAGTGTGATCAGTTCTAGTACTACTGATTCTTCATCCTCGAGCGGAATCACTTCTAGCTCAAGTGCATCTCCTTCGATAGTTATCAGCTCTGGCTCCAGTCCAGGCGCTTCTTCTTTGATTTCAACTATGAATTCCCTGAATAGTGCTCCGTTATCTTCGAACTTGATCACTTCTAATCCCAGTGCCAGTTCTTTGACATCAGCAATCGTTGTCAACCCTTAGAGTGGCCCTAGTTTCCCTTCGAGCTATTCCAGTCAAAGTCCATGGAATTCTTCGCTGACAATTTCGCTGGGACCTGACATGTCTTCCAACCCTTTTCCTTCTCGTTCGCTAAGTAGAGTGCTTCCATTGTCGTCTCAGCTTCCGGCAACTCCAATTATTTCGTCCAGCTCATTTGGCCCTCATGGGGTATCAAGTTTTGAAGCACCAACGGCTACCACCACTATTGCCTCTGGGGGTTCTCCAACTGATACTACCAATCACCCTGATGCTGATTCCAATTCCACTACAAGTGTTGAACCTAATGATTCTTTGGTTCCAACAACTGTTACAGTGGTTAGTTCAGGTATTACATCAATTTATACTACTGTGTCCTGAGGGAAGGCTACAGACATCATCTGGTGCCGTGACCGTTCCTACTACAGTTGTTACCGATAGCATAGTTCTGCCACGGGTTGCACCTTCAAGTACTTCCTTGAGTATCCCACCAATAAGTCTTTATAGATCATCAAGGCCAAAGTCGCCCGGAAATTCAAATAGAGCTCCAACAGCAGTTGAATCTACTGTCAAAGCTACCAGTGTCTTTTCGTCAGGCGGGCTGAGTCCCAAAACAACTTTTGCAAGTGGAGGCTCGTCGACTACTCAATTGCCATTGGTACAAATATCCAGTTCTAAATCAATTGGATCTCCTGTCATTTCCACATTCACTCAAGGTGGAGGTTTATTAAGCACTTCTAGGTTCAGGATCGCCCTCATAGTCATCTTGACATATGTTATTTAAATTTCTACTATGTATATTGACAAATGCATCCTCTTTCTGTATTTTTTAATATTTTGAAAACAATACCCCAGTTGTTGTATAACAATCTTCAAGATCCATAGGTAATTACTTTTGACGCCAAATACCACCAGGGAAGTTACTGAGACTATCAAGCCATAGTCAGACATGCTCAGTCTCTCAAGATAAAAGCGAGTCAAAACTGTCGCTACTTCCAAAGGTAGAACACTAAAGTTATATGGAAGACACTGAGGTTTAAAAGCTTTGCGTAATAGAGTTTTTGAAAAAGGTTAGAATAAGGTGACTGTCTTCTGCAGATATTATTTATTCAAGCACTTTTGACTAGAGACTAAAAGATCGGTATAGCCCGTCCTGATCGATTTTATAAGAGACCGCATGTATGAGTCAGTCCTCTCGGACCAGCTTATTTCCAGTTACTGAAACTGCTAGGCTGGTTAGATGGGTCCACATCCAAGTTGTTTGCCTGAGAGGTGAAATAATGATTCCAACCAGATAACGAGTGAGCTGGTCCAAGTGGGTTCTGGAAAACACTGTTGAAAAGAGCGAACACCATCGCTTCAAGACTTGCTGTAAAACCAGAGATTTCAGCGTTGGTAACTCTTTCAGTAAACTGACAACCCTGGTAAGGAGCATCACCGTTGAACAAGCCCTTCATCCAAGTGAATGCTGCTTCAAATCCCGTAATCATTTCGGTACCGTGTCCATTGAGCAAATCAGCATTGTACTGGAAGGACTTGATGCCCCAGGAACACCAATTGTTGTAAACACGAATTGAATCTTTGTATGGGGCAATTTCATCATTCTTTGAGTGGAAGGCATAGAAAGGAATCTGAGGGATTCCCTGACTGGCACTCAATGCCAATGTGTTCTTATCAATGATCTTCTTGATCACTGGGTTTTGGAACAATCCCCAACCATTCTTGAAGAGCTTAAGAGGACCCGAGAAAACATCTTGGAACCAAGAACTGAAGAAAATTGGGACAACACATTCATCGCTAACCCACATTAAGTTATCCAATGCAGCCTGGTTGACAACTTCTTCTTGGAGTACAGGGTGGAGCTCAGGATATTCGTGGAGCAAACCAACGATAGCACCTTTGACCAAACCTGCAAAAAGACCACCGTTGATGTGTTCTGCAATACCAGTTAAGTTAGTCACCCAACCACCGACCGAAACCCCAAGTAACTGAGGGAGCAACTCTGGAGCGTACAGGGGCTGTAAAGAAGCCGCCCATGACGATGGAATGGATCCACCGGAGTAGCCAAACAAAATGGCCTGCGCATCGCTGTTAAGCCCAGTGATACTGGTAGAAGCAAATGCTGCTCTGAGTGAGTCTAAAGTGGAGTATCCTGACTGCTGTCCAGCAATTAAAGCACAGGTGGGTCCCTCATAATCTGGAATAACGACGTACCAACCTTCTTGCAAGTATGTTTGAATGAAAATAAACTCTGCAGATGTCATGAAGTTCTGGACAACTGGAGCATCTACCTGCATTGCCCAAGATGGTGCACAGTCTGGAGATGGAGAGTCCTCCGCAATCTGATGACTGACAACCTTACTTGGATCAGCATTGTATGGCACTATAACGGTGGTGACAATAGCAGTGGCATTACCATTCGAGTCAGTCGACCTAACTAACAATTGCCAAGTAGATTCGACATTGATAGGGACAAGGGTTCCTCTCAAGTGAGATGGAATTGGACGCGAGTTCAAGATTGTACCAGGACTGGCGGACTCAAAGCCATCTTGAGGAACATAGAATGGGTCTTGCGATGGTGGGACGGCTGAAGCAGCAAAGGAAACCAAGGAGATAACTCCAACTAAGATAGAATAAACTCTCATTGCACTGGTTGTTTTGTGATAAGAGAAGTGATAGTTCAGGGTTCCTCCAGCATATTTATGTACTTTGTGAGCCAACGTGCCATGGTTTGCAATATCAGTTCCCAGCCAATGTTTACCTTAGATTATACTACCCTGGCAACAATACCCCATACTTATTGTATGACAAAGGCTCAGAAGTTACCAGACAAGGACTCGACCGAATGCAACGAAAACGCACAGCTCCTATTATTCACCTCAATGGTGACACCTTTTCGGAACAATTCCTTGTCTCCATCGCTAGTCCCCATTGGCGAGCCTGAGCCCCAAAGAAATGGGTCAAACTGCACTTTTTGCAGCCGGAAGACTTGGCTGCGTGGACTATTGCACCCCATCCGTAAGGCATTGTTCTGAAATTGACGTAAATGGTTTTGCTTCTAGGTTATTCCGCCTGTTTGGGGTTGTTATTGTTCACCTAAGGCCATTCTTCATTGGAAGCTTCGTCCACACGTTACACTTTTGTAACTGAAATAGAGTTGCAATTTTGGACGTTGAAACATCCTGGCACTTAATCTGTAGTGCCACGAAGGATTCTGAATCTGAGTTGGGCCAAGAACATTTGACGTTGAAACAACGGTATTGAAGCCGCAAGAGGGATTATACGTGAAATTTGCAGGTCGAGACTTGGTGGCTGTTAATCCACATGCTCATAATTAGGCTTGAATTGACTGGTTAAGCCATCATGATGCTTTTCAAAAGAATTCGCTCAGTATGTTGGTTGAAATGCCATTTATAACAAGGCAAGAATAGCCAATGAAGCCGATTGTGAACAGTCATCAATCTTGGTAGAGGAGAGTGAGCACTAGCTCTTAATCCCATTATTTCACTCTTTGGTAAACGCAGGAATAGCTTCGTGGGTTGTTCGATGCTGTATCAGATGCCTCTTTGTTTGGTAGGTAGTGTTACTCCATTGGTTTCACTTGACGTAATTGCTTCAAATGGTAAGTTGTTTTGATCATGCAACACCCTTGGTTGCATTTCACTTGTTGTTTCCCGCAAGAGGAGCTTGTGCCTCCCTCTGCGGTTCTAGTACCTAAGAGGGCCTCTTCATTTTGATATTTGCAACTTTTCTTACGCAAAATCTTCGTCCCCGCCATATTACCTCTTTTGGGAAGACAACGAGAACCGGACATTATCATCCAGGTGCTTTGACAATTAGAACTGGGAGCAGCATCAGCATTGGCAAGTTTAGGAGATCGTTTTGCGGCCATTACTTTTTCCAAGAGCAAATTGCATGGTCAGTGAATTGGGACATAAGCCCGCCGTGCAAGCCGTGCAAAAAGCGCAAAAGTCATAAGCACTCTCTGACCGAAGCTCAACTACAAGACGCCAGTCTTAAATAAATTTTCAAATTAAATCACATACATTCTCTATACAAGTCAGATAAAAACTAAAGTAGGCGAAGAATCAAAAGATCCAGTCCTTTTACTTCTTGCAACAGCTGGCAGCAGCCTCGTTGAAAGCCAATCTCGAAGTCTTGTCAACGTTCAATGAGCAAGTATCGACACCCTTGATACCGGCCTTGACCTCAGATGTAGTCTTGGAGTAAGATGGCTTCACGTCGAGAACAGGGTTTTCCATGAAGAAGTTTCTAGGTCTCAACATCAAGTCGAAGATTTCGGTAGGCATCACTGGGAAATCTTCTGGGGCTGGGAAGTGGGTAATACCAAAGGTGTGGAAGAAGAGAATATCGGTGTTGTCAACTGCCTCCTTTCCGTCACCAATCCACTTTCTCATACCACGGGCACCGTCACCAGACCATTGAGACACATGATCTCCAGATGGGTACAAGGTACCGTAACCATGGTTTTCGTCCTTGTATGGGATAACTTGAGTCGAGTTGGCGGCCCATGGAGCTCTCTTGCGTACCAATGAACCTTCTTGGGCCAACACTGGCGAACAGAAAGTGGAAACCAACTTGTAAGTGGCTGGCTTTCCAGAGTATGGATGGATTGAGTTAGGGTTAAATATATCCCAGGTTCTGGCTGTGGCAGATTCAAAGTTTGTCAACGAGTCTCCAACTGTCTTAAAGGTTTGCTTGTCGCAGTAGAATGCGTTACCATACATGTTTTCCTTGGAGCCGAATGGGAATGGAGATGGACGAGCATCTGAGGTAGCAGCTGAGTTGCCTTCACCGTCAATTCTTGGATGAACTCTCAAGGAGAAAAGATGTTGATGATTGTGAGCATTCACCAATGGATACACCTGGGTACCCCATGGTCCAATGTCTTCGTCTTCAGCACAGATAAAGGTGTTCAATATACCAGTTAAACGAACCTCCAATTTTATAGTTCCGTCTTGTCTAAAGATCCAGTAAAGACAGTACTCGTAGTTAGCAGCAGTGAAGATTTGAGAAATGATCAACTTCTTACCTCTGGTGGCAATTGTAGTTTGGAAATCATCTCTGAAGTCGGAGTGCTTGAAAAGTAAACCATCGTCTTCTTCGTGGATACAAATGGCGTTCTTAACAGTCATAGCGTCACCGGTGCTGGTTGGGAAGTGGGCATCCAAGTAGTGGATTACACCCTTACAGTCACATCCAAGAGTCAATGGGTTTGTGCAGTTACCGGCACCATATTCACCAATATCCAAAGCATGCTTACGTTGGTGAGGGAAGTCTGGAGAACCGTAAGGAACCACCATTTCAGCGAGGGAAATTCTGTGGAACATAGGACGCACTTTGCCGTGATCGTTGTAGTTAATATCACTCAAGACAATACCTTCTCTGTAGTTGAAACCAATGTGCAACAGGAAGTTTGACCAGTGAATAACGTTTCCGTCCATCTTGAAAGAAACTCCATTTGGTTGAGTGACATTAATTGGGGTGTCATCTTGTCTGAAACCAGATGGGTTTTCGGCAGTACCAAACTTCTCAGCAACGTACTTGTGGTGGAAGTTGGCATGCTTGTAAGATGATACCTTTCTTCTCTTGAGAGGAACATCAACAAGGATGACCTTTCCGAGGTTCATGTCCACAACAGGACAGAAGTCCAATGGGTGTGAGTAGTGAGAGTCATCTTCGTCAGAACGCCAGTACATCAATGCCTGTTGCAATCTGCGCAGAGCACCCCATCTTTCATCATAACCAATAGTCCAAGCATCACAGTAGACGTTTTTCATCTCGTGACGTGGAACCCCACTCAAGACACACTGCTTGATGACTTCTGGGTCATTTCTGACAATTTCTTCAGTAACTTGCAAATCGTGAGGAGTCAAGATTGGCTGGACACCTTCAACCTTGCGCAAGTCGATGACGCGCAAGTTTCCAACATCGACAATGGCTTCGCTCAAGCCACTCGATCCGTCCTCAATAACCACAGCATATGCAATACGAGGTGGCATAGGACCGTTCTTCTCTTTCCACTCATAGTAAGCCCTCTTGATAGGCTCTCTGAGAGTCACAGTGTTGAAGTTAAGCTCCTTGGAGAACTTCAGCTTGATGAGCTTGCACACAGCAATGATCTCAGCTCCGGAAAGTGGATCCAACGGATGTTCTGGTCCAGCTGGGGCTGACACCGAAGCAGTGGCATGTAAAGCGAGTTGTTGCAATCTTTCCATAGTAATGATTAGTTAATTAAAGGAAGCAGAAAGGATACAGCGATGTCCTCAGGTATTTATAGGCCTACTTACTGCTGCAAATTGGGTATACAGATATCCAAATCGGGCAAAACTTTCCCCCTATCACAAAATCAGATGCTCTTGCTCCTTCTGAATCGGGTATGAATTGCCACGCTTGATTTCGGAGAGTTTACGCTATCAGTGGCCTGCACGTAATGGAGAGATCAACGGTGTAATTGGACGGTATGGCTGTCTAACAGAGCACCAACGATCGCACGGTGGTCACAAAGTGTTGAGATTTGGGCTGGTTTTGGAGGCGCTTTTGGTTTGCGCTTTCGGGAGTTCAATCTCAACCTTGAGCTGCTTCCTATTGTGTACTTGAGGAAGTAAGCACCTGAAGTAGATGTGCAAATTGATGAGATTTGATGAGATGAGATTGGTCGAGCGTTTGATTATCGTTGTTAGGAGCGTCTTAGAGTGCGGGTAAAACTGTTGGAATTGGAAGTTGCTGGAAGTGGGCAAGCGTCGCCTTAATAGACAATATACCTAAAACTTTTCACAGGTAATGAGCATCGCGAATATATCGAACGACTTTTTGAACGATGAGAGGTACTACAATTTACCACTCTTGTGGCTATGGTTTGCCCACAACTGCAGTTCAAACCACTGGCTACACTTATTATATAGGTATTTTATTAAATCAGAATTTAAGTATAAAGAGTACAGGCTATAGACAAGCTTACAACTTGTCATAGTATTCGGTGTAGTCTGGAACTTCAGACTTCATACCTCTCTTTTCTCTCTTCTCCTTGGCAATAAGACCAGGCTTGGAGGCTGGGTCAGTGACATCACCAGGTAAGATAGCCCAATGATCGAAGATCATTTGTGGGAAAGCTTGACCACCGGTAGCTTGTCTCAATTCACCAGTGAAACCGAAAGATTCGTTAACTGGCAAGTAAGCCTTGACGGTAAACAATGGAGTACCTGGTCTTTGTTCTTCAGAGATAACTTGACCTCTCTTCTTGTTCAAGACAGAGTAAATACCACCAATGGCGTTTTCAGGACATTGGATTTCAACCAAGAAGATAGGCTCTTGGATAGCTGGCTCAGCCAACAACATAGCAGCGTAGGTAACTCTTCTCATGGTTGGGATAAGTTGTCCACCACCTCTGTGGATAGCATCAGCGTGCAAGGTAACATCCAAGATGTTAACTCTCAAAGATCTAACGTCTTCACCGAAGATTGGACCTTCCTTGGTAGCCCATTGGAAAGCAGCAACAACGGAATCCTTGATTTCGTTCAAGTATTGGACAGCCTTAGTTTGGTCAACAACCAAGTTAGGACCGTTACCGTCTGGACCGAAACACCAAATCTTTCTGGCGTCAGTGACATCCCATTCGTGCTTGTCGGCCAAGATTCTGGCTCTGACCTTGAAATCATCCTTAGGGTTAACAACACCGGATTCAATGTCCAAGGACACTTCTTCGGTTAATGGTTCAGCCTTAACGTAGATTCTGTTATGCTTGTTTGGAGACTTAGACAAGGCAATCATAGAAGATTCAGCAGTGACAGTTTCTCTGTAAGAGGTAACTGGTGGAGAGACCTTCAATGGGACACCAGCGTGATCGTTTTGCAAGTCAGAAAGACAAATTTCCAAGTGCAATTCACCGGTACCGGCAACAATGTGCTCACCAGATTCGGACATGTAAGTCAAGACACAAGGGTCAGACTTAGACAATCTCTTCAAACCTTCAACCAACTTTGGCAAATCGTTAGCGTTCTTAACTTCAACGGCAACCTTCACAACTGGGGAGACAGAGAACTTCATGACCTTCATGTTGTGGGAAGATTCGTTGGTGGTGATGGTACCAGACTTCAATAAGAATTGATCAATACCAACCAAACCAACAATGTTACCAGCTGGACAGTCATCGATTTGTTCGACGAATCTACCCATCATCAAGACGGTTCTTTGAATAGACTTGACGAAAAGATCTTCCTTCTTACCGACAACGTAGTTTGGACCTTGGATTCTGACCTTTTGACCAGATCTAACGGTACCGGCGAAAACTCTACCGAAAGCGTAGAATCTACCCTTATCAGAGGTTGGCACCATCTTGGAGATGTACAACATCAAGTCGGCCTTAGGGTCACAGTTTCTGATGGCAGTACATGAGGCATCGTCAGATGGACCTTCGTACAAAGTTTCAGCTCTGTAAGCTTGGGCGGTAACTGGGGATGGCAAGTGGATGATAATCATTTCCAACAAGGCATCGGCAGCTGGCAAGAACTTTCTCATAACGAGCTTCAATAAAGCCTTACCTTCCAATTCCTTTTCTTCACCCTTCAAGACGATCTCCAACTTCTCCAACAAGGTTGGGATTTGGTCCTTCTTAAAGTTCATGATGGCAGCGAACAACTTGAAGATTGGGTCCAAGACGAACATGTTGAAAGCTCTTTCCAAAGTCTTTCCATCAGCGTCCTTGTCCTTGGTGGTCCACTTCTTGGTCTTTGGGTTGAAGTAAGAGTCACCCCACAATCTCTCGGACATCTTAGCTCTGTCAACACCAAACTTCTTGGAGTATCTGATAGCGAATTGTCTGACAGTGAAAGCCCAACCGTGCAAACCGGAACCGAAGGCAACGGTACCCTTTTCTGGGTAAACTTGGGAGTCACCGAGGGATTCATCAACGTAGGTAGCGATGATAACGTTAACGGATTCAACAGTTCTGGCAAAAGATTGGTACAAATCTTCCTTGGTGACTTGCAATTCCAATAAAGCTCTATCAACCTTGTTAATAATGACAACAGGCTTAATTCTTTCACCCAAAGCTTGTCTCAAGACAGTTTCGGTTTGGACACAGACACCTTCAACACAATCAACGACGACTAAAGCACCATCGGTAACACGCAAAGCAGCGGTGACTTCAGAAGAGAAATCAACGTGACCTGGGGAATCGATCAAGTTAATCAAGAAAGAGTTACCGTTGGTCTTTTGCTTGATGTCCTTAACATCGTCATCGGTCATGGCGGCGTACAAGGAAATGGCAGTAGACTTAATGGTGATACCTCTTTCTTGTTCATCCTTTCTGGTATCGGTGAATCTGGCTTCACCAGCCTTGGCAGCTGAAATGATACCAGCTCTTTGAACCAAAGAATCGGTTAAAGTAGACTTACCGTGATCGACGTGGGCAATGACGGACATGTTACGAACATTCGTAACCTTGTCCATCAAATCACGGATCTGTTCCATAGTAAAAGCAACTAGACATTGTTAGTACTGTGATGAGTAAGTAGAATTGCAGAGGCAAAATTGCAGAGGCAAACTAGAAAGAAGATAGATAGGCAGCTATTGCCAGTCTAAACCAGCTCCAGTTTGCTCAATTCAGCTCTAAAAAAGCACCGTAGTAAACCACGTCAACTGCACAACCTCGACTGAGCTTCTGACGGACAGTTTATCCACGATTCAAAGCACTATAGACATACCCATCTTGTATTAATTTGTTTGTAGAAGAAGAAGAAGGGAAAATAGAAGAGGAGAAAAATTTGTGAAAATCTTTTTCGAGGGAAGACCAGGCAAGCAGCGCAGTGTACTGCACTTTGGGTCTCTCGTGTTCAAGCAGGAGGTGGCCCAAAATTTCAGTTACCCGGAATTAAATGTCAGCAAAGATTGGAGCTACTTCGACAAAGGCATCCCCACCAGCAAGGCAGCTGGAGTCGGTGCTGACACGAGGGGAAGGAGATTGGCGCTGGATGACTGTGCGGGCAGAATGCGGTGCATTACGTGACGTAAAGCTTGAGCTGTTTAGGTATGCTGAGGATTGGCTGTTGGGGCTGATTTAGCTGCAAAATGTGCCTTTGGTGAGGAGACTACTGATTGCTGGGTGGTTGGTGCAGGGTCTGGTACAGCGTAGCTGGTACGGTTAGGTGTTGCGGATGTGTGGTGAGCGGGCTTGTGGTCCAGTCTTGTTCTGAACCTTCCTGCGTACTGAGATCCTCTCTTTGTAGGTATTACTGTCGTAAGTGCTGAAACGTGCCTTTTGTGAACGCCAGGCTGTAGGCTGCCCACTAGAACGTGTGTGACAGATAAACACAGCTCAGAACCACCCATCTACGAGGAATTGACACTCCGAAGAAAGTGTGCTCTCTGATGGAGGGTGAAGTTTATATCGTATGAAAATACAGCAATAAGTACTCATTTGCAGCCTGGAAAGTTACACTGAGCTCTAAACCATACCCTTCGAAGTTGGTGCGGGTCTTGTACCCGTAGTGAGACCATTGCAGTGCCTTTATCGATAGAGGGACGTCTTGATACAGCTCTGGCAGTCAATTTGGTAGCGCACTTGAATTCGAATTAATTATTCTCATATTCTTAATGAGATGACTTCTTCAGCGGAGCCTGTAAGCCAATTATTGATGGGTCGTCCAAGATTAAAACTATGGGATATGCCAAAACACGACAAGCAGAAGACATACCTACAGCAAGAGAATCTGTCCGATAATTGAACTAATGCCAATTCCATCGGTCTCAACTTGGCACCTGTATATAATATGGTGTCTTTTGTCAAAACTTTTAACCAGAGTCAATATTTTCTCATCGAAAGCTACAAAGATTTCACCTTCTCCATCACACTAGCATGAAAAACGTAACCGTACTCATATCTGGTTCAGGTTCGAACCTCCAGGCTCTTATAGACACGCAGAAAGCTGGCCGTCTCAATGGACAAATAACGCAGGTTATTTCGTCAAATTCTCAGGCCTACGGGTTGACCAGAGCATCCAATGCCAACATCCCTACAAAGACACATACCTTGAAGGAGTACTATAAGGGGATCCCCAAGGAGAACACGGCCGCCAGAAAGACTCAGAGAGAATTGTTCAACACGCAACTTGCGAATGTTCTAATCACAGGCTCAGTGAATGGGGATATTCAAAGTGACTACGTCAAGCCTGACTTGATTGTGTGTGCTGGTTGGATGCTTATTCTTTCTCCATCTGTATTGACACCCTTGGAGCAAGCTGGCATCACTATAATAAACTTACACCCGGCTTTGCCTGGGGCTTTCGAAGGCACTCATGCTATTGAAAGGGCGTGGCAAGCTGGTCAAAACGGCGAGATCACCAAAGGTGGAGTCATGATCCATAAAGTTATCGCTGAAGTTGACCGCGGAGAGCCTATACTAGTCAAGGAGATTGAACTAGTCAAATCCGATACCGTGGAAGATTACGAAGCCAAGGTGCATTCTATCGAGCATATCGCTATAGTTGAAGGCACCAACAAGATCTTACAGGAGTTGTAAATAGAAGAAAGTTGAGAAAGGTCAAGTCCTTAGTCGAAGGACTGCCGAATTGAGGCAATTTGACAGGAGATGTTGCAAACTCCAGTTAGAGAAGATATATAGAACTTTAGCAAAAGGAGTCGTAAACTCGATAAAAACTTTTTGGTGAAACACTTTAAAACACAACTGCTTTACATATGCCTGTTTCTTAACAAACAAAAAATACATCTCGTCTATTATACTGAAGCCTACCAAGAATTTACCTCTGCTTTCTCATTTAATAATTTATTCGATAGTTATGAATCTACAAGTTGGCAATAACTTGCTTGGTGAAGTGTTGAGTAGAAGCAGTTCCCTTCAAGTCACCGGTTCTGTTTTCAGCACCAGAAGCAATTGTCTTCAAAACAGCAGCTTCAATCTGATCAGCGTAGTTGTTCAAAGACATGTGTCTCAACATCATACAAGAGGACAACAACAAAGCAGTTGGGTTGGCCAAGCCCTTACCAGCAATATCTGGGGCAGAACCGTGGACGGCTTCGAAGATAGAAACCTTGTTACCCATGTTACCGGATGGAGTCAAACCCAAACCACCGATCAAACCCGAAGACAAATCGGACATGATATCACCGTACAAGTTAGGCATAACCATGACGACGTTCTTGTAATCACTTGGGTCCATGGTTAATTTAAGGGAAGTGTTGTCCAACAACTCAAAGTCAATTGAGACTTCTGGGTATTCCTTGGCAACATCGATAGCGGTTTGGACAAACAAACCATCGGACAACTTCATAATAGAAGCCTTGTGCACAACCAAGATGTGAGGCTTGTTGATAGACTTGGCATATTCGAAAGCGTATCTAATAACCTTCTCGGAAGCCTTTCTTGTGATCAACTTGATGGACTGGACGACACCTGGAACAATGGTGTGCTCAATACCGGAGTATTCACCCTCGGTGTTTTCTCTAATCAAAACAGTGTCAACGTTCTCGTATGGGGTCTTGTAACCAACAATGGACTTACATGGACGAACGTTGGCAAACAAGTTGAAGGCTCTTCTCAAGGTCAAGTTCATCGAGGTGTGTCCCTTACCGACTGGAGTGGCTAAAGGTCCCTTCAAAGCAACCAAGTTCTTGTTAACCGAGTCAACGGCTGGTTGAGGCAAGGTGGTCTTACCGTCGATCAACAAAGGAGTCACGTCGACGGCTTCCCATTCGATTGGCACTTCAGCGGCAGCGTAGATCTCCTTGACGGCCTGCGAGATTTCAGCACCGATACCATCACCTTCGATCAAAGTGACGGTGTACTTACCGTTGGCAGCCTTCTGACCGGTGAATTGGCCAGGCACGTAAGATCTAGACAATCTTGGGGCAATTGGAGAGGATCTGACTAAGTTTCTGAACATCTTGAGCGGTGTCTTAGTTAACGGGGGGTGGATGTAGAGCTAATAATGTTTTTTTGTTAACGTTCAACGAAATTTTGGTAAAGGTTTTATTCTCGTCTAACTACTGCACTCCGGGTCATCGTGCTTGAATTCGGCTTTTTTAACTGGTGATTTTGTGTACCACCGAGAAAAGACTTCGACGGTGATTGGAAGCTGGCTTCGACAGCCTGGTGCTCGTCCCAGTGTGCACTGGAGGCGACTGGCGTGGACTGTGGGAGTGTGCTGGAGTTGGTGCGGTGGATTGAGAGATTTGCGTTCGGCCAATTAAAAGCTGTCGAGAAAAGAGTTTTCAGATTCGATTCCGGCGGTGTCCGATGTGGATCCGAAGTGCAGTAAACGTATCCACGGAGTATTTTGGTGAGCAGATAGCGATGAGAGGAGCGAGCTGAGCCTAAAGAGCTGGGTACTATGGTGAGTGTTCCGGGGGACTTGGAGCAGGAGACCGCTATGTTGTATGCAGGTTTATTAACTCAGGCAAAAGAGACCTACTCAGATCGAGTAGAACGCCGATATTTTGGCAGTTTGAGAGTTTTAGGAGGTGTTGAACTGGATTGAGGGGTCGGGGTTGTTGTCCGTGTGTCTTTTGAGGCGAAACTGAGAGAGTTGTCGGAGGATTTATGCTTACAGGTCATGAGCGGGAGAAGAGAGTGAATCGGAGAATGTTGGATGTGCAGAATCGTTGGATCTCCGAAGAGTGGCACTTTTTCTCGGTCTGATCTGGGTAAGCACCTTGACGAGTATTGAGTTGTTTTTCTTGTTTGACCAGGAGCTTCGAGTATCTGTAAGGGAGTACAATCGCAAGTTGGTATTTGAGGGTGCGTTCTCATTGGTTGAAAAAAATGGCTGCGAAACTCTGAGTGTAGTACATGAAGATACCTTCTTGATATTGAATTAAAGTCTACGTATTGGTTGTGGGTATGGCACGAAACACCAGAGATATAGTACGCTGAAACTTTCCATCTACTATCTTTGTATATTTGCTTTGCATATTCGCTTTGTATATCTGGTGTCTGTCACTTGTACCGTACTTGACTCTTGTCACTTGTCACTTGTACCATACTAGACTCTTGTCACTAGTAACCAGCTCCAAGACAATCACGCATGCCAACAACACACTGTGAGCTTGCAGCAGAAATTCACATATGATACACGATTGAATCAATTAGTGTTTATTTTGACTGTGAATTATTCGAAGATGAAGTATCCGTTCCATATGCCCTAGTGTGCTTTCCATGTAGAGCAGTGTTTGACTTCGAAATTATCACCGCAGGGTCTCATATGTAAGGTAACCTTGAAATCTGAAGCTACAAGCGTGAATATGCTAAATTGTCTGTAGGAGACTCTTTGTCTATATCAATTGTTTCTGTAATCTGGTAATTTGATATAAATTTAACTAGAATACTGCAAAATTCGTCCAAATTCACCAAGTCCCCACAAAATCTCAACTACACAGCCATAAACATCGTATTTTACTCACGCAAACATACTTATAAGTATCTCGATGACCACCCGAGACAATGAAAGCCAACTTAACTTGTGCCAAACTGCCAAAAGTGCCAAATTCTCTGAAACGTGTCTGCCATGCCACACAAGCTACACATTTGGGCATTCTGCCATTTGGCTGCAAGACCCTTTAACTTACACACGAATATGAATTCCAAACTCCTTCAATCTGGAATTTCGAGAAAGGACAATCCAGAAAACGAGGTCTATCACAAATGTTCCAGCACAAGTCTTGCGGACCATTTCGACCTAGAATGCAGGGTCCGCTACCCCATCAAAATACCACACAAGTCGCGGTTTTTCAAATTCAAAAAACATACCAAAACGTGCTCTTTAACCATGTTGCTGCTACCTAACGTAGACTGGCGCACGGCCTACGTGGTGTCAATACTCGGCAGATTCGCCTTCTCCATATCCGACTCGTACATCCACCCCGATGAACATTTCCAGTCGTTACAGGTTCTTACCAACAAGATATTCGGCTACACAACCAGCTTGCCTTGGGAGTTCACACTGGACCAACCAGCACGAAGCTTTGGCCCATTGTACTTGGTATATGGCCCTATCTTGTACTTGTTGAAGTGGCTGCACCTCGACTTCTCCCCAAGACATGTCTGGTACCTTTGCAGACTACAGATTACGATCTTGGGCTGGATGATCACTGATAAATGCATCTACAAGTTGATGCCAACAAAGCCAGAAAGAGTCAAGGCTCTTCTATTCATTCAGACATCTTACATAACAATGACCTACCAGTCTCATTTGTTCTCCAATAGCATCGAAACTATCTTACTTTTGATTTGCGTGACCTTGATCGATGACTTGAGAAGCTGCACGGAACTGAAAGTTAAGGCTACGAAAAAGACCTTGTTCTTCCTTGGAGCTGTTGTTTCCATAGGACTCTTCAATAGGGTTACTTTCCCAGCATTTTTGGTAATTCCTGCTTGGTTCGTGGCCTCATACCTTTGGGTGAACAAGTTACAGTCTTTGAGCTTGATCGTTGGCTTCCTCATTCCCACCGTAGCCTTCGTCTTGGTAGATACAGTGCAATTTTCGACCGGAGAAATCAACTTTTTAAAGCTTTCCAATTACGTCTTTACTCCTTTGAACAATCTCATCTACAATTCCAGCTTTGAAAACTTGTCTGAACATGGCATTCATCCACTTTACACACACTTACTTGTGAACTTGCCCCAGATCGTGGGTCCATCGGGAGTGTTTTTACTTGCGTTCTACAAGTTGAAAGATAGCTATTGGAAGACAATTCCTTTTTTGACTTGCGTCAGTGGATTGGCTATTCTCTCCTTGATTCCACATCAAGAACTCAGATTCTTGGTGCCATTACTCCCATTGCTCTGCTGTTGTTTCGACTTGAGAAAATACAATAAGCACGGTAATGACCCAGAGGAGAAACACGAGGCTCCCGAAATCACCAAATCTTCGTTGGTTACATTGTTAATGCTAGTATGGTATGTCTTCAACGCACTCATGGCCATTCTAATGGGCACACTTCATCAAGGTGGCGTTGTACCAGCCCTAGATGATTTGTACTTCTTGCACAAACAAAAACCAGAAATACCCTTTGTACATGTTTGGTGGAGGACCTACTCTCCTCCTAATTGGTTGTTGGGCGAACTCAACACAACTGTTGTAACATTGACAGACGAAGCGTTCGAATACGACTTCGCTGACTTTGAAGGTAATTATATCTTTGACACAATGGGTTCAGACGTTGAAAAAGTGGAGAATCTACTCTCAGAGTTGAAAGAGAAAACGACAAAGAGTGTACTTCAATTCTACGCAAAGGAGAAATCAACCAAGAAAGTTTTCTTTATTGCCCCAATCGCTTCGTATAATGTGCATTTCAAGCACACTGAAAAGTTCAGGTGTGTGCTCAATTATACCACTCATTTGGATATGGATCATTTGAACTTCTCGAGCTGGGAAGCTTTGACTCCAGGCTTGGGAATTTACGAGTTATTATAAGACCTACAATTCATAAAAAATAGTGTACATTACATTTCATACTTCGTCTACTTGTAGAACTCAAACTTATCCTTCTCACTTCCTGTTTTGACTTGTGCAGTGTAAGCTTCTTCCAAATCAGATTGCAAGATCATGTATCTGTTTTTTCTTACGGCTCTCAAACCGGCCTCTTGCATGATGGCAGCAATGACAGCTCCAGATAACGGGTCATTTCTCATGATTAATGAATCTAAATCAACTTCCGGAGCTAATGACATATTAGATGCAATGGTGGAGAAAATCAATCTTCTTTCTCTTCTATCCTTCAAGTTAGGGAATTCGATTTTTCTATCCAATCTACCAGGTCTTAACAAGGCAGGATCCAAAGTATCGGCTCTGTTGGTTGCCATGATGACTTTGACAGTGGAAGTTTGGTCGAAACCATCCATTTGATTCAACAACTCCAATAAGATTCTCTGCACCTCTCTATCGGCACCGGTCTGAGCGTCAAATCTCTTTGTGGCGATGGCATCGATTTCATCTATGAAAATAATGGATGGAGCATTTTCTCTGGCCAACCTAAACACGTCTCTGACCATTCTTGGACCTTCTCCCAAGTATTTCTGCACGAATTCGGAACCGTTGATTCTGATGAAAGCTGCAGTAGTAGCATTAGCAACAGCCTTGACCAACATGGTCTTACCAGTGCCCGGTGGTCCGTACAACAAAACACCTCTTGGTGGATCAATACCAATCTGTGAGTACAAATCACCCTGTGTCAAAGGCAATTCCACGGCTTCTCTGATCTCTTGCTTCTGCATATCCAATCCACCAACGTCAGCATATGTCACGTCTGGCTTTTCATTGTCTCCAACAATGGAGATGGACGAGTCAGCCTCAGGTGGTAAAATATCAACCAAAGCATTGGAGTTACGGTGTAATGCGACCGATGCTGATGGCTTCAACAACTCACGGTCCAATGTAGACAAGATTCTTACAGCGTAGTTGGATCCAGTGGTCAGTGATACGATACCCGTATTTTCGTCGATTGGCTCCAAGAATTGGCCAATGACCAAAGGAACCGACTTGATTCGCTTAACCTCTTCCTGTGCTCTGACCAACTCCCTCTTTAAGTGGCGCTGTTCGTCTTTGATGTATTCTTCTTGTAATATTAACAATTCTAATTCCTTCTCCAATTTCTTCAACTTCAAGTAGACGTCTGAACTTTCATCAGCAGCAGAAGCGGTAGCAAACGACGCCGACTGCTTCGAGTTGTTGAACACGGACGACAACGAGTTGCGCGTGTCGAGTATGATCGGGTCTTCCATGTGGTGTAATTCGTGTTGTGTGGGTGGCAATTTGAATTTGTTAGTCGGATTTTTGTTTAGTTGAGCGTTGTTAATGTCACGTGGATTTAGTGAAAAGGTATAACTGTTAACTACTGGCAGAACTAGCTGGGGAGCACTATTATGAGCTTGGAGAGCTTTTAGGGGCCTTGAATAGTAATATGGTGAAGAGAACTGGGCCTCAATGCTTCATACACATATGGTGCTACTTGCAATTTCCGTTCTAGTCCATGTAGACGTTGCTGTCGTCGTGAGTTGGTTCTTCGACCATAGCTAGAGCACTTTGACCAATTGATTCGGTATATTCCCACCCTGGCTCGAAATGACTAATTTTGCTTTCTTGATGGTATGTATTCTTTTGAATTCTAATGCTATTTTGTCTATATCACTTCTAAATAATGTCTTTTCTATTTACAGTGCTACTTGGTGAAGTATAAGGTAACCAAACTTCCTGCTGCACACCCAAGTAATGTGACAACAGACGCAAGCAATCCAAGTTCAAACTTATCCACCTCTATGACCTCAATATCTTTGGAAGAAAGGCCCTGGAAACTCGAACTGAGGAGCAGCTTGGCATCCAGCCACGATTTGAAGAGGATGTTGAAGGAGATTCTGCGATGGTTATTTGCTTGTTCCAAAAGAGCAGATGCGAGCTCATCTGGAGAGTTTTTGAGATCATTAGATTTGACTTCTTGTACCACTTCAACCCCGTTAAGCTCTTGGACAACAATCTCCTTCAGCTCTTTTGCATCACCTAACCTTTCCAAACCATCGCTATCGGTGGTTTCGACGACTTGACCAGCACCAACGTCTAGTCCTACTGGAATACCTTCTGAAATACCACCCTCCTTTGCATCAATCGCTTCTAAGGCAGGCAACAAGATTTGCCTGCCATCACCCTGTGAGATATCAATCAAGACTTGCTTAACCTTATCTTCAAACGATCCCACAAGGCGCTTTCTTTTCCACGGCTCCACCAAAAATGTAGCTATGATAAATAAACCTATATTAATACCCATCAAGACCCAGGTTCCCCAGGTCGAAGCTCGTCTAATCTTATCTGACCAAATTTGCTCTTCGTGGTAGCGGGTTAAGATCAGTTGGGTCAATTTGATCTGTATTGAGTCCACCCTCAGCTCTGCCTCAGCCAAGTTCTCTTCTGTTTTAATTTCTCGTTGTTCATTCGCATGATCGTTACGATACAATTGCGTGAACCGCTCCAAGTCTTGTGGAGTCCAGTTGTGTTTCCTAGTTAGTAAGTCATTGACCTCACGTTGCAGGTTCGATCTTTCCAGAATCATCTCAGTGTACTGAGTCTTGCACTGCTTGACATCTTCCTTGGCTGTTTTGAGATCAAGCTCCAACTTGTCTATGGAGAACTTCAACTTTTCAATCGATGAGTATCCTGTCACATCATTGAGCGTTCGCGTCGCTGAGAAAATGGTCTCCTGGAGTGACTCCAAGTAGGCCTCAAATCGTTTGACAAGGTGACTTCGCCTCCTCTCGATCTCAGAAGGCAATCCCTTATTTTCCATGTGTATTTCAGCATTGATTTTCTTGGAAATATCATTGGGAGTTAATGAACCCGGTAAGGATCCATCTAAGGGATCTTTCTCGTCTTCGAGCAGCGTAGGCTTACTTTTGGACTTAGCATCTTCTGGCACGATCTGCTGTAATTTCTTCGAGATTTGCAGCTTCAACTCCAATGCTTGCTCGTACTTATGCTTTGCTTCATCCTGTATCTTCTGCCTCAATTGAGCAGCGGAACCTAAGTTGCTGGATTCAATTATGTCTCGAAGCTTAGCATCTCCAAGCTTATCTTTCCACGTCAGTGGTTTGGCCGGTTTCTTCAGTGCCTCATCAGTATTCACATTTGCCCGAGAGCTCGAAGAATTGAACCTTAATCGATGTAGACATAGCAGCAGCACCGGGACATTCCGGTACACCAATCGTGTTCTGGTGAGGATCATTTGGTGGCTGATGAAGTCTGTTGTGGATCAATTTTTTGCAATACAAATGGTGCGAACCACGGAGCCAGTAGTAATGCCACTCATATCCGAGATTTTTGAGCATTGAGCATGAACGGCTATTTGAACGGGCCAATAAATGAGAGATTATGGACCGGCATGAGAAGAGCTTTCCAGACTTACAAAAGAATGAATGAAAGCCTTCGTTTTGACATTAGCAGCTTCGCGTAGGACCTCTTCAGCTTGTAATGAGCGATTCGGCCACTGGAAGTCACATAAGCATGATATTGAGAGCGGAGAGAAGGCTAACATTAGCCAATGTCTTACATAAAGTCATCACTTGTTGATAATCTAGTGAAAACAAGCTACATTGTCCCAAATACATAATCAAATTCGCTAAAACTAGAAGTTACTATCAACAAGCTTCCTGGCCAATTCCCAATTGTTGGTCTCAATGTAATCAAGAACAATCACACCAGAGCCACGAGCGAACCCATCTTGAACTTTGCTCTCAATGATAGCAGTCGACACCTGCTGTGGCCAGCAGTCGTGGTCAAAGAAACTGGCCGCAGAAGTGAAATTCACGAACAACTTATCGTCGCTATTTCTGCAGTAGTCAGTCGCCTTCTTGTTCATTTCCTTCACGTACTCAATCTTCTTCGAGATATCTTCAGCAGTCAGCACTTCGCAGAAGTCTTGAACAACCAATGATCCACGGTCTTCGTCAGTGGTGTTGTATGACCAGTACGAAGCTTCAAAGCCAAACTCGTTCTTCCTCTGCTCATTCTTGACCCCAAATCTCCTGAACAATACAGCCTTTCCTCTGGCATCTCCAAGTCTTGGAATATCTGTGCCCAAGTACCACTTGTTCTTGTTTGGGTTCACGTACTTGTCCCAAATCAAGTTTCCAAACTCATCTTGGTCATTGTTCCAGTCATTGGAGCCTTCTTGCTTCAAAGAAACAATGACCACCTCTGACCGGTGCTCGTCTAAGAAATCATACACCTCTTGCAAAACATCGGTCAACTTTCTGGCAAATGGAATGCGGACAGGGAACTTGCCATGAATAACCTGCAAGTCCTTCGCTTCGTCTCCTTCTTTCAAGAACAATTTGCCTGCTCTAATATCCAAGAAACGGACCCCATTCTTCAATTGTTCGGTGACGGTTTCTCCTTGACATTGCACTGATGGTAACGCAGTGTGGCATGCGGCAGAATTGTGTGTTCCTGGAATAGACAACTTGGTCAACTTCGTGTTGTCATCAAGCTGTTGCATCCATGTTGAGTAGTTCACCATTTTTTCGAGAAAGTTGTTAATCTGTATAGGGTTGAAGTAGATAGTTCAATTGAGTCAAACAATGGTTCTTCAATGCCAGGTTCGGGGACTTCGTACCTTTTAACTGGAATGGAATGTAAACTTTGGAAGATGAAATTCCACAGGTTAAGAGCAAATATGGGGGTTTTCGTGTATCACCCAACTTCGCCTGATGCTGTTGCATACGGAAGTTGGAAGAGACCCCGTTATGAGGCAGATGATTGCCCAATTCAGTAGGTTGCTAAGGGAGAGCTTTTATTGAGTGTTTCAAGAATCGGTTGCCCAATTGCTGAGTCTAGAACTCCCTTTTAGTGTACGCTGAACTGGCCAATTTTTGAGAGAATTCCACCGTGGTCGTCACTGGTGTGCTGACAGATGTCACCAACGTGTTTACCACTTGCAGCTTCCGAAATGTAGGTACTTCAAAATATGGCTGCAAAATGGATAAAATCCTAAAGAATTTCAAGCTGAGATTCTAAGCCACCAATTCTGGGACTATGTGTCTTTGGACTCTTCGGAAGAGCTCATGCCTGTTCATGCTGATGCTTGCAGAGACAGAAGGAGCCAGACTGCTTCCATGTGCTCCAGTAGGCATTCAGTAGTTCTAACTTGGAACACCACGAGGATACGTGAACCGTAAGAGGGTCATATAGTCTCGTCAGCTTCAAATCACTCCAGGAACTACAATTGCCATACAAATCCACCTTCTCTCTATTACTTCTCTATGCAATATATAAACTTTCCTCGTCCTCGAAAATCTCCTTGCCAAAGTCAGTCCACACGTCGACACAATTACTATATCCCTTTGTCTCTGGAACCATGTACCAAACCAAGGTAAAGTACGCAATCGACAAGAAGCCAAACATGAAAAATACGCCTCCACCAATTGCATGTTGCAAAAGAGGTACAGAAAAGGCAACGAGCATACCAGTTCCCCAGTTGGAAGAAGTTCCAATAGACTGGGCCATGGAGACTGTCTCGTGAGAAGCAAACTCAGCTATCATCAAAAATGGAATTGGACCAAGTCCAATGGAGTAACAGATTATAAATCCGTAACAAGCCAAAATTATTAGGTATGTTTGGTCAAACATGAGTCCCGACCCAATGCAAAATGCACATATGCTTGTTCCTGCGACAGAAACAAGCATTAAGCTCCGTCGTCCAAACCTTTCAAAAATATGCGAGACGGCGATGGAACTGAAAACGTTCACAAGTGAAAACGATGCTGCCAACATCAAAACACTCGAAGAATTTGAGCCCTTGAAGAGACTGGTCAATAATTTGACACCATAAAATGTGATAGCATTGATACCAGTCAATTGCTGTGAGGTCATCATGATTAGCACTGCTATCAATTCGTCACGGTACTTCTTCTTGGTGAAATATTCCCAGGTCGACACGTCGGACTCTTCGAAAGACCCTCTTCTGATTTCGACTTGCAACGGCAAGAGAGGAGTTGACTCTGTGAACGCACTTGCATTCGAGAGTCTTCTCCAGTGATTTATCTCGTGTGGAATGGTTTCGTGGTCTGAGCGGAGAGCAGCCAAGAGAGCGGTAGCATAGTGTACATCACCTTGGTTCATGATTATCCACTTGGGAGACTCAGACACGGTGAAAAGTCCAGCGAATAGTATCACACCCAATACCAGAGCAAATGCAAAGATGAATCTCCACTGTTCATCGTTGGCCCAGAAGTAGGACACGAACTGAGCCAAGAACAAGCCGCATGCGACGGAGACTTGAAGTAATGAGCCCAATAACCCACGCTGGTTGATTGGAGTGAGTTCGTTGATCAAAATGGGCGATATTATAAGAGCACCTCCGGCTCCAAGACCCACCAAAAAACGCCCAATGTTCAACATGTGTAGCGTGTTGGCCGTGGCCATGCATAGTGATCCTACGGAGTATGACGCTGCTCCAATAAGACTGAGCAACCGACGTCCATACTTCGAGGAAATGCCTGTGGAACCCAACAACACCGAAATGGCAAGCCCTCCAACCGTGTACATGGTGGTCATCAACGCTACTCCACCATCTCCCATAGGAATGCACTGCTCAAAGTCACCCCAGAACGAGTTCTCATACTGGCCAACAGGCCCCGGTTTATGGAACTCACACGAGATGATGTTGCCCGGTCCATTCAACTCGGACAAATGGTATCCAAAGAGTAGTGTGCTCAAGGACACGATGGCCGTAGCCCAGCCTAACTTCATAGTGACCTCGTGCGGTCTATTTAGGTACTCGGAGTTCATTTTGCTGATCTGGTTCCTGAGCTGTTCAATATCACCGTTGGATCACCAGTAGTTATACTTCCAGATATTTGGTGTTTTGGTATTGGTCCCGGTGAATACCGAGCTGTAGATAAGCTTCCAAAAACGGTCGAACAATGCGAGGAACACTGTCAAAGATAGTAGCAGATCAACGCTAGGGTCTTATGCAGGTATGGCAATTTAGTGCGGCGTTTCAGTTGCTCTTCGGTGATTCGACGGAGTAGCGATCTGAGCTTGCACCTCCAGTTGCTTGTGATAATAACAACCAGAGCCTAGGGGCCACCAATGTCAGAATCATGCAGATCAGTTTCAACGTGTGTATTTGGAGATTTCACCGATTTTGCTATTTCGAAAACAAATCAAATCGGCCAATGGGAGCTGTAGAAGGTCCATAGTAGAGTTGCCTGCTTATCGTTGGACGTATCCAGTGTGTTGGTGAAGATCTGGAGCTGAAAAATGCTTGTTTGGCGAATTATGCTAATTGAAGATGGTCCTAGCCGTAATGGTGATCTGATACCGGGTTGCACAGCACGCAACTGCAAGATACCTTGGGTAATTGCTGTTCAAGATGTTCCACGCACGTAAGGGAGCCACGCCGGAAACTAGTATTATCGGTGCTCCATATGTCAAACGGCTGCTCCAGAAAAGCTTAATTCGGACGGTGCTCCACTAGACGATTGCAATATATTCCTTGAGTCGCGATGTTACTTGCTGCTGCACTTCTCGAGTGTCACGAAAGGCTCCAAGGCACAGCAAGCTTCACAAGTTGCTGCAAGAATGACTCAACTCACACATCCCTGACTGATATTCTCAGCATTGTCATGATCAATTGGCAATTCAAACTTGGACTATACAAGAAGTTGCTTTTTCATACTCTCCTTCCTTGAAAAGTTCTAACTAAATTAAAGATACCTGAAGTCATCTGCATCCACTAGAGCATTATGCTCGATAATAGCTTCCAAAAATTGCTCCTGTACAACACTGGGAATTTTCGAAGGGATATCGTTCGTTCCAAACAGAACACTATTGGAGATATCCTTCATCAAGCTTTCGATCCGCTGCAATGCCATGTCACGGCGTGTCGAGCTGCTCACAATAATAAATGAGCATATATGGACATCGCTTACTATTCCACCACCAAACCTTCGAATTCTGTCCTTCAACATATTCGCCTTTTCTCCGATAACATAGAACAGAATTGCGTGCAATAAGAATCTTTTGGGCGACGCTTCCAGTAGAAAATCATCTTGGTAGAACTTATACTGCTCCTCCGACATTCGCAAGAAAAGGGGCGACTCCACTTGGTCAATCTTCGTATGCACGATAAGACTGTCGCCGAAATGATCTGTCCTGAAGAATCTGAGCAAGTGCATATTTGGGGAAGCAAACACAAATAATGGTTCCAACGGAACAATAGCATTGCGGTTTATACATTCAAATACCCAGTTGGGTCGAATAAGGTCCATACCGCGGGCCGTATAAACGCTGCAGCTTGGTACATTCCTTTCAGTTAGGATCAAGACGGGAAGAGGAGAAGCATTAGCAAGAGATTGTATTACATGACCCCCATACCTCTTGATCAACTCAATTATATCTTCCTTTGGTATACGGCCACCATTTTGGTCCATTTTATCACTTAGGACAAGAAAATTGAGCTTATCAAAGAGGGACAGCTCAACCTTGATCTTTTTTGGTTTAATTTGTTCAAAAGAATCAAGAAGGCGTCGCCTTTTCTTGTTTTTAGATTGCTCGGCACTTGTCTCAGTATGATAACGATCTTTCAATATTAAATACTCCTCGTAAGTAATGCATTCTGCTGCAGTCTTATCTTCTCTTATTGATCTGCAGAACAAATTGTGCAATGTAGTGCCTGTGGCATATGTTTTTTCGAATCCAACGGTGGTATCGATTGACCGGGCCTTAATTTCAAGAACTATGGAATCTCCGGGCTCTATCCAAAATGTAGGTTTCTTGGTCCCGAATTGAATATGTGGAGGAGGTGGGTCCTTAGTGAAGTTCCTCCATTTGTTGCTGGTCATTCGGCCTATCTTGTCAAACTCATTTGTAGTGAATCCATTTGCAACCGTGCAGAAGCTTAAATATGCTCCACTCTCCTCGCACTTGAGAGCACACATGTATGAATTCTTTATTGCCGGAATTTTACCAATTACCACTACATCCAAGTTCTCTCCGAATTTCTCCAAGTACTCTGGCTTGATTTTGATCCAGTGGGAGGACCTGTGATCAACAGTATAAGTTGATTGTGGATGTTTAACCATAACTCCTTCGCTTCGACTTGAAATTACTTTTCGAATGGCCATACGTATATCGTCAGGAGTTTGGCCAACAGTATAAGGCAAGATTTCCAATCGATTTGGAACGGGGTTGATCAAGTCATGGAGTAACTTTTTGCGGAAGAATAGTGGGTGGTTTGTCAAGTTTGTGCCATTGATATGGAGTATGTCAAAAACAAGAAAGAAAGGATATGCCGATTGCTGCTCGTATTGGTCTATAGTTGTGTACTGCCTTACCAGCTCTTGAACCGCAGAGCTCTTTAACGTTCCAAATGGCAAAATCACTTGTCGCTCATAATCCCAAGCAACCATCTCACCATCAAGTACAATTGAGTGCACCTTTGGGTGAAAGGCTCCCGGTAAGTGTTTTGTCAAGGAGCCAAACTGTAAGTTCTCTCCGTATAAGAAAGTGTAGTCCTTCAATCGCCTCAGGAAGAACTTGAAGAAATCTCCCAACTTATGTAACACCATTCTGTCTCCATCCATTTTTTCCTCCATGAAGAACTTGCCTTGTAATTTCTGTTCATTATATAATTCAGTCAACTTTTCATCCATTGGTAGCTTGAATGAAAGATCCTTAATGAGTTTATCATAATTTTTGACCAACTTCATGGACAACTGTGGCCGAAAAGGTAGCATGGGCTGAATATTCAACTGCAGTGGCTCTAATCTTACGTCCGGCAGAATAAGATAGTGTAGCGTCTTTTCCAAGCTGTTGCACACCTTGTAAAGCCCAGGAGCATCGGGGTGCCAACACTTAAAAAAAGTCCACTCAAACCTGACAAGGATTGACTTCTTTAGAACAATATGAAGGAACCAACGGACCTCTGGAACAGACAAGGTATCCAATAATGGCTTGAGTATGGCTATTTGCTCGGCAGACTTCTTGGCCCCTACTAACTTGTCCAATTCTGCGTTGATTTCCTCTACGGTGTATTCCTTATAGTCAAAAGACCCTGTTGCAGCTCTTCGATTCACAATAATCCTCGATGCCCGTAATGGCAAGTCACGTAGGTTGTGTTGATCTGCCAGAAATCGTTTGGCACCGTGATAATTCGCCTTCCAAAAGTAAAGCGTATTGTAGTCTTCTGAGTCCTTTGGGATCAGGTACATCTTCACAATTAGCCTAGCAAGGGTGACATCTCGGATGAAATATAGTCTGCCTGCCTTATCTGGTAGTATTAGACGTGCTGAAGGGACTATATCGCTCCCAATGTGCGTTTTGAATGTGGTGATGAATGTGTCTATAATATGATATTTCTTCTCCAGAACCGTTCTGAAGTTTCCAAGAGTTTCCCTATTCACAGCATCAAGCTTCACAAACAACTGATCCACCAAAAGATTGTATGAGGGTTGAATTGAGTTCTCTGGAGTGGGAATATTTGAAAGGAAGGTCATTACTTAGCTTCCCCATATTTTGCGATAACTGTATTCGCAAAATAAATAGAATTACACGTTAAGAGTCACATTAGATGTATCAAAATTCTTGTTCAATATTGTAAGAGCACTTAAAGACGGCCAAGATCAGTATGGCGACCTCCAATAGCAGTTTCAGTCCCTCAAATTCAACTTAAACTGAGTTTTGGGAACTTAAATGTACTTTTGGCTGACAGCTTTAAGATGAACCAGTCTTCATTGCATCCAGATAAAGTATTCACTTTGAACAAGTTTCACTACTTTCAGTAGATTAGGACCCAATCACACCTCTGCATCTTACTCTATCGACTATTAACACATGTCCATTGAATAAAAAGGCTTAATCGAGGCTGGAAGCTGATATAGCTTTCATCAGTCTCATTGGGACGAAGTCGACAAATGATTGTTTGAGGTCATGCAACCTACCTTTAGGTTTCAGATACCATTTAAGCCTTCAGCAGTTACTTTGGGTCAAAAAAAATCATAGAATGAAGAGAAGTTGACAAAGAATGTGTTACCATCTTTCGATTAACTTGCAATTTTAATCTTGACCAAACTAATAGTTTGGAACCATTAACAGAAAAGGCTTTGTGTTAACCAGGTACTCAGCATATTGACTTCCAGTTTGACTATATTAGAATAAAGCGACAAGTATACTTACTATAGGTAACGTGATAATTCGTTTATTCTAAGACCTTTCCGAATTTACTGTGCTGCAAATTTTTTGACTTATTGAGCCGACAATTATTTGGCTGCAAATATTTTGCTTCAAGACTATCATAGCGAGACAAAACCTGTAACGAACTAAAAGTCTCCTCTGAAGCACCTTGGAATTGCCTGAAAATTTAGGTATTTTAGGATTGCTATACAATCAAGAAAATAATACCCTACTAGAAACTTAAATAAACTTTTTATTAACATAACTTACAATTATACAATCATTGACAAGATAGCAAGAGAACATCGACACCAAGATGCTTTTAAAAGCACATCGCGAGAAGTATTGAAATTCCCACGGCTAATTTCGAGGCGCAGAAGACTGATGCGGCCTGTTCATATGTTTGAACCGGGTATAACCCAATTGTACTGGAACTGGACTGTTGTGCTTGTACTGGGCTCTTCGTAGGCAATAAGGATATGGAAACAGAAGTAAAAGCACCTTGTTCTGAAACGGAAGGTTTAATTCCTGTTTGTGGAGCAGATAAACCAACTTGGGGGAAATCGCTAGCTAAAGGAACCGCAGTAGTTAGCAAAGTAGGAGCTGAGCCACTCGAGGAAATAGAAGACAGGAAGCCAATCAGATACGAAGTAGTTCCAGATGATACAACTGAAACGCTGCTCTTTGCTGTTCCCTCTGGACATATGGTAGTGTAGATGGATGTAACTCCCGAAATAACTGTTGTAATAGTGGTTGGAATTGGTGGTACAGAAACGCCAGAGCTAACAGCTGATGTGGCTTTGGAACTTACTTCAGGGCAAGAAGTAGTGTAAGTATCAGAGACGGCAGATAAAACTGCAGTCATAGTAGTCAAAGATCCAGAAGAGGAGGTATCTGGAGCTGCTGAACTACTTGAGGAGACTGGATTGCCTGTGCTGGAAATTCCAGGAACTGAAGTGCCGCTCAAAATTGCAGATGATGAAGGCAATACAGTTGATGATAATGCCAGTGTCGAATTCCACGGTCTTTGGCTGGACAAGATGGATATTGAGCTTGAAAAGCTAGGTGTACTGATAATGATTGTTGATGTAGAAGCACTTGAACTCAATATCGAGGTCGCCACGGTTGAAGACAGGCTGCCAGTCGAATTTGCATCAACAGTACTAGAACTCAAAGTGGAGCTCAACGAGGGAGAACTGGAGCTGACCGAAATTAAAGAAGACGAATCACTGTGACTCGAACTTGAATCAACGGACGAAGAAACAGTCGAAGTACTGGAACTCGAAAGGATTGATGACGTAGCAGAATTAGAGCTTGAAACACCGCTAGACAGTGAAGAAGAACTTGTGCTTGGTTCAAAACTAGACAATGTCGAAGAACTAGATGGAGGATTGATCACACTTGACAGTGATGAACCATTGAAACTAGTACTGATCAAAATCGAAGATGTGGACAGACTTGAACTTGCAGGAATACCAGACAGTGAGGAAGAGCTTGTCACAATCGAGGATGCAGAAGCACTAGAGCTAGAACCAGAACTTGCCACACTCGAGATAGAAGAAACACTGGAACTGGAACTGATCACACTCGAAGATGAAAGAGTACTGGAACTTGAGCTGATGACACTTGAGGATAGCGTGGAACTTGAGCTGGGGCCGCTTGAGGATAATGATGCACTAGAGCTAGAGCTGACCACACTCGCCGATGAAGAAACACTAGTACTAGAACTAATGACACTTGATGATGGTGTGGAACTCGAATTGACCAAGCTTGAGGACAAGGAAACACTGGAAGTAGAACTGAGCGCAATCGAAGAGGAAGAAGTACTTGAACTTGCAGAAACACTCGAAAGTGTGGAAGAACTTGAACTAGAACCTTGCAAGCTCGAAGATGATGAAGCACTTAAACTGGAGCTTGAGGATGACGAAGCACTGGAGCTAGAATTAACCACAATTGACGAAGAGGAAGAACTGATCACACTCGAAGATGATGAAGTACTGGAACTAGAAATTGCCGAACTTGATGATGACGCAGAACTAGAGCTGGAACTTACCGCCGTTGAGGAAGACGAAGCACTGGAGCTAGAACTGGCCGGAATTGCACATACGTATTCGTATACGAATGTAGGAGATTCAAGGTGCAATACAGTAGACTTTCCAGAAATGTACGGAGTATATCCCGTAGGTACATTAGTAAATGTAACCAGGATCGACTTTCCGGCACATGTCACACTTGTCAGCATAATTGAACCGGCAGGTAATGGTACAGTCTCAGCACTCGACAACGGCATACCCCATGGATTGAGGCCATGTGAAACAGTACTATCGAGCGTTGAGCATTCCACATCGTAATCTGTGAAAGACCAGCCTAATGTCACGCTTGTATAGCCATTTGAACAGTACCCTGCTATCTCATTAATTAGGGAAATAGGGTCGCCGCTAGCAGAGTCGTCCCCATGTGAGTAAGTCGTGTACGCACTTGAGTCTCCTACCGATGATTGGCTTGCCTCAAAGTATATTTGTGAAAATAGTTCCGTTTGACCATCACTGAGGGTCATACTGTTCACTCCTTCTTTAAACATGTTCGCCCATTGCAAATCGATGGCCGAGTCTGTTGTTCCCACATTGAAAACAATTGGTATAACGATAGAAGTGAAACGCATGCCATCAGCAGGCTTACTTATGACCGTACACGAAAGTTGGGAATTCGCTGAAAGATATTTGCCTGCAATGAGCTCACATACTGCTGTAGTCCCCAACGGATAGTTGTCACCCCTCTTAGCAATATACTCGCCTATTACTATTGGGTCGGTCTGTGGAAAGTCGTAAACACCAGGTAATTCAAGTGTGAAGTAGTCTCCAGCATTTGCCAGATCAGGTATGAAGCCTTCGAAAGTGAGTTCCCATCCACTATCCAATGGTTTCATACTATTTTTCAGGTTTGAGATAATAAATGATGTAAAGATGCCAAAAAGCTGCACAGGCGCATATGGGACTTCAACAATAACAGTAGCTGTCTGGCCTGCACTGGCTGATATTGTCGTAGTTTCAATTTCACTTCCGGTCCAAGAGGAGGTGGTGGTCACCGTTGGGACTGGAACTTCAATAATCACGCTACCAGTTGCTCCTGCACCAGCAGATATAGTAACCGTTTCGATATCAGACCCAGTCCACGTTGATGTGAATGTAGTGGTTGGAACAGGTACTTGAATAATTACGCTTCCGGTGGCACCAGCATCTGCTGCAACCGTAGTAGTCTCAATATCACTTCCGGTCCAAGTGGAGGTAATAGTGGAAGTTGGAACTGGGACTTCAATGATAACGGATCCAGTTGCTCCAGCTTCAGCGCTGACGGTGACTGTTTCAGTATCAGAACCAGTCCAAGTCGAGGTAATAGTGGAAGTCGGAACAGGAACTTCAATGATGACAGTTCCGGTGGCTCCAGAATCAGCACTGGCGGTGATTGTTTCAGTATAATTTCCGGCCCAAGTCGAGGTAATAGTGGAGGTCGGGACAGGAACCTCAACTATCACACTCCCAGTTGCACCAACACCTGCTGAAACCGTAGTTGTCTCAATATCACTTCCGGTCCAGGTGGAGGTAATAGTGGAAGTTGGAACTGGGACTTCAATGATAACGGATCCAGTTGCGCCAGCTTCAGCACTGACGGTGACTGTTTCTGTATCAGAACCAGTCCAAGTTGAGGTAATAGTGGAGGTTGGGACAGGAACCTCAATAATTACCGTTCCGGTGGCTCCAGCATCTGCTGAAACCGTAGTTGTCTCAGTATCACTTCCGGTCCAGGTGGAAGTGAAAGTAGAAGTTGGAACTGGAACTTCTACAACAATGGTTGTATATCCACCATCATCATGCAAAGTGCTCGTTTCAACATCACTCCCTGTCCATGTAGTAGTCACTATCGGATTTGCACACACATATTCAAATGTATACTGTGGATACTCGGCCGGTATGACGTCTGTCTGTCCAGAAATATAAGGAGTATATCCAGCTGGCACATCACTAAATATAGCTTGCATGGACGAAGATCCCCCACATGTCAAGCTTATCAGCATAATTGAATCTGCGGGTAAGGGTACGGTGTCGGCACTCGACAATGGCATACCCCAAGCATTGAGACCATATGTCACAGTAGCATCGAGGGTAGAGCATTCCACGGAGTAGTCTTCGTATGACATGCCCAATGTGACACTTTTATAGCCGAACGGACAGTACCCAGCTATCTCATTAAATAGATGTATACGGTCGCCGCTTCCAGAGTCATCCCCATGTAAGTAAGTAGTGTAAGTACTTGAGTCTCCCACAGCCGCTTGACTGGCTTCAAAAGTCACATCTGTCGATATTTCTGTTTGACCATCACTCAATGTAAAAACATTCACACCTTCTTCGAACATATTTGCACATTGCAAATCGATGGCCGAGTCTGTTGTCCCCACATTGAAAATAATAGGTATCAGCTCAAGAAGAAGCCTATCCGAATATGTTATTTGTTGCAGAATTGTGCAAACAATTTGGGAGTTTGCTGAAAGATATTTGCCTCCAATGAGTTCGCATGAGGCCACAGGTGAACCCGCATATGTCGCCCTCCTTTGGAAAGGGTAAGTCAAAGTTACACGGCCCGTCTGACCAAAGTCGTAAATACAAGGCAAATCAAGTGTGAAAAAATCACCAGTCTGTGCCAGGGCAGGAAGACTTCCCTGTAAATCTAATATCCAACCGCTATCCAACGGAGTGTCTCCATTTGCCAGATTTGAGATGGAAAACGACGTGAAGATCCCAAAAAGCTGAACAGGTACGTACGGAACTTCAACTATAACAGATCCAGTCTCACCTGCATCGGCAGAAACAGTGGTGGTCTCAATATCACTTCCGGTCCAAGTGGAGGTGGTGGTAATTGTTGGAACTGGAACTTCAATTATGACACTTGCAGTAGCTCCAGCATCTGCAGAAACTGTAGTGGTCTCAGTATCAGAACCAGTCCAAGTTGAGGTAAACGTCGTAGTTGGAACTGGGACTTTGACGACATTGGTTGTTTGTCCACCATCATCATGCAGAGTGCTCGTTTCAACATCACTTCCTGTCCACGTCTCAGTCACCGTCGGATTTGCACAGACATACTCGTATGCAAATTGAGGATCTTCAAACACCAATATTCTTGACTTGCCAGAAATATACGGGATATACCCAGCAGGCACATCAGTGAATGTAACCAGAATCGAATTTGCGGGACAAGCGATGCTTGTCAGCATAATTGAACCGGCAGGCAACGGTACGGTTTCGGCACTGGATAATGGCATACCCCATGCATTGAGGCCGAAAGTAACTGTCGCGTCGAGCAAATAGCACTCCACGTCGAAATCTGCCATAGACCAGCCTAATGTCACACTTGAGTAGCCATTTGGACAGTACCCTGCTATCTCATTAATTAGGGCTATAACGTCGGAACCACCGGAATCATCTCCATGTGAGTGACTAGTGTAAGCACTTGGGTCTCCCAAAGAAGGTTGACTGGCTTCAAACGTCACGTCTGTCGATATTTCTGTTTGACCATCACTCAATGTAAAAACATTGACACCTTCTTTAAACATGTTTGCACATTGCAAATCGATGGCTGAGTCTGTAGTTCCAACGTTGAAGAACACAGTTAATTGAACAGTATAGAAAGCCTGAGTCTGTTGCGGCTGCGACACAATTGTGCATGCTAACTGGGAGTTAGTGGAAAGATATTTGCCTGGAACTAGCAGACATGTTCCAATCCAGAATGAACCGACACTGCCGGAGTCGCCTCTTTTCTGGTTCACAAACAGCAAGTCTATTTGGTCTGGATGGTCTTCTATTCTGTCTTCCGCACCGAAGTCGTAAATACAAGGCAAGTCTAGCGTGAAATAATCGCCGACGTGTGCCAGAACAGGTATAGTACCATCTAAAGTGAGCTCCCACCCACTATCCAACGGAGAGTCTCCATTTTCCACATTTGAGACGGAAAACGAGGTGAAGATGCCAAAGAGCTGAACAGGGACGTACGGAATTTCAACTATAACAGATCCAGTCTCACCTGGGTCGGCAGAAATAGTGGTGGTCTCAGTATCACTTCCGGTCCAAGTTGTGGTAAACGTCGTAGTTGGAACTGGAACTTCAACAACGATTGTTGTTAGTCCACCATCATCATGCAAAGTGCTTGTCTCAACATCACTCCCTGTCCATGTAGTAGTCACTATCGGATTTGCACACACATATTCAAATGTATACTGTGGATACTCGGCCGGTATGACGTCTGTCTGTCCGGAAATATAAGGAGTATATCCAGCTGGCACATCACTAAATATAGCTTGCATGGACGAAGATCCCCCACATGTCAAGCTTATCAGCATAATTGAATCGGCAGGTAAGGGTACGGTGTCGGCACTCGACAATGGCATACCCCAAGCATTGAGACCATATGTCACAGTCGCATCGAGCGTAGAGCATTCCACAGAGTAGTCATCGAATGACATGCCCAATGTGACACTTTTATAGCCGAACGGACAGTACCCAGCTATCTCATTAAATAGATGTATAGGGTCGCCGCTTCCAGAGTCGTCTCCATGTGAGTAAGTAGTGTAAGTACTTGAGTCTACTACAGTGGATTGACTCGCTTCAAAAGTCACTTCTGCTGATATTTCTGATTGACCGTCACTGAAAGTAATAGTATTCACACCTTCAGTAAACATGTTTGCACATTGCAAATCTATGGCCGAGTCTGTTGTCCCCACATTGAAAATAATAGGAAGAACAATATCGGCAGAATAATATCTATCCGTCAAACTTCTGAGGTATGTGCAAACAAATTGGGAACTTGCTGAAGTATATTTGCCAGCAATAAGCTCACAAGATACATTGGGGTAATCATCATCGTCCCTCTTCTGACTACTGTGGAGACTTATAAGTAGAGGTCCCGTCTCAGCGAAATCATAAACTCCCGGTAAGTCGAGTGAAAAGTAATTACCAATCTGTGAGGTAGCATAGCCAACTTCAATATGTACAGTAGCTTCCCAGCCGCTATCCAATGGACTGGTGTTGCCTTCCAGATTGGAGATAGAAAGCGTAGTGAATATACCAAAAAGTTGGACAGGAACATAAGGAAGTTCAACTATTACAGTTGCAGTCTCTTCAGGATCAGCATAAACAGTTGTGGTTTCAATGTCGGATACATAAGTAGTTATTGTTACCGTAGTAGTTGGAACAGGAAGTTGAATGATTACACTCCCAGTTTCACCTGCTTCAGCATCAACAGTAGTTGTCTCAATGTCAGACCCAGTCCAAGTCCACGTGAAGGTAGTAGTTGGCACTGGGACTTCAACAATTACACTGCCAGTTGCACCTTGCGCGGCATTAACAGTAACCGTATCAGTATATGAATCAGCCCAGGTTGAGGTTAAAGTAGTAGTTGGAACTGGAACTTCGACAATCACGATTCCTGTTTCACCTGGTAGAGCAGTGCCCGTCAACCTCGTGGTATCACTTCCAGTCCAAGTGGTGGTGGTGGTGATAGTTGGAACAGGGAGGTAGACAATCAACGAGCCTGTTTCGCCTGGATCAGCAGGATAAACCACAGTCTCGGTATCAGCTCCCGTCCATGTTGTAGTTGATGTATGGGTTGGAACAGGAACGTCGATTTCAAGTGTGCCCGTGCCTCCTGTGGTGGCAACACCTGAGATTGTCTGCGTGGAAGATCCTGTCCACGTTCTCGTGGTTGTGACTGAAGGAGTAGGAACTTTAATAATTACTGTTGTAAAATCATCACCTTCAGGAGGTATCGTCACAGTTTCCGTATCAGAACCAGTCCAGGTGGTAGTAGTGACGTATTCTACAATCGGAACACGTTTCTCAAGGACGTCTGCCATGACTGGTAAGGATGGTGGAGTGGGTACATCGGGAGAAGTGAAGAAGGACGACAGTTCCTCTACACTCGGTTGGTTAAGGACGACTGTATTTTCAGTCGGTACCTTTGGAACCGGAGTAGCCCATCCCATAGGAGCAGCTCCGTCCACGGCCTCTGGGGTATCAATTGAGTATATTTCATCTTCGTTGGTGACGAAGGAGTCTACGTCAGTGACGAGCTGTTCGACGAACTGAGCAGAGGCGGTTCCAGCAGAGGCAGCCGATATCGCCAATACAGCCAATAATTTGACCAACATGGTGCTTTGGGTTCGAAAGCATTTCACCACGGCAAGCAGCACCTATATATCACGACAATAATCCATTCGTCTTCGCTTTTGTATTCTAGACGCAGCCAAGACCCAGTTCGTAATTAATACGTCCATCTTCCATTCTTAAGCTGCATAACCGTACCAAAACAGAGCAGACGGTGGCATCGCTTTCGGGTCCAGCAAACAGCTTTCGGATCGGGTCATCGCGCTCTTAGTCAACACTGGGCATACCTTAGCAGTCTCCTCGAGCGCCGTCTCTCTACCTTCGAGTCTGCTCTAGACAGTGACTTCAGCGTCTTATCTGCTGCATGGCCTTCGCTGGAAATTGTCTCGATTGGAATATACGGCGTTCGTATTGACCAAAGAAGACTTTGTGCAACTCGACTATATCTGGAGAGATGGCGCAACGCTTGGTGGAACAGTGCAAACGAGTAACGAGGGCTCCAGAAAGTCCGGATGGTGCTTCGTGATATGAAATTCACCACGGTGCACGACTTGCTTCGTCAGCAAGCTGGTCTTGTTGCACTAAACGTGGAGATATGAGATTGTTTTCAACAGTCACAATGCAAGATGAAAGGCGGAAACAACATGCATCTAGAACATGAGTAGCTCGATTTGTCAAACAAGTGGAGCCCAACAAGTCAATAATAGCTTGTAGCTCTTGTGCTTAGTGGCTGTGGGTGGAGTACCTGCGCTCGAAGTAGTGTCTCTTTGCTTTCACTTTTGCATTCAACACTGGTGGATTCTGACTTAGAGGACTAAGAGACGTATGGCTACTGTTTGTGCCGGAGTGGTGACCTATGGATTGTTGTGACCAGACTGCAGGCATTCTCGTAAACAACTTATCTTTCGAATCGTTTAACACACAAAGCATTTGAGTCTTCAACTAGCTTCAAACTGGTGATTGTAGTAGTGTTCATCTTCCTGTTGTTTCCTAGGAGTGGATCTGATGCAAGACCACGGTCACTGAGTATTACAATCACGAAGTCAAATGCTGGTGATGCACAGTAAACGCAATGAGAAAGTAAAGCACACTTCAACGGAAGCACCTAGAAATTTGATGTAGAACTCATGCTCAATGCTTAAATCGAACTAAGATGCCCTGCAACTAGCATTGCGGAGTTGGCCGTTCTTCACACGCTGAAGTTCTTCTCCAGTTCCAACTTAAACACGCTACATACGCAACCTGCTAGTAGATTTGCAAGAGCATTAAACTTCTGATAGTCTGAAAGTCTGCAAGTCCAATCATAGGCTAGAGAGTAGAATATTGTTGAACAGAAATTGTATTACGTGAAAAAAAGAACGATAGTACCAGGGTATGCAATGCCACAGACGAATGGTCTTCTAACGTCGGAATGGGTCCTCCTCTTCCGAGTCTCTAAAAAACCTTCTGATCTGTAGCTGAAATTAGTTGAAGACTATATATGTCTAAATGAAGAATGAAAGAAGAATAGCGATTCCTATAGCACCATTAGAAGTTCTTAGGAATTGTGCAGCCTGTTGGTATGTCGAAACAGCGTAAGAACCAATAGAACTGGAACTGGATTGCGACGAAATCTGGGCCTGTGCTTTTGTAGAGCTTGAGCCAACACTGGCTACAGAATTTGAACTGATCTGCTCGCTTCCTGACGATTTCGTTAATGATGCCGAAGCAGAAGCAACGCCCAGGGAAGATCCACTAGTCTGAGAGATTGTAGTAGTTACTCGAGCTGGCGAAGAACTGCTTGGTAAGAATTCCTGCAAGACTGAAGTAGTCCCAGATGTAACAACTGGGAAATTACTGCTCTTCGACTTTCCTTCGGGACAGACGGTAGTGTAGGTGGTCGTGACTCCCGAAACTACAACTGTGACTGTAGTCGAGCTAGCAGAGCTAGAAATCTTAGAGACAGCACTTTGAATCGGCTTGGTTCCTTCGGGACAAGTCGTGGTGTAAGTCGTGGTAACTCCAGAAATTACAACTGTCACAGTTGTCAAAGATCCAGACGACGTAACTCCTGGGGTGGCTGAGCCAGTTGTCGCAATGCCTGACGTTTCTGAGCTACTTGAAGTCAAAGGACCTCCTGCGCTAGAAATTGTACTGCTCAAAGAGCTCGACGAGGTATTTGGAACGGCTGACGATGTAGTCAGTGACGAATTCCATAGCCCTTGACTTGATATGCTTGATGATCCACTTGCAACACTCGCAGAGCTGACTAAAATAGTAGATGTTGAAGAGCTAGAACTCGAGGACGCACCTACCTCGTTCGAAGATACACTGAAGCTAGAACTCAGAACTAAGCTGGAGCTGGAGCTGGGAGAAGAACTCAACAGCACTAAAGAACTGGAACTAGAACTGGAACTAGAACTCGAACTAGAGGACGGGGTAGCGCTAGCACTAGAACTGATCACATTTGAGGATGGCGTGGGACTTGAACTAACCAAACTTGAGGAGGAAGAAGCACTAGAACTTGAGCTTACCACATTTGAGGATGAAGAAGCATTAGTGCTAGAGCTGATAATACTTGAAGTGGAAGAAGAGCTGGAACTTGCAGAAGCGCTTGAAAGTGTTGAAGAACTAGACGTAGAGCTGACCACACTCGTTGATGAATTAGCGCTGATACTGGAAACCGCAGATGGGACTTGAATGATTACGCTTGCAGTGGAACCCGCAACAGCTGATATCGTGATTGTCTCAGTATCACTTCCGGTCCAAGTTGTGGTAGTGGTGATAGTTGGAACTGGGACGTCTACAATCACGATTCCAGTTTCGCCAGGGTCTGCTGTAACAATAACAGTATCAGTATCACTTCCGGTCCAAGTGGTGGTAGTGGTGATAGTTGGAACTGGGACGTCGACAATCACGATTCCAGTTTCGCCAGGGTCTGCTGTAACAATAACAGTATCAGTATCACTTCGGGTCCAAGTGGTGGTAGTGGTGATAGTAGGAACTGGGACGTCGACAATCACGATTGCTGTCTCGCCTGGCTCAGCAGTAACAGTAACAGTATCAGTATCACTTCCCGTCCAAGTGGAGGTAGTGGTGATAGTAGGAACTGGAGCTTCGACGATCACGATTGCTGTCTCGCCTGGCTCAGCAGTGAGAGTCAAAGTTTCAGTATCACTTCCCGTCCAAGTGGAGGTAGTGGTAGTAGTGGGAACTGGGACGTCGACAATTACCGTTGTTACAAACCCACCAGCTTGAGGAAGTACAGTCACAGTTTGCGTGACAGAACCAGTCCAAGTGGAAGTAGTGAAGTATGGTGCGATCACAGTACGCTTCTTAACGGCGCCCTTTATGACAGTCAAGGATGGTGCAATAGTGTTTGGCGAAGTGGGCACAACGGGAGCAGCGCAGAATGAAGAGAGTCCAACAAAACTTGGTTGGATCAAGACGTCTGTGATTTCAGTCTGTACCTCTGAGACCAGAGTATCCCATCCCATAGGATCCGCCGTCTCTGGAGTATTAAATGAGTATGTTTCATCTTCGCGTGTGACTCCTTCTTCGTCAGTGACAAGCTGCACGACGTACTGAGCTGAAGCAGATTTAGCGGACGCTGCCGTTATCGCCAATACAGCCAATAATTTGACCAACATTGTACTGTGGATTCGACCGAATTAACTGGAGGCAAACGAAGACTATATATAGCAATAGCAAACCATTGTTACTCGATTGTTTGTCAGATACACAGACAGGAAGATATTCGTAATTCGATCTCCTTTTTGCATCTATCGACTGGCGATATTTTTTCCATATTGTACATGAGATGCTAATGCAACACCAGATCACCACAAACAACTACGCAGAACTTGACACGGCACTGCTCGTCCTAGTCGGTGTAGCCTTCAGCACAGCCCTCCTTTCTGAAAAAACGCCCGCATTCATGGATAAGTCTGTTGATACTGCCGAATCTGGAGTGAGAAACGGCATCGTTCAACCCTAATTGATCGATCCTAACGGCATTTGTCACGACTATACGACCGTTTGTGTAACGAGACATGGTATGCACAGAGGTTGCAGCCCCGGGTCAAACATCGTTAACATTTAACGAAAGCTGGAGAATTCATCGTGCTCTGTTCGCTGTAATTCCTAAGTGCAAGACTGGTTCTTATTGCACCAGCTTCTCCAGATTGTTATCTGTAGTTACAAAGCAGCAAGAATAGCGCCAACCTTGTGAAATAATCGAGACTAGGCTAATTGACTGGCCAGGCGATGACAAACCGGATGGTTGATATTTTCTATTGAAGCGAGTGCTTGACTAGCTGACGGTAGAAGTGAGTTTGTCTCCAGAGGACAGACTATTCCTGCTCTTGCTCTGTGAGCTTTAGGTTGATTCTGTGCGATGAGCAACGGTAAAGTTGTTGTAATTGTTCGTGTTGGAATCAAACTAGATTCCTTCGGGGTATTGCTTCACGGACAATTGAATTTGAACAGAATACAGTCGTGTTGTACCATGGGAGCATACCGGAAGTGCTACGAGTACACGTACCCGTTGTTGTTCTAGGTTCCAGCTTTGCACCTGGTGCCTCGCTTTTGAGAACAGCTGTTGTGATTTAGATAAACAAGTCAGCCTCCCTGTGGCATTACGTACAACCAAACGCAAAACATCCAGTTAAGCCTGCTCGTAGAGGCGGTTTTCAATTGACGAAAGAAATCATCCCTATGTTCTTTCGCAAGAATAAATTGCCCACTCGTGCTCCCTTGCTGTATGTCTCCAAGGTGTAGTTGCAGTGTTGTGGCACAAGGATTGCTCAAATACTAAGGCTGTAGCTAAGCCGTACTGTATCAACTGAAGAAATCGAGCAAAGCTTTATCCCATTCACGTATAAGCCGAAACACTTCACCACTTGAAGTCGGGCTGACCAAACGAAGAAGAATGGTAATCCCATTGAATCAGGAGTTCCGCCGGTGTATTGAAATAGGATCCATTTGTAGTCGAACTTGCCAGTGGCATTAGTGGCAGTCACCGTCGCTATTTCAATATCAGATCCTTTCCATGTTCCTTGTAGCTATACTAGGAATTGGTTTCAACTAGCATGGCAATAGGAATTGTACTTCAATTCTAACACTGGCTGGTCGTTTGGATGTAGTTGCAAACAAAAGCGAATACTAAGGATTCGCAGGTCAGTTGATCCAACACCAACCATTACATATTTCCTTAGGAGATTTAATGAAATGCCTTTTTGATCAGATACCGTCCATCATAAATCCAGGGTCTTTGACGGAGTCTGCTCTACACTTAACTCACTTAGAATCAACGATTATGAGACGAACAGTACCTTCCTTATTTTCATTGTTTGGACTGACCTATAACAGCAATTGTGAGTGAAATAGCAGCCTAATACTCTTATCTCCTAGACATGCTCAACCCTACTCAATTCTGCTTCAACACATCAACTGGACATTCTATTCTACGTTGAGGCATATATCAACTAGACATTCTATGAACTTGCAATTCTACGTTGAGGCATATCCTCTAGTCTTGAGCAATACAGATTTCGTCAGCTAGGACAACAGACGGTGCTTATCCTCCTTAGTACTTCTTTGCATTCTCCAACTGAGACTTCTACAGCCTATGGAAGTTACCACTCTGTGCTAGCTTCACTTGTTGGTCTCCAGAAATATACACAGTATACAGGCATTCTCGAATTCGTTGATGTGTCAAATCCTGCAACCACCGTGGCTCTGATAGTGCACTCGCCGTTCGATTTAGCTTCAGCTGCAGTTTGAAGTACTGCCACAACGCTAAGAATAGTGTCCGCACAGGTAAAGGGCAGACTTTCAACTGTCACTTTCTCTCCAATCCAATAATGGACGAACACGTTTGCTAAGACGTATATTGCTAGTGAGACAGCATCATCACGAAACTCTCCCTAAGACTGTGGTGGTGGCTTGAGTCGCTGGTCCGCTAAGGTGGTTGGTTTCTTGTGTGTACTACCTCTTTGCTCTTGAGCACTCTGAAAAGTACCAAATTAGTAATCAGTGTTTTTGCCATAGTTTCGAAGCCATGCCACAGCAAATACTACTTAAGGGCCGATTCTCCATCCAAACTCAATTCTACAAAGCACACAACAATTTTCCAAAATGACATTAGCAAAGAGCGTCGCCAAATTCACCTTGAACAACGGAGTCAAGATCCCAGCCGTAGGCTTAGGTACCTGGAGAGCAAGCGACGATAGTGGACTTGATGCTGTCAAGTACGCGTTGGCCAACGGGTACACCCACATCGACACTGCCACCGTTTATGGAAACGAGCTGGAGGTTGGAGAAGCCATCAAAGAAAGTGGAATCCCTAGAGAGCAATTGTTCATCACCACCAAGTTATTCAACAACGACCACAAGAGAGTTGCTGCTGCACTTGAGGACTCGTTGAAGAAGTTGGGAACCGACTACGTCGACTTGTACTTGATCCACTGGCCATATGCTCAAGACCCGGCCACCAAGCAGAACTACACCGACTGGACCTATGTTGACACCTACAAGGAGTTGCAGAAGTTGTATGCGAGCAAGAAAGTGCGGGCCATTGGTGTGTCCAACTTTGGATTGAAGGAATTCAAGACACTCTTCGCCGATCCTGAAGTCACAGTCGTCCCTGTGGTCAACCAGATTGAAGCCCACCCATTGTTGCAACAACGTGAGTTGTTCGAGTACTTGAAGTCAAAGGATATTTTGGTTGAAGCATATTCGCCATTAGGATCAGACGGAGCTCCACTTCTCAAAAACGAAAAGATTCTTGAAATTGCAAAGAAGAACGGTGCTGACGCTGGACAGGTGATCATTTCATGGTCCGTACAAAGAGGCACTGTGGTGTTGCCTAAATCTGTGAAGGAATCGAGAATTGCATCCAATTTGAAGACCTTCGTGTTGTCGAAGGAAGATTTCGACACCGTGTCTGCGTTGGAGACCACTGAGGGAACTCACAGGTATATCAACCCACCTTTCTATAAGTTTTAGTAGAGTTAGAAATGCATTTTCAATAGGCAACTTACATTGTAGAGGGTGTGTTCTGCGGCGAACTGCCAAAATGGCTGCGAAATATCTGCAACTTTCTTAGTTGATGCTCACAAGCCTAAAGTCGAAACAGCCGGCACGAGACCCAAAGGCATGGTTTTGAGGTCAACGCTACTCATTGGTCACGTCTGTGGAGCAAGATCCTTTGTTTCGTCGCCTCAGCCCAAATACTCGGTGCTTACTGTTGGCCGAGCTAAAGTGCTTACTGTTAGCGAATAATAATACTGATGGCGAACGTGGAGTGTGTCCCCTTTTCAGTTCCCAAGCTAGTTCTGCACTACGTGTGACAAACCCCTGGATCAATGTCACCCTTCTTCTGTAAATAAGCTCGTCTCCACAAATGACATAAACTTGTCAACAAGTGACAGTAAAGCTAATCACTCGATTCGGACTCACTATGAACCTGTGTGTAACTTGGCGAACCTTGAAAAAAAATACACGATCCACACTTCTCTTATCTTATCTTAAGAGCACTACGCCAAGACCAGGAACCAAGACCAGCACTCTAGCTAGTAGTACAGCCACCAGGAGCAGCCGGTGCAATCCAAGGATGACACCAAAAATAGAGAAGGGAGTTAAGAGGAGGTAAATGCCTCGAATCGAGATCCACCAACGATCCTATCATCCCTTAACCACTTGGGTGGAGCCAACGTCCGTGAGCTGCAAGCAATATAAAAACCGCACCCCACAAGGCTCGAACGGAGTAACCGGGCAGTGCTATATGCTGAGCCCATTACAAACCACATCATACTCCGGTAATATTACATCACCAGGATTGTGTGATCTCGACTGATATTAGAGTATCATCAAAGAAAGCACAGGATGCTTTCTTTTCCAGCACGTGGAGACGAAAGAGGAAGGTCCAGAGGAGCAGATCAAGGTTTGAGATCGATGGCATGAGTCGTCCTATGTGTGCTGATCATCCACAGGGCCAAAACGGTCGGAGAAGCCAAAACACCAATCACGCCAAAAGGTTCTACGGATCGTAGGGCATTTTCGTTGGGATCATCCCGCTTCTCGGCTATCTGGGCTACGACGACAAACTTTTATCAGTTGCTAGGCGACAATCAGCAGTAATTCCGAGAAGAAGACCACTTTGAGTTATAATGGAAGGAATTAGGCAAAGGAGATGGAAGGCATTTGCACAAAAAAAGGAAACCACACAGGTTAGGTGTAGGAACGAGTCTTGGAGCTGGGCACTGCGAGCACGTTCTGAGACAGGATCGAGAAGATCAAGCCATTCGCCAGGTGTGCAGTAGCAGGAGTACCCAAACTGACAGCTTAACGATGCTATCAAAAAGCACAAACCCATAGACGATACAATACGAAAAGATAGCCAATCGACACCAGATTCGAGCCAGCGTGAGCATGTCTCGGGTGAACAAACCTCGCACACTACCACCGACCGGTCCAGGAGGCTTTTGTCTCTGGTGGCAATCCAACCGGGTTAGCTTCCAAAGGCACCAAGCTAAAAAAAAAAGTAGAGTCAGCACACCAAAAATATAGTGGAATTCCAAATGCTTCGAGCAATAATACAGTCATGCCAAAGAGATAAGGTGTTACTAACTAAGCATTGCAGGGGTATGCTGGGCCTTGGTTTAGCGTTCTGAATGAGCTCATCCGTGCCGTCACTTGGAGGAAAACCGAGAAATATTTTATCAGGAGCAAGCAACACCAGGCATACCAAGGCTATTCCAAGGCTGGGCTCTATCCGAACTCCATCCAAATGGCCCTCACTGCCTACAACGGACGAAAACAGCTCCAAAACGGAAAGTCTCATCGCAACCAAACAAAGGATCTCTTATTAATTTAGTGATAGTGTGAAGACCTGTGGATTTTAATTTGAGCCTGTGGCTATATGCAAGCAGAGGCACAAACTCTGGAATTTCTTATATAAAGCTGGGTATAGCCAGAAAAGCCAGGGAGCAGCTCGAAATTTCAGAACTTCAAGAAACGTCATAGTAAGAAGACTACTTGCTCACGAACACTACCTTCCTTTAAACAGCAGCCGTGACCGTACCTCTTTCCTTTCCACCCAAGCAGAGCCATTTTTCCGCTGTATGACATTATCCGTACTCTCTCCGAAGACCTTGTTGTACGGCAAGACCAGAAGCCTGAGACTCGGGGGCACCACTCCTTCTGGAGAGGCTGCTCCGTCTCCGGCTGCGTACGCTGCTGCCATGGCAGCAAGTAAAAGCACCGACGAAATCCAAACACTGCCACTGCCAAGACAGAGATCGATACGAGCTCCAGCTCCAGCTCCAGCTCCTACGCCTAGGCCCTTCAACCAGAAGTCGACCCCAAAGTCCGACAGCACCGACAATTTCGTCTTTGGTGCTCCGCAAGCTGCCCAGAACGATGCCTTTGCTTCCACGGCCTTGTCGGGCTCGGGCTCTGGCTCGGGCTCGTCGCTGGACCTGAGCTTGCCTGTGGCTTCTCAATTGGCTGTCCCTCCACTTGGAATACTTTCTGGTTTGCGCACGCCCTCTCCTATCCAAGATCCAGCCTTCACTCCTCCCATGCGTACTCCGTCAACGTCTCTGTTGAGCACGATTCCTCGTTCGAGCTCCTTTGGCGCTCGCTCGCTCTCTGAGAAGATTAAGGCCACTCCGGCTTCCTATGTGAGGCACTCGAGAGTTTATTCGTCTCTGGATTTTGCATTCTTGGATCATCATTTGAATGGTGGTGCACCCGCAACGCTGCCTTTGGCTGCTCTGCCGTACTCGGCACTGCCCCGTGTCCCACTGCCGAGGGTTCCAACTTCGCTCCACAACCGTATACACGCAAGTCTCTCTCCAGAGTTGTCACCTATAGTGAATCTTCTCAATGCACAAACTCTTCGCACATACACCTCGGGATTCTTCCAGGTTCCGGGTGTGCTCAATACCGGTGAAAGAGCTTGGTTTGAAGTTGAGGCAAAGCTCACGGGCCACGAATTGGCCTTTTGGAGACCGGCTGGCGATGAGTATGTGGTTGAAAATGGAAATGACGAGTTCACCCCAAAGTACATCAACTTGACAGATGCCAAGGTGGAAGTTGTTTCCACTTCTCCTTACCAAATAAGAATCTTGCAGGACTGGCAAGAGCACCATACATGGCTCATCCAATTCCACAACGCACCTGAGTTCTACGAATGGTTGGCTGCCATATACTTATCCAAGTATGAGTACATTGCCTTGAACGAAGCTTTCACCGCTGTGGTGTTGTCCACTAAGGCCTCAAACTTGTCGGATATGCATGTTTTGCTTTCAAGTAAGAAACGTTTTGCTCACCACGAGTGGTGTAACTTGCGTTTGCCACAGGTTTCAAACAACTGGCTCAAAGTGTTTGTAGTTGTTTCTCCCGGTGATTCCAAGAAATTGGGCCGCATTGAAATTTACAACTCTGACAAGATATCCAAGAAGAACTTGCTCGTATACATCTCCAATGTGGTTGGCGTTTTCAACGTGTTTCCAGAGCATGCTGCAATGATCGACCTCAATGCGATCATGAAAATCAATGGAGACATTTACATCAACAGGGCACATGAGAACTTGTTTTCAAGAAAAGAAGAAGGATTTAGAAGAACTGCCTCAGGACAGTCACTTTCTTCCTTGCCAAACAGCCCTGTACAAACCAAATTTGCTGCCAGAAGTACCTCTTTCTTTGAAGGCGCACCTATTTTGGATCCTTCTGAAATAAAGAAGCGTGGTAACAGAAGCAGAAGCTCCTCCACGAGCCGCTCCACATCCACGCCTGCTCTCACGTCCGGTCTCGAGCGCAGCGTATCTCAGTTTGTGAAGAAGAACAACAAGCTGTTCGTGCAAGCTGAGTATTTGTACTTGATGCCCGTTGCACACCCAGGAGTGCCAGCCGTTGAAACCATGATCCGTAACTTCATTCAAATCATTGACGTATTCAAGTTATATGGACGTCCTGAGCACTTTGTCTCCGATAAGACTGACCCAAGGTCCATGCTCTTTGGATTACCATCTTTGCCCCACTACCAATACTTGTCTATTGACGATGTCACTTCTGTAGTGGCCAATAATTTACAAGATAGTATCACCGAGCAATGGGGTGAGCACAACTGGATTGGTGCTGTCAAGCAGCATCTCCTGAACCTTATTGGAAGTCTGAGCTCAGAGCGCACTTATAGTGGAAGTGGAGACATCTTGAAGTTGTACAGTGAGTTGGACGTTGATTTCGTTGAGGTTCTGAGTCCTTGCCAGTCATTGAGGAATGCTACAAGTAGCAACACTATCACAAATGTCAATCCTTTCAATGCGGATTTCGATGACTTTTCCGATCAGGTATCAACCCCACCAGCCGAATCCAGCAACGCTTCGAGTGAGTTAGTCCTCGTATCTGAGTTAGGCACTCCTATCCAGCTTAACGAGAGCATTGCAGAGGCTCCTGCGCAGAACTTCCAGAACCTTAGATTGCATGAAAACTATAAAGGTCCTGTAGCACCCCCAATTGTCGAGGCGCATCCTTACTCCAGTTTAGTGAGTTAGTGAAGTGAAGCGAAGCCATCAACTAGATTTGACATCGCTTTCGACTTCAATTACCCTTCGACCGCATTACTGAGCACATTCATAAGCTTCAAGTTTCGGCCAGTTCTCGGTCCCCAATCATCTCATCCTGTAGGAAGTTTGTACTGGCGTTACATAACTTCCTAACTGCATAGCTCGCCACAAGTTGGTGTGTTTTAAAAGTACCATTCATGGAATGAGCTTGCATTCCTCCGTTTTATATAATCCAAGCAAGCCTTGATAATAGACAAATTTCTGAACAAATTTCTGAATAGTTGTAGTTGATTACAGGTGTGACGTTGAGAAGTGGTTGGGTAATCTGTGTAGGTAACTCACGATGATATTGGTTGTGTTTGCAGTTTCTTGATCTGAGCTAGACGGGTGTGTGCTAGTCAAAATTTCCAGAAGAACTCATACTAGTGGTTCAACTCGGAATACTGTAGGGCCATCAATATCAAAAACAGCGAAACGTTCTACTTTATGTAGTGGATCACCAAATCACCTGGAGCTGCTCGTTAAGTTGTTACGTTCTACAATGCAACCCAACTAAAATATTAGCACTTATATTTCCGGAATTCCTTGATACTAGTGCATACTCGAGCATGCTTAAGCATTATATAGGTCTTGAAAAGTGCAAAGTGACAAATATGTGAAAAAGCTCTATCCCATCGAGAACGTTTTGGCTGCAAATATAGGCAGAAATGGGTCATCAGAAGGTCAAAATACAGTTCTCCAAAAAAGTTCTTGAGGTATATGATAAACTGAGTCCTGCCTCCTTTGAAATCTCTCTCCGCATTCTGAATAGCAGCATTTGCATGTATTTTCAAATTCAGCCTTTTCTTAGTTTCAGCGATGGTAATATTTAACAGAATATGTGAAATTTCAGCAAAAGTCGAAAATTCAGATAAGAAGTATTCTTTGCGTTACTGGTTATTCAACTCAACTAGTATCAAAGCAGACTTGCTCTCCGTGTACACAATAGCACATTCTATCAATGTCGTTGTTTATAGCAAACCTTCAGAGAAGTTACAATGTTGTTTGAACATTATCTACAGATTTGTCACACATTCAAAAGTGTTTCAAGCCGGTTACATAGCCTGAAATGGCCGCAACCCAAGGTCGGGCGTCCCTGCGTGCTCCACGAAACACTCAAGAGCAGCTCAAAGTCGCTCCACTCTACGTAGTACAGCATTTGCGCACATACACAAGCTACCATTACCCATTCACATAAACTGAAAAGGCATACACTCAAGTCTGACTCCTCTCCAGCACAGAATCCAAACCCTACGCCGAAGTCCATCGTACCCAAAGCTACGTCATCTGCTCACATCTGAGATGTCAAACAGATGCCATCACGTCTACCTCCGTCTCCATCACCACACGCGTGCTCATCCACCACAAACACGTCAATTCACCTACACGAAACCCTCGAAGAAAGAACCAAAACACGGTGCTGGCTACCCCAGAATAACGGAACTAATCAAACAGAAGAACGACTCGGACAACCAAATGCCCCTACACCCTTCGCGAAGGCTCGATACAGCCAGGCCAATCACCACACACACTTCGCCTCAGATTCTCTATCAAACGCGAAATCCAAGATTGAACCACTTTTCTTTTTTGGAAACGACCTGGAACGTAAATCAAAACAACACACAGCTTGGAGTGCAATTCTGGGAGGTGCAATTGTGTACTCCTTCCCGAAGAAGCACCGGCTGCTCATCCGAATCGCAATTCTCGTCTGGCCGTTAAACAGTGCTGGAACGCGTCTTTTTGGGAGGGCCTTTAAAAAACAGGCTCGCCACGACGCGGTGGAAAATTTTAATATATAAACCACACTATTCCTTCTGAGTTTGCCATCGTAGTTATAGTATCACATCAACTGAATACAATTATGTCTCAACAAACTCCAACATTCGGATTAACCGGAAGAATCTCTACCTTAGAAGTCGGCGCTGCCGGTCAGTCTTTGACCTCTAAATTGGCTGCTGCTGCTGAGCAAAAGGATATCGCACAGAACGTGTCGATCATTAAGGGTTCCATCGTGAACACTCCAAAAGTGATGGAGATCAGCGAAGAAGATGCCGCTGCCCATGCCGTCGAAAACGCAGCCAATATTGCCAAGGATGAGGCTGCTCACCAAGAGTTCTTGAACAAGCACAAGGCCCATCGTCACCAATTGAAAGAAAACGAAAAGAACGAGCCTTTGTTAAGAGAAAACACCCGTCGTTTCGTCTTATTCCCAATCAAGTATAACGAGATCTGGCAGATGTACAAGAAGGCTGAAGCTTCTTTCTGGACTGCCGAAGAAATCGACTTGGGTAAAGACATGGGTGACTGGAAATACAAGTTGAACGATAACGAAAGATACTTTGTTTCGCGTATCTTGGCATTCTTTGCTGCTTCTGATGGTATCGTCAATGAAAACTTGGTTGAAAACTTTTCTGCCGAAGTCCAGCTCCCAGAAGCCAAGTGTTTCTACGGTTTCCAAATCATGATGGAAAACATCCACTCTGAGACCTACTCTCTTTTGATCGATACCTACATCAAGGACACCAAGGAGGCCGACTTTTTATTCAACGCTATTGAAACTATTCCAGCCATCAAAAAGAAGGCTGACTGGGCCTTGAGATGGATCAGTGACGACGATGCTCTCTTTGGCGAGCGTTTGGTCGCCTTTGCTGCCGTCGAGGGTATCTTTTTCAGTGGATCATTTGCCTCCATCTTCTGGTTGAAGAAGCGTGGTTTGATGCCTGGTTTGACCTTCTCCAACGAGTTGATCTGCAGAGATGAAGGTTTACACACAGACTTTGCTTGTTTGTTGTTCTCGCATTTGGAAAACACTCCAGACTCTGTTATTGTTGAGAGAATCATCACTGAAGCTGTTGCTATTGAAAAAGAATTCTTCACCGATGCCTTGCCAGTTTCCCTTTTGGGTATGAACAGTGACTTGATGTGCCAATACGTCGAGTTTGTTGCCGACAGATTGCTTGTTGCTTTGGGTAACAAGAAGTTGTACAACGTATCTAATCCATTTGACTTCATGGAGAACATCTCACTTGCTGGAAAGACTAACTTTTTCGAAAAGAGAGTTAGTGACTACCAAAAGGCCGGTGTCATGGCCAGCACAGGAGAAGCGACCAAGACCACGGAAAACAACTTTTCCTTTGACGAGGACTTCTAATGGTCTTCCTTTACTTCTAAGTAGCTCTGCTACACGGTTATTTCACGGTCCTTCCCTTATGTTCGCATTGTATATTAAAATAAACGAAAACTAATGATAAAAGAACTGGATAGAATAGTAGTTTAGGATCCATAGCTATCGTAGAACATCGAGTTCTCAGTATTGGAAGACTTGCGGAACATTCTGAAAATGCTAGTGGTAACCACCATCAAGCTTAAACTCTTCTCGTAAATAGCTGAAAAAATTGCAACAGAAAAAGTATAGCGAAGTTTGAAAAGTCATCAGATCATCTACACAATGGCTAAAGGAAAGAACAAAGTCTCCGAGGAGAGAAGCTCGACGTCTCGTACGTCAAATGGACATAAATCCAAGCAGCATCATGCAAGAAAGGGGAAACAGGAGGCTGGAACTGCGACAGCAGTAGCACAGGAAAGCAAGTTTCCAACCAAGTTGGCGATGTGGGACTTCGACCACTGTGATCCCAAGAGATGTTCAGGAAAGAAGTTAGAGCGTCTAGGACTTATACGTAATTTACGAATCGGCCAGAAGTTTGCTGGTGTGGTAGTACTGCCTAATGGTAAAGGTGTTGTGTGTCCAGACGATAGAGAGCTTGTGGAATCGTGCGGAGCTGCGGTGGTAGAATGTTCGTGGGCACGTCTCGATGAAGTTCCATTCAATAAGATTGGTGGTAAGAACGAGCGCCTTTTACCATACTTGGTTGCAGCCAATCCTGTGAATTATGGGAAGCCATGGAAACTCAACTGTGTTGAGGCCCTAGCTGCTTGCTTTGCCATTTGCGGGCACAATGACTGGGCTGAGATGCTCTTGGAAAACTTTTCCTGGGGTCCTACATTCTTGAAGATCAACGAAGAGTTGATTCAAGTCTACCAGCAGTGCACAGGACCAGAATCAGTGAATAAGGCACAGGATGAGTGGTTGTTGAAAATCGAAGCAGAGGCCAAGGAAAGAAAAGCTCTAGGTAAGAGCGAAGATGCATGGATGCTAGGAAACGTTAACCGCAAGGAAGGTGACTCGGACGACGAACTGGAGTCTTCAGAGGAAGTGGAGCTAATCGAGGTGAGTGAAAAGGTTGAATATGATAACTTGGGAAATGTTATACTCAAGGATAACGGTTATCAATCAGAGGAGGAATCTGACGATGGAGATGATTCAGAGGTTGAATATGATAATTTGGGTAACGTCATTCAGAAGCTTTCCCTACAGGGAAATGAAGACGAGTACGATGAAAGCGAAGACGAGTACGATAACTTGGGCAATGTGATACAAAAGCCAATAAAACATAGTCACAACCCAAGTAAGGAAATAGAAGAGATATAGACTAATACAGGTGCGTTCACTATTGACTGAGGTCTTAAAGACTTTAATTAGCCTTTAGGAAATCCCTACAATATCTTTCAAATTTACTGAGTCTTGGTATTAGAGCACACAGGATACTGAAATTGCAGCAGTCAAGTCGTTCAAGATTTGCACCCAGAACTTGAATAGTCTATGAGCTCTGAGAATTGGCTTAAATGGAGGGCCTTGGTCACTTTGAAGGTTTTCCCTTGCGATTTTACTTCTAAAACAAACAAGGTAGGCCAGTGACCGGTCATACACAAATGCTCATAAAACAAGCTCAAACAACAAGGTTACTTCTGTATGTTTTAGTAAATCTCTGAAACATGAACTCACGTAGTTACTCATTGATCAATGCCAAGTAATAGATAAATACTTCTATGCTTCTTTACATTTAATGGGTGCTCCGTGAAACCGTGTACTATTCAGATCTAAATGTATATACCGACTAATTTTTTTATGATGGCAATGCCTTTTGAAGATATTTACAAGACGTATTCGTACTCAAGCTCGTAATCACCGGTTCGAACCTTTCGAGTGTCGACCTTCTCGTTATTGAGGATTTGCTTCTTCTCCTTAATCAAAGACCTGAGTCTCAAGGTGTTGAGAATAACACAGATGTTTGCAACCACAAGACAACCCAAGGAGAAACCGTTACCCAAATAATAAGGAGCTGTTCTGTAGACCTGGCCCGCAATAGCACCCGATAAGTTACCAATAGTCTGGTTACAACCGATAGCAGTGTTTCTGCGATACAACGGAGCCGTGTTACTACTTGTCCAGGTGATGTTGATACCCGGGCCAATGTAGAGGGGGATGGCAATGAGGTAGCACGCGAAGTACTTGGAAGCGTTGTTACTCGAGGCAAGCAAGATGATATAACCGACGATTCCAAACAAATTGGTGGCGAAGATAAAACGACCTCTGGAAGATATTCTGTCACTCCACCAAGAAATGGAGATAACAGCGAGAGCACTGAAGAAGTAGACGGGGATGGTCATGTACTGAGCTTCCAAGTTAGCAAATCCAAGGCCCTTCTTCAAGATACTTGGAAGGAAGGTGGAGAAGCCAAAGAGAATTGTATCACCGCAGAATTGAATAATCATACTGTAGTAGGTACGGACCTCTTTGAAGGCCATTCCGACTTCTTTCCACTCGAACTTCTGCAGGCCCATGAATTTTTCACGTTGCTTCGCTCTGATGGCCATGATCTTGGACTCCTCCTCGTTGAAGAACTTAGCATGTACTGGATCATCCGGGTAAAAGATGTAGATGATGGGGGACAAGACAAAGGTGATGAGACCTTCGAGGAGGAAGATGAACCGGAAACCTTCCAAGGACGAGGTGTTGACTTGGAGGAACCCGTAGGAGATAAGACCACCCACACAGCCGGACAAAGCGGCCATACTCAACAAAATGGCCATTCTGATAGCCACCTCTTCCCTCTTGTAGATCATCGACGAGACAATGACGGAGAGACAAGGGAAGAACCAGGACTCAAACATACCAAGAAGCACACGGCACACCACCAACGACGCGTAACTCGATACAAACGTCGTACCAATACACACAAGCGACCAACACACCACTGAAAAGGTCAAGACACGAGACGGGCGGAGGATCTTCAAGAGCAAAGTACCTGGCAATTCGAACACAATGTAGGTGACAAAGAACAAGGTGACGGCATTTGAGAACTGCAGAGCAGTCAAATCAAGAGCCTTAGTTAAACCAGCGGGACCAGCATTACCAAGATTGGATCTGTCCAAAGCAGCAAGGAAGTAGAACAAGCAGAGAATGGGGAGCACACGGGTATCCAACTTTCTCACGACACGAGCCTCAGCAGCTGGGTCGATGTAGAGATCCTCTTCTGTTTCCGAGTCCTGGAACTCGGTGGGTGACTGAGTCACCGAAATGGTTTCCTTTGGGGTTTCTGACATTTTTCACAACACTACCTTTTTCACTAGTCCTACAGCCTGTGCTCGACCTTTTGGAGGTGCACCGCTTGTTATTTATGCAAATACTGGCGGGTGCTGCCTCCGGAAAACTTTTCCTCTTCCCCTTATCTTGCAAGTGTTATCTTGCGAACGCTCGCTTGCAAAGTTGGGGAAGCCAGTTGCGCCTGAACCGCAGTGGCTCCATGTTTCATTGGCTGGTTACGAGGATGCGATAGGCGCCATTTTGATTGATTTATGCACACGAACCGGCCTTTGATAGACGTTTTTTTCTCCGGGGCACGTACCGTGCTTCTTTGGGGATCTGGCAACGACGACTAGGACCAATCACCGCTGCAACAAGTGTCTTCACCGCTGAGTCGAGGTGGAGAAGCTCCCAGCCAAGTGTGGGGCACCCTGCACGCTATGTCAACAGACTGTGACTCCTACGGTTAGTTGAGAGGCATTTTTTGGCCGGACTGGAGGGGAGGTTCGACACACCAATGGAAATCTTTCAAAAGCCCCGAGGCTGCTCATGCATGCTAATCAGGAGTGGCCACGGCGCGGAGAAGTTGCCACGTTATCCGCCGGAAAAGTAGCAAAGTTATCCGGAGGCGGGCAGCCCCCAATTTAGATAACGATAAGCCAATTTCCCCCCTCGGAAAAGTGGTGTGGTTCTCCAGAATCAGCCTCCACAGCGACCTGGCCACCTCCGTCCGCACCGGAACCCGACGGTGCCGGCTGGAGTGCTGCTGGCAGCAGCTTCACGGGCGAGTTTTTCAGGCTCAAATCGCTCCATTTTTCATGGATGTGGAAATTGCAAGATCCTGCACACAAGCCAGTATCTCTCCAGCCAACACCAGCTCCAGAACCCCCACTGCTGGACCCAGCTGGTCGCTATCGCATCCTGTGTTGCAAAATTGCGGTCCTTCAATCGTTCTGTTTATGTCAGCAGCTTGAAACAGCTGCAACTGGCCGTTCCCGGGGCAGTAGCCACAGCCCTTTCAAAGAAGCCAAGAGGATTGCTCACTAATTTCGAATGCGAATATATTTAATATAAAAGGAGCCCAGATCGCCAGCTTTATTACACCTCCCAAATACCACAGACAAAGTACCATTCCCGAAGCAGTATGAAAGGAATCCAAATTGCTATCGACAGAGGTGGAACGTTCTGCGACGTTATTGCGAAGATCCCAGGCCAGAAGGACTATGTGTTCAAGGTGTTATCCGTTGATCCTAAGAACTACAAGGATGCTCCCACCGAGGGAATCCGCCGTGTGCTCGAGCGTGCAACAGGCGAAGTCATTCCCAAGGGCGAGAAGTTGAAGTTGCTGGCTATCGAGAGCATCAGAATGGGTACCACGGTTGCTACAAACGCGCTTTTGGAGCGGAAGGGGGCCGAGGTGTTGCTTGTGACCACCAAAGGGTTCAAGGACGTATTGGCCATTGGCAACCAGACAAGACCCGATATCTTCGACTTGACCGCAAAGAAATTGGGCCAGTTATACTCGCAGGTGTTGGAGGTTGACGAAAGAGTCACCATCGAGTCCTTTTCGGAGGGCGGAGGTGCTAGCTTGATCATTGACTTGGACAATGACCCCGAATTGGTCATTGGTGACACCGGCGATGTCTTGAGAATACTACAAAAACCAGACTACGCCAAGGTCAGGAACGACTTGGTCGAAATATATAATGCCGGCAAAATAAAGGCTATTGCCTTGTGCTTGCTCCACTCCTATACATACCCAGAGCATGAGCTGAAGGTGGCTGAGATCGCGAAAGATATCGGCTTTGAAGTGTCCGTTTCCCACGAGTTGCAGCCAATGATCGGAATGATCAACAGACTGTCTTCCACCGTGGCTGACGCCTACTTGTCTCCTATCATCAACAACTACATCCAAAGCTTTGGTGAAGGTTTCGAAGGTGGGTTGGCTGCCTTTGGTAACAAGTTGTTGTTCATGCAGTCGAATGGTGGTTTATGCCCATGGTATAAATTCACAGGCCTCAAGGCTATTCTTTCGGGTCCTGCTGGTGGTATGGTTGGTTTTGGTGAAACATGCTACGATGCCAAACTGGGTCGTGCCACCATTGGTTTCGATGCTGGTGGAACCCTGACTGATGTTCTGAGATACTCGGGAACTTTGGAGCATATCTACGAAACGGTCGTGAGTGAGGTCAGTTTGCAGACCCCACAGTTGGACATCTCAACAGTGGCTGCTGGCGGTGGTTCGATTCTTTTCTGGAAAAACGGTATGTTCGTTGTCGGCCCAGAATCTGCCGGTTCTGACCCAGGACCTGCTTGCTACAGAAAGGGCGGTCCGTTGACGGTCACCGATGCGAACTTGTTCTTGGGAAGATTACTTCCGGAGTACTTCCCCCACATTTTTGGCCCTCACCAAAACCAATCCTTAGACTACGAGCTCACTGCAAAGAAATTCAAGGAGTTGACCAAAGTTATCAACGCTGAGGGTAACTCATTGTCAGCTGAAGAAGTGGCTAGTGGCTTCCTTAAAGTTGCTGTGGAAGCTATGGCTAGACCTATTCGTAACTTGACAGAAGCTAGGGGCTTCAACACAGACGAGCACAACTTGGCCTCCTTTGGTGGCTCGGGCGGTCAGTTTGCTGTTGCACTTGCTGAGAACTTGTCTATATCACATGTTGCCATCCACAAGTACTCGTCTTTGTTATCTGCGTACGGGATCCAATTGGCTGACATTGTCATCGAAAAGCAAGCCCCAGCTTCGCTCACTTACAAGAACAGCTTGTCACAGTTACACTCTAAGGTTGACCTGTTGGTAAGACTGGCATATGCTGACTATGAAGAGCAACAATTGACTACATACTCAACCAAGTTGGAAGTTTACTTCAATATGCGTTTTGTTGGTTCTGACACTCACTTATTGATTCTCAATACCGAGGTTGATGATGCTGATTTCCGCTTTGTTGCTAGACATAAGAGTGAGTTTGGTTTCGTCTTGGACAGAGATGTTGTTGTTGATGATGTCCAGGTATTGCTTATTGTCGAAAACCCAGACAAGCAGGTCCATAACCCATACACTGAATTCGAGCTGGTGACCAAGAAGCCTGCCTCCAAGAGTGCTAAAACTAAGCTGATTTTCTTCGATAAATGGGTGGACTCCGCTGTATACCAGTTGCCAGACTTGAGTGAAGGTAACACTATTGCGGGCCCAGCAATTATAATTGATGACACTCAAACCATCTTGGTTGAACCAAGATCAACAGCATGTATCTTGTCGAATCATATTCTTATTCTTGTCGAACAAGAAAAGAAGCCCGAATTATCGTCAACTGTGGTTGATCCAATTCAATTATCCGTCTTTGGTCACAGATTCATGTCGATTGCTGAACAGATGGGCAGAACCTTGCAACAAACAGCCATTTCCACCAACATCAAAGAACGTTTGGACTTTTCTTGTGCTTTGTTTGATGCTGAAGGTGACTTGGTTGCTAACGCTCCACACGTTCCTATCCATTTGGGTGCAATGTCATTTGCAGTTAAAGCCCAACGTGATATTTGGGAGGGCAAGTTGGAACATGGAGATGTCTTAGTTTCCAACCACCCTCTGGCTGGAGGTTCTCACTTACCAGATATCACAGTGATAACCCCAGTTTTGGATGAAAACAAGAAACCGATCTTCTGGACAGCATCTCGTGGTCACCACGCAGACATTGGATCTATTTCTGCTGGATCAATGCCACCTAACTCTAAGTCTATCTATGATGAAGGTGCACTGATTGTAACACACAAGTTGCTTTCGAAGGGTGTGTTTGACGAAGAAGGAATTACCAGAATTTTGTTGCACGAACCTGCCAAGCACCCAGGAGGATCTGGAACTCGTGCTTTGAATGATAACATTTCCGACTTGAAGGCTCAAGTCTCGGCCAACTACAAGGGTATAACCTTGTTGAACAGGTTGAATGATGAGTTTGGATTGCCTGTGATCAACTTGTACATGGAGGCCATCCAGAACACAGCCGAAGTTGCAGTGAGAAACTTGTTGAGGTTGGCCAGCGCCAAATTCAAGGGTAAGAACTTGAAAGCCATTGACTACTTGGATGATGGTACTCCGATTGCATTGACTGTTTTGATTGACAGTGTCACTGGAGATGCGGTGTTTGACTTCACTGAGTCTGGAGACGAGATTTATGGAAATTTGAATGCACCAAGGGCCATTTTGTACTCGGCAGTCTTGTACGTATTACGTTCACTTATCAGTACCGATATTCCATTGAATAACGGTTGCTTGAAGCCAATCAAGTTTTTGACCAGAGAGGGCTCTGTTGTGCATCCTTCATACGAAGCTGCCGTTGTTGGTGGTAATGTCGAAACCACTCAAAGAATTGTGGACGTTATGTTAAAGGCATTCGAAGCAGCTGCTGCTTCCCAGGGTACTTGCAACAACTTCACCTTTGGTATGAACGACAAGGAAAACAACGTTTCGTTCGGATACTATGAGACTATCTGTGGTGGATCTGGTGCTGGACCAACTTGGCACGGACAATCCGTGGTGCAATGCCACACAACCAATACCAGAATCACAGACACAGAGTTGTTCGAGAAGAGATACCCTGTTATTGTTCGTGAGTACTCTGTGAGGGCTGGATCTGGTGGTGATGGTTTGCATAGAGGAGGAAACGGTGTTATCAGAGATGTTGAATTCACCTACTCTGGTTTGGAGGTCTCGTGCTTAATGGAGCGTAGATCCTTAGCACCTTTCGGACTTTTAGGAGGAAGCGACGGTGCCAGAGGACAGAACTTCTGGTACAAGAAATCGAAGGCTGATCCAAGCAAGTATACGAGGGTTTCCTTAGGAGGAAAGTGTACCGTTAAGGTTGAAAAGGGAGACAGAGTGACCATATTGACCCCTGGTGGAGGTGGATTTGGAGCTGTCGAAGTAGAATTAGATGTGCCTGTGAATGCTCCTGTCAAGGTTACTGAGACGGTCAACTACCCTGTTAGGAGTACTGAGCCAAGTATCTTGACTGGATCAGTTGCGATGAGAGGATTGACACAAGTAACTAATTAGTGTAAGAATACAATTTGAACTGAAAGATTAGTAGAAAACTAGATTTTTGAGCTTATCCAGAGCTTATCCTATTGTAATTGACGTTCTGGATGGACATTCGAGCTCTTTCGATCGTAACTCATCAATAGAAGATCATTGTAGAGTTGACAAGCACATTGAACAAGTATTGAGCTTTCAGTCAGTATGTGGTCTGTTTTCGACTAACTTCCACCAATTTCTGTCAATTTCTCTCAAATTTGGCTCTAAAGGAAACGAAACAGAAGCCTCCAACTCGGTAACCCTAACTAAACACCGTACGATCCACTTTCTGGGAAATTTGCCTACTAAACAACAGCACTAATACCGAAAAGCTGTATCACGTGATCTCTCAACTTAGCTCAAATACCGCCTCTACCAACCATTAATGATCCATCACCAACGTCTTCCCTTAACCACCACCAGGACTATGAGCCTGAAATCAATTACCCACTTGCCCTTACTATACAATCCGTTCCTCAATTGCATTTTCAACAACCCACACTATGGCAAGCAACCATTTAAGCTGCTCTTGGAGGAGTTGGCGAAGAACCACACAGCGTACACGATCCTAGTTCCACCAGCAGCAGTGCTCCATGAGTGTTTCGATCCGTCCAGCACCACGAAGGTGCCGTTAAGAAGTCTTTGTTATCTGAACGAGGACTTCATACGATCGCATGTAATGATCACAAGCTCGTCTCACTCTTCGACAGTCTCGCCTATATCCAAAGTACAGCTGGTGGTATATAACACCACGAATGGGAAGCAAATCTTGATCAAGAACGGCAAAATCTTCACGGGGAAGGGTTTTAAAAAGAGCGTTATGTTGAACATAGTATCATTGTCGTACTTTGACTCTTTCTGTGACTATTTCCCCAAAGGAAGTAAGTTCATGTTGATCTACATTGAAGACAGTCTATTTGGTAGTGTTGGTGAAAAGATACCCAGGAGAATCGAAAGCCCATCAATTGCGTCCCAGAAGAGTGTGCCTCCGGCAAAGGTTCCTGTTAATGACTCCATAACGTTTGAGAAACTATTACGTCGGTTCCCTTTACTTTCGAACGCAGTCTCGGACAAGTTCTATAGGCTCTTCCACCATAATAACCACCAGTTTCGCTTGCTACGTACAAACACAAGGAAGAAATTACGCCATATAAAAGTGGAATTTCAAAGCATCTTGGACGAAGCATACAAGATCATTCTGGACAGCATAAGCCCAGACAACCCGAATAATGAACAGATATACGGCATAATCAGCCAGATTCTAGCGTCCTTCCCAGGCTTAGACTTGAACAGGCTAGTGCATGAATATGTTGAGCTCAACTTGTATGACAAGTTGTGGTCACAGCTAATATTCCAGTTCAATTGTGCCAATGACGAGGAGTACGACGTTGAAGCTGTTAAATTGTTGACTACAGAAAAGTATAAACAGTTGTCGTGCCTTGCCTTGAACCAGTTGGAAATTCCAATAAAAAAACCTTGGGAGGTCAATGAGCTTCAACTAAGAGTCCTGAATGCAATCGACGAGTTTTCCAAATTGTCCGATTCCTCGATTGTGAATCTGAACCTCAAGACGAAAATTATATTGAAGACTGTAGAGATCTTGACCGGTGGGTCTGGCCTAATTGTTGATGCAGATACCCTTATCGGATTGCTTATAATGGTTATCATCCATCTGAAAGTTGAGAATATCGAAGCACACTTGTATTACGTGAAGAATTTCAATTCAGTTGATTTTGCGAACGATGGCCATTTCAACTACATCTTAAGCAATTTCGATGGGGTATTGTTCCACTTGTCTTCTTCCTCTCGTGATTTAATTGAGCATTCACAACAAAATTTCGACTTCTGGTCGCTGATACAGCTGGACCCAGATAAGTTGCGCGAACTACTCGACGATGTCCAGCAGGAATTCCCTCAAGATTTACCATGCAACCATTACTTTTACAGTAAGAATATCAACGGTGAGAGCTGTTTGATGTTTGCCATAAAGTCTGGTAACTTTGAGGTATTTGACCTCGTGTTGAACACCAACCCAAACTGGCTCTCTATTGAGGATATCTTATTCGACAAAAACACTTTCACAAATCAGAATTTACTTATGATAGCTTTGAGCCAAGAATATGACGAAATTCTGAATGATCTAGTGAGTTTGATAACGAATAATGCCACGATCGAAGAACAAGTTGCGTATTTCAATAGCACTGATGTGTCTGGGAGGTCCGTTGGCCACTACTTGTTTCACAACTATCACTTAATCGATGTGATCGGGCATTTGATTGACTGGGAATTGAAAGATTTGAACTCCCACACACCCTTGTTCAGCATGTGTCGGTGTTACGACCACAATGAATACTCCAAATTGATTGAAGTGGCTTTTCAAGTGTGTAAGGAGGGTGACTGGAAACAGCATTTCCAAAAATCAAAAAGACATGCCAGAACAAAGGAAGGGGAGAAAACTATTGATTGGAACAAACACATCGACAAAATGAATAACTCCTTGCTTCACATTATCTTGAAGGATTTAGACAAAACTCGATTGCTCTTAGATAGGCAGAATTTGATCAATATCAACCTGTTAAACTTGAAGAGCATGACACCATTGACGCTTTACATCAAATACAACCGTTTGGAGAACTTGCAGGATTTGTTGAAGGACGACCGTTTGGATTTTATGTTCGAAGATCCTAAAAATGCATATAATGTATTTGATTACCTCGGGTTTTCTGCCATGAAATCAATGAACTCCGCAGTATTTGAGCAGATTGAAAAGCTATTGTACGCACATTTCATAGACAAGTTTCAGCCAGCTGGACCTGAGCTGAAATTAACAGCATTAAATGCAAAATACGATTCCAACAGAAAGGATTGGGTTGTATTTTTCAGAAATACCGAAGGTTTTTCCAACTACAAGTCGCTCAGTGTGATCAAACAAATCTTATACATTACGAAATTAGAACATCCACTTAGCACCTTTCCAGAGGAGGAAGTATTTTGGGTCAACTACGGATTAAAGAACTCAACTACATTATTTTTCCAGAAGTTAAGAATAAACAGGTTGATCGAGCAGTTGAATATATTGTTCGTATATATGAATTTGCAACTGGGGATTGATCAGGAAGGGTTTTTCAAGCGGTTCTTGATCCAAGACGGAAGCCAAGCAACACCTCGTGGAAGTCCAAGCCCACTGAACTCAACACAGCTGACTCTCCAGATGATAAAAGAGGTCAATCGAGTACAAGAGTTAAAACGGCCCGAGAATGTTACTCTTAGTTTTGGCCAGGTTCAAGAGATGGAGGTTTTCCTCAACTACTCCAAGAATGAATTGCGCCAGTATACTCAACAAATCGCTAGGTTTAACAAGTTGTTAAGTGTTGGTGACTATAAATATGCTGACATTCGAGCCGTGTACGACACCGGACTCACCAAGATATTCAATGATGTGGTAACGTTAGGACGAAACTTGAACCAATTTTCGATTCCAATTGTTGAGTACAGAAAGAACGATGTTGGATTCGATGTCCTACGCTCGTTCACAATATGGTTGGAATTGGGTGTAGCCGGATTAATCAGGAATACGAACAAGATTTTGGAAAAGGTGAAGACCTGGAAGGAAATCTACGCTGGGATTCGGGAGTTGAATGAGGAATTGAGGGTGTATGAAAACGGTATTAGTTCAGCAAATGGAGAAAGTCAGAACCAGAACCAGAACCACACAGCCAACCAAAACGGTCTGCCTGAAGGAATAAGTCGCAGAAACACATTCTCCATGAATCAAGTGCCTGAGAATGATACAGAGGATGTAGGAAGCAATTTCTTCAACCTCGGAGGTATGATTGAGAACCGTAAATCGAAATACAAGAGGTTGCTCATGGTCAAACTGGATAAGATCAAGGCCATAATGCAATTGAATTCCGATATCAAAATGCACCACGAAACGATAGCTGGCGAAATCTCGAGTTTTCTCAAGTTCAAGTCTCTTTTCATGAGGTTCAGTTTGAAGCAGTTCACTGTCCATGAAGTGAGACGATTGCGCCAAAGGCAACTTGAGCTTGCTTCCCTATTATATGACATACAAAGATAAGAAGAAGGTTCTGACGGAACAAGATTTCCTACGCTGAACGATGAGCATGAATTGGATCAGGTTGACTCTTTTCAAAGATACTCACATGCAATTATATAGTTATAGTATACAGAGTTGATTTGAGATGACTGGCCCCAGTTCTTCGTACACTACACCTCTTCAGTATATTTCTAGCGGCAGCACCATCAGTACTACTATTTTACAGATCGACGGATGTCTCTACGGCCGAAATAGGCAAAAGTAAGTTTTTCACCTCTTATACAATCTCGGTATAGTTCCCCCACAAAAGCTCGTGCTAGAAAGTTCGATTGACTTTTATCCGCACTAACATAATAGTAACACGTTCACCACCAAATTTAGTTCCAGCACCAACTTGAAGGCAAATACTTCCAACACACATAAAGCCACCACCATGTCAGTTAACAATAAAGATATTGCGTTGTCTATCATCGGGTTCTTGAAGGCTGCCGTCGCCGACAAAGCCATTGCCGAGGACTACTCCGAGTCCATGGACGTCGCCATCGACTGTATCGCTGATGCGTTTGAGGTTGAAGCCGAAGGGTCAGTTCCTGCCAAATTTGGAGGCAAGAGCTTGTCCGAATTGATCCAAGCAGGATTGAGCGGCGCGCCAGCTGCCAAAGCAGCCCCAGCAAGCACCAAGACCGTTGCTTCTGCTGCTGATAAGGCTTCTGCCGATGCGTTGAAGGCCGAGGGTAACAAGGCGATGGCTGCCAGAGACTTTGACGAAGCCATTTCCAAGTACACTTCTGCCATCGCATTAGATCCCCAAAACGTTGTTTACTTGTCGAACAGAGCTGCTGCTTACTCCTCGTCCAACAAGCACGCTCAAGCTGCTGAGGATGCTGAGTTGGCCATTGAGTTGGACCCCACTTTTGCTAAGGCGTACTCTCGTTTAGGGTTGGCCAGATATGCCTTGGGAGACGCCAAAGCTGCCATGAATGCCTACAAGAGTGGTATTGATGCTGAGGGTGAGAAGAAGTCCGATGCTATGGCCAAGGGATACGAGACTGCCAAGCGTAGGGTTGAAGAAGATTTGGAAAACTCGATCGCTGCACCTGAGTCCGATGCACTTGCCGAGTCCTCGTCTTCTCGTGCTGCCGACACCGGTGCTGCTGCCGGTGGATTGCCAGATCTCTCCAGCATGTTTGGCGGTGCTGGTGGTATGCCAGACCTTTCGAGCATGTTTGGAGGTGCTGGTGGTGCTGGTGGAATGCCAGATCTTTCTGCCATGATGAACAACCCACAGATCATGAAGGCTGCTCAAGAGATGATGTCCAACCCAGGTGCGTTACAGGGGTTGATGTCCAACCCGGCTGTTCGTCAAATGGCCCAGAGCATGGGAATGGGTGGTGCCGATGGAGCTGCTCCAGACTTGTCGAATATAATGAACAACCCAATGTTCAGTCAGTTCATGGGAGGAAACAAGGACGCACCAAAGTAGATCGAGTTGTTATTCTAATGTCAAGATAAAGAGATGTAAAGGCGTAGAAAGTTGTAGAAGCGGTGTGGAGAGCTGGAGAAGTGCTGTTCAAAGCTGGAGAAGTGCTGTTGAAAGCTGGAGAGCCGGTTTACGAGCCAACACTGGCAAGCACACCACCGTCTACTGCTCTGAAATCGAGGAAATTCGAAATTCGAGCAAAGACAGCAAATTCACCGAATCACCACTCCAGCTCAGATCGTCTTGTAGACGTCTTCAACGTCGTTCGTACCACCAGCTTCCACCATCGTCGTGGTGTTTCCCCACTAATCAGTGAAAAATACAAAGTGGCACGAAATCCTAAAATTGAACGGGCTCAAAAAAGTATTTAAATAGCGAAGAGGCTCTGAAACACGCACCAAACTCATAACAAAAGGCTGACCAACACAGCAACTCACGAACCGAGGAGACAAGCAAGAGGTAGCAAAAGAACCCAACGGACTGACGGAACGCGTATCGAAAGCCTTGCGTGAAACAGAAGTAAAACAAGCCCAAAAACCGACCCAAACAAAGCCAAAACAAAGCAAGAGAGGCCCCCAATATGAGCGAGTACTCAACCGGTGGTTCCACCGAGGATTTATCCTTGCCAAAGGCAACCGTGCAGAAGATCATTGGAGAGATATTGCCCAAGGACTTGGCGATTCTGAAAGAGGCTCGTGATGCTATTACTGAGTGCAGTGTAGAGTTCATCATGATGCTTTCAACACAGTCGAATGACATTGCTGAGAAGGAAGCAAAGAAAACTATAGCCTCGGACCATGTGGTCAAGGCATTAGAGGAGTTGGATTTCCAGAACTACTTGGAGATCATCAACAAGGTGTTGGATGAGCACAAGGAGTTGCTCAAAGGAAAGGAAAAGAAGAACAACAAGTTCCAGAACTCTGGATTGACTGAGGAAGAGCTATTGAAGCAGCAGGAGGAGTTGTTCAAGAAGTCAAGAGACCGTTTGAACAGCAATAATACGGGAGTCAAAAGCGAGTAAACAGACGAGCTATACAACGTTGGAACGAAGTTGGAAGAAGTTGGAGAGCCAGTGCAGTTTGAAATTGCAAAGCAGTGACGAAGGAGCTGCTTGTGCAAGCGAGATAGAGGTACTATAGGTATCCACCTAGGACACTTCACACAAGTCTAGCACAGATATTTTTAATGTGAATCGCCTTCGTACATCTGCAACAACATGTCAAACAGCATGCCAAACAACATGTCAAGTGACATTTCCAGCAAACCTGCTACACCCCCGCAAACAACGCAACAACACCTACACACCTACAAGTCCTTCTCTTTAATAAATTGTACACTATATATTACTATCCCAATACTAACTCATAGATTATAACTGCGATATTAAGCCCTATCAACGGAACTCTCATCAAGGTTCGAACCGCACTTATCAAGTGTATGATCTTCGTCTTGACGGAATCTTCGTTGTTCTGGCCGTACTGGCCGTACGCCACCCCTGATGAATCACCACCCTTCTTGGACCCCCATCCGATCCTGTTCAAGAACCTGTCCTCGCTGAGAACGGCTATGCCATTGACAGCTAATAGAATCACGTAGAATAAAGTGCCTAAGCCAAACATTTCACACTCTTCGCTTTGTTTGCTCCGTTGGTCGTTGTCCTTGAGTTGGCTGCTTCAAGGTGTTGTTTCGAATGTGTTGGCAGTATTAATGATAGCCACTTTTTTTCACGTTCCTATATTTGGTAGCGCCGCTTTTCATAATATTGAAATTTGTTTACATTAACCAAACCACTCATACACATAACACTATTGTCCTCCACCTTTGTTACTCAAATGAACGACGTAGTACGAAACAAAGGTCGCAAGAAGGACAGCATTGAGCAGTTTATAGGCAGCTCCCAATTTTTTTTGGAAAACGGACTCTCACAATTGAGGTACCTAGTGCTAGTCGAGGGCCTTGTGACTCCAGAAGGGTACGAATCTTGTCCGTACAGATCGTATGTGTGGTCCATTCTATGCCGCGTGCCGAATTTACAAAGCAGGGAGTACGCAGAGCTTGTTCTGCAAGTAAAGCCCAACTTGAACCCAGAACTCTACAACAAGATCAAGAACGACACATTCCGAACATTGAAGAATGATCTGCAGTTCCACTCAAAAGTCTCCGAACAGCTGCTCACCCGAATACTATCGTGTGTTGCACTTACGTCTGATAACAAGGTTGGATACGTCCAAGGGTTGAACGTTCTCCTTGCTCCAATTGCCTACACTTGCCATAAGAGCGAACCTCAGGCCTACAGCATTCTTCACAACTTGGTCACCACAAACATTCCATTATACATAACACCGAATTTGGATGGGGTTCATACGGGGCTTGCTCTTGTGGACGTAGTATTAAAGATCATTGATCCGATATTAAGTGAATACCTAGACTCAAAGTTCCTTCGTGCAAAGATATATGCCTTTCCATCGGTCTTGACTCTCTGTGCTTGCACTCCACCCTTGTCGTCAGTGTTGAAGTTATGGGACTTATTATTTGCATATGGAACACATATGAATATACTATTCATCGTGGCACAACTTATCATGAACAGAACTCCTTTGCTACAATCGCCTCAGCCAATGAAACTTCTACGCAATTTCCCAAACTTGGAGGAGAATCAGATCATAAAGTTGAGTCTAAGCTTTATTCCAGAGTTGCCCAAGCCGTTGTACGATTTGATTGCTAGACATGGCTATGACCCTAAAGTCCCAAAGCAATTAAAGGAGTTCTTAAACACCTAGACATTGTTATTTTAGATCAACCTACAAACAATGTTTAGCCGAGACTTGAAGGAGTCACTTAGCGCTATAGTTCAGTCCTGCTGGAATGTGTTATTTGCTAAATAGATAAGAGCATGATGACCCTAACTGCTAAATGCGAAGGATGAATGTACTTCCAAGGATTCACACAATAAATACCACGATCACTGGAGTGATTTTTACAGAACAATTCAACTTCAAGTCGTAGATGTATGCAATTATTTAAAACAAACCATTCTTATAATCCATCTCATCATAGAAGGCACACAACACAGTACGATCATTATACATTCTTCCGGCCAACTCCATGATGGCCTTGAAGGCCATGTTCTCGTCTTCAAATTCGATGAATATCTTGCCTAATCCAGGCTGGGTGAACTGGGCAATACCAGGTGTATAATCATTAGCAGGTCTAGGGATCTTGATTGAAACAACCACACCAAATTGAGATGCTTCTGTCTTTATGTCCTGTTGTATAAACTTAAAGTTGTCATCTTCCACTAAGTCTTTGGCTGTAACCACATTTAACAACTGAACTACCCTCAGCTTTTTGTGTTGCAGCACGTATTCGTTGCGAACCAACTTCCGCAAAGTGGTGAAGTCAATAGGACATTCTTGAACACTGGTCACCCCTGGTACTATGCATGCAAATTCAATATCTTGAACCAAAGACAAATCGCCAGCTTTTCTAATTATTTCCTGTAACTCTGGTATAGCCTTTTGGTTGGAATTGATAGAAGGGTCCAAGAAGAACTCAACAAAGGCCACGCCTAAAGATTCCTTGGTACCGATTTCTCGCAATAATTGAAATGCCTTGATCTGTGCAACTTCCTTCAATTCCCCAAGTAGTTCGGTCTCCAGTGCCAGTGTGGGTACATGCAAACACAACTTCCTTGGACCATCCACCACGAACTCTTCGATGTCGTCCTTGAAGCTTTTGTATGGAGGTAGGACCTGTACAACGTACTCATTGGGTCTTGTAATGCGTATCTTTGTCTCACTCAGGTCTCCTTCTTCGAGTACTTCAAGAGGCAAAGCAGTGCCATTTAATGCCCCCAAAATAATAGTGGCACAAGTGTTATTTTTGAACTTGACGATCATCGTACTGTCGTCCTTCGTTTTCCTTTTGCTTTCGATGTTGTGCAAATCGGTCTCCTTGATATCGATTTTCTTTAAATAGTTGTTGAAATACTCCACAACCTTTAGGTAATTCACGTTCTCTAAGTTGATTCCTTGTACTATGAGTACTGTACTATTTCCACTATCAATAGGATCAATTTTGGAACCTTCATTCAAGATATCGTTTGCGTTACTCATTCTGTCTTTGACCAATCCTTCTAGTTTTGTGAAGTCGATGGGTCTTGGATATCCAGGCAAGGGGAATAACCCAGACATCTTTGCTCTCTGAGCAGTTACCTTCTCAAACCCCTTTGGTTTGACACCCCATCTCGAATCAATGATTTCCAACTCGGACAAGGGAGGAATAGCTTCCAAGGTTTTTAATTTTGAGCTTATCTTCGCTATTTGGTCTGCTATTGGCTCAGCAGGAGCAGTCACAGTAGGTTCGGACGATTTGTAGGAATCACTTTTGTATGAGTCGTAGTTCCTGGTTCTATTCGAGTCTCTTCCACGGCCTTGTGAACGCCTGTCGTTATAGTTTTCGTCCCTCGAGTCTCTAGAGTATCTTGAGTCTCTGTCTCTGCCGTCTCTAGGCGGTCTTGAATCATATCTATCGTACTTGGATCTGTCCTGGTCCCTCCTGTTGTCTCTCCTGTCTCGTTTAGGCGATCTGTCCCTGTAATTAGATGGTGTGTATGAAGAACCCAGGTATGAGCCGTTATTTGGCCCTGACGGAATGTCATTGGGGGGCTGTTTGCGAGGTGAAGTACTATATGACTGTGGGCTGTAAGATGAGCCCTCATAGTATGAACCGCCATTACCACCGTTGTATGAACCAGTATTTCCACCGTTTGCACCATTGTATGACCCAGTGTTGCCACTGTATGATCCAGCGTTTCCACTGTTGTATGACCCAGTGTTTTCTCCATTGTATGATCCACTGTTGTACGATCCACCACCATATGATCCACCATTACCACCGTTGTAAGACCGTTCACCATTGTAGGACCGCTCACCGTTATACGACCGCTCGCCGTAGGATCTTTCATTGTAAGCGTTCGCTGGTGCCAGGGTCTCGTAGCTTGAAGATGGAACTGGTTTCACTTCGACTGGGGCAGCAGTTCCCTCAGTAGGAGCGACTCTTTCTCGCCCACGGTCTCTCAAGCTATACCCATTGCTTCGTTCACCATGGTCTTCCGATCTTCTAGAGTATGCACTGTAGTCATACGTACTCTTGTTGTCTCTTCTTGTAGGACTTCCAGCTTTCCTCTGCCCATCTCGTGCTGGAGCATTTGATGCACTGTTCTGGTCTTGCGGGTTGGTGCCTCCTTCTCGACGGTTATTGCTGTACGGATTGTAGCGGCTGGAAGAGGACATACTGACTTGACTTGGGTATTTGAGGAGTTCTTGGTAGTGTCAGTCTTCGTTCTGGCAGACGTTGTTGATGAGGTTCAGTGATACTTTAAGGCGAAAAACGCAGAGTGAAATTTACGATCTGGTTGACTCTTATTCTGTTTGTGTGTAACATAACAAGCTCAAACTCTCCTCTTAGATACTCGAATAGCTCGTGGAGGTACGTCAGATTCCTACGCTACGCCTTCCTATACTTTCGTGTATTCATTGAACTAATTTACAATTCGTCATGTTCGATTTCAACATTTTCTGGCTCAGCAGTTTCCAGCTCCACTACAGTGGTCTCTGTCTCCAGCTCTCCAACGCTTTCTGTCTTCTGAGTGTCAGCAACGGTTTCTGCTTCTTCATCCTCTTCCAAAAAGTCAGCTCCAGTTGACTCCCCGTCGGCACCTTGTTCCAGCTTCTTTTCCTTCTCCGCTCTCTCTGCTTCCTTTTCTGCCTCCTTCAACTTCTGTCTCAATTCCTTTTGAACCTTTCTGTTGAGCAAAGTCTCGAACTTTTCGTTCAAACTGTCTATTCTATCAGTATGGCTCTTGTGAAGGGTCACGGCATGCTCTAAGATTCCTGCCATCAGCCTGGTAAAGCGGTCATGGTGGTCGAACAATTCCATCTTTGGTAATTGGTTGAATTCTTCGTCAACCAATTGAAGCACCGAGTTTAAGCTGACCAAGTCATCTTGGAGCTGTGTTACAATCTCGCTGATCTTTTCAATAGGGTCTCCTCCTTGTCTCGACAGTAAACTCTTTCTAAGTCTACGGTTTTCCTTGTCGAAATCAAGTTGGTGCTCCTCGTACTTGGCTCTGATCTTGCTAACCTCTTCTCCATAGTTCAACAAACTCGTCTGGACAGTCAGAACAACATTCGAACCATCTTCGTAAACCACCTTCAATCCAGATTTGGAAATATCAATTAATGTCATATCCACAATCTTGACCATGGTGTCTTTCGTCTTCCTTAAGGCATCAATCTTTTCGTTTATTTCGTCAAAGGTAGCATTGTCACTTTCAAACTCAAGCCATTCAATCGACTCAGAAATGAGCTGTGAATATTCAGACAAGTCTTTCAACTCAACAGTCAATGGATGCTCGTGTGTTTCAATGTACGCACGCAAGTCGTAGCATGTGGATTCCAACACATTCTTCTGGTGGTCCACTTGTATTCTTTCTTCGTCTTTCTGGTTGAGATAACGCAATTTGTCAGAAAGCTTCGTCTTGGTTGTTCTGAGTAAAGGCTTCACCGATGGATAAGTTGGCTTAACAAGTGGGATAGAAATCAGCGATTGTTTCTTCACTTTGTAGGTGTTACTGTAGGAGCTGCTGTTGGTGGAGTTGTTGGTGGAATTGGAACCGTTGGAGGAGTTGGAGATGCTTTCAGAAATCTCCTCTTCAACGTCCTCTTCTTCAACTTCACCCTCTTCCGTTTCTTTGCTCAACAACTTGCTCAAGAATCCCTTACCCTTGGTGCACTCGATGGACAAGCCGTCCAAGTCAATCATCTTATTGTGATCCAAGCTAAATGTGGCCACAACATTCTTAACTGACTTTGAAGGGCACTTTAATTTGTCTGCCTTCTTGATTACATCGACAAATGAGTATTCTTTTACTTGGTCATCGTCTTCATATAATTTTACGTCGATAGTGTCCTTGACATCGCCGAGATCGATCTTCTTTGTCTGACCAGCGGCACTGAACTTGTCGAAAACGACTGTTTGTGCAGCTTTGCCTATCGCGTAGGAGTGTTTGTTGTAGGATTTGTCAATCAAAACAATATCGGACTTTTTGGCAAAACTTGTCTTCAACTTCAATGCTCTCAAGGTAGTACCCATTGCACAACTTTCGTCGGTGTTGATGGACTTTGAGATTCTAAACTCACCCACAAAGTCAGCCAAATTCTTCTGGACGAATGATACTCTTGTGGAGCCTCCATTGAGGACAACCGAGTTCAACAGGTAGAGAGGAATAACCCCTTCCAAGGCATTGCTGATTGGTTTAGTGAATCTTTCGGTATTCTTGTGTTCAGCTTCGAATTCTTTTCTTGAGATAGAGCACTTAAAGTCTCTTTCATCGTGAGCAGATTCCAAAGTGGCATGGAATTCGTTATTAATGGACAAGACCAACTTTGCCTTTTCAGCAGTTTCCCATAATTTGGCTTGCAATTTTGCGGTCAACTTCTTCAACTTGAACTGGGACAAGAATTGCGATACAATTTTATCATAGATGGTCTTGGTGAGGTACTTTCCACCCAAAGACTGGTCATAACCCACGTTTTCCACTTCTAACTCAAGAGTTCCATTTTTGTACGGGGTAAATGAGAAAAGTGTCGCCTTAGTGGAACCCGCACCCATGTCGTAGATAACATGGTATTGTTTCACGCCGTTGTAGTCCTCTTGTTCGAGTTTTTTGTTCGATAAAAAGTTGATGGCTGCAGCTGTTCCTTCATCTACAAGACCCAAGATATTCTTGAAGCCAGCCAAGCTCAAGGCATCCAAATAGGCTTGTTTGGTGCGATAAGATGCAAACGGTGGTACTGTTACAGCAACGTCATCTGCCAAAGGAATAGCATCTCCACCACTATTTCTCAAAGTGTTGAGAGCACGCAGTTTGATTTCACCCAATTGCATGGCTAATATCTCCTCCACGGTGAATTCATAAGATTGGTTCTTGAAACCAAGGTCGAACTTGACAGCGCCAGACCTCGAGTCTTCGCCGATCAATTTGACGCCGAGGTGCGATTCCAAATATTCAGTGGCAGTGGAGTCTTCGATAGAACTTCCCAACAAAGGCTTCAAGTCCAAGACACACGACTGTGGGAATCTGGTGCAAAGAGATCCGGTCTGAGAACCGTACACTCTTTCCAAGCCACTTCCAATTGAGCGGATCGAAATTCCAGAAAGATCCTTTCGCTTGCCTTCATCAGTTAAAACCATTTCAAACTGGATCCCAGGTGCCAAAAGAACAGCCTTGGTGAATTCGTGGCCGTAGTCTAGACCCAAGATAGCTCCAAGGGCAGTCGCAAGAATCAGGAGGAGCACGATGATCTTCATGGTGAATGCTTTGATGGTGTTAGTGGTAAGTAGGTGTTGCTCCAGGTTTTAGTGTTGAGGTGTCAAGTTGAATTTTTCAACTGGCTAGCGAAGTCATGTGATTGCTGCAATATTTGCAGCTAGATCACACTGTTGGAGATTGAGTAACTGCCGGTTAATGGCAGTCTCCACGAGGTTAAGAATAATTGGAGAGAGCGTAGTGGTTTCTAGGGAGAATTTGGGGTATTTATGCGAAGTTTGCATCCTTCTACTGTGTTTTTGGCCTCACTGGGTATGTCTTTCGGTAAAAGTGAAACTAGGAAATGAAGAAGTACCCAGAGTAACTTCAATGGCTAGAATGGCCATCTTGCGTTATGTTTCACTACTGAAAATGGTAAAGAGGTAATTCACTACTGGTCCTTAGTGAGAATTTTGGGTTTAAAGATGTTTACTGGAGACTTGTGAGAGTTTCCCTACGTACCTATTATGATGAAGCCAGCTCAAGGACTAGCACTGGTATATCCAAATCCGAACTGCTCATTATCTTTAACTATCTGATATTGACTGTGTGTTCTTACAACTTCGCAACGAGTGCTGGACCTGCTCTTTAACTCTGACAAATAGGTGAGATGTACGTCCACAAGACTTCTGTTTCTTGCCCCAGTTGTAGCACTTCACTCGTCGATCAACTTTCGAATAGTCACGGTGGAGGTGAATCTCTCATGGTTTCTCTTCGACCGTCTGAGTGAACTGTGCAAACCAGCCAAATGACTCATGTTTCTATTAGTATGGCTGCAAACTCGTACGGCCACCAGAGCAGCAATGAACTCACAGCAATACCACAGAAGCTTAACTGAACCACTCTGAACAGACACTTTTAGTCTAACTCGCTTGTATCAACCTATACAACAATGTGTGCAATATCTCATTACCTGGAAGGTCCATATTGACCAAAATCAGCCCAGCAATTGGACGCAAACAACTCTCTCAGTTAACTTAGTGGATATTCGAGCTAACGACCCCAAATCACCTCGAGCTTCTCCGCGGTAGCCACATCTCAGTCTTTGTACATTCAGGAAGCACATTTGCTCCAAATATTCGCTGGTTGCTTCACCTTCCATGAAATCACCTATTAATTGGCCATCGGCATATGCACACCAAAACTGTTCCATCGGGCCCTGTTATCTCACCTTATCGGGTCTCCAGCAACTCCTAGAGTGCTCCTGCTCGGCCACAATCGTGTGCTATCGTCCCCGAACACATCCTCCACAAGAAAACGGTAGTAACACTCACACAAGTCGTGTTGAAAGGCATTTGGTGCTCGATCCTGGTCAAGATATAAAAGCTCGAAATCATTGCCAAAAAAAAAATTGGCTCCACCACTTCTCCTACTAAGCTTAGAGCCAAGATGACGGACGAGAAGATGTACATTTCGTACAATAACATCCACCAGTTATGCCAAGAAACTGCGGACAAGATCAAGGCTTTCAAGCCTGATTTGATAATCGCCATTGGTGGTGGTGGGTTCATTCCAGCCAGAATGTTGAGATCCTTCCTCAAGGAGCCAGGCCAACCTAACGTCAGGATCATGGCCATTATCTTGTCGCTCTACGAGGAGATTGCTGGTGCCTCCTACGAGGAGAATCTCGGCACCCAAGTTGTTAGAACCCAGTGGATCGACTATAGTCAGTCCAAGATCGATCTTGTTGGAAAGAACGTGTTGATCATCGATGAGGTTGATGACACTAGAACCACCTTGCACTACGCTGTTTCAGAGTTAAAGAAGGACGTTGCTCTCCAGTGTGAGGCCAAGGGTGCCAACCCAGAAGACACCAAGTTCGGAATCTTTGTCTTGCACGACAAGCAGAAGCCAAAGAGAGCAGAGTTGCCTGCTGACATCATTGATAACGGAAATTACTTTGCTGCGAGAACCGTTCCAGATGTTTGGATCGCCTACCCATGGGAGGCACTTGACATTGTCTACCACACCAAGAAGGCCATGGAACAGGGGAACGATGTGTTCATACCATCCACACACACTGAGTGAATTCTGGACTTGTAAATTACTCTTTTGCATATAGAGAATAGATAATTGAGAAAACTATGACTAGAAGTTGTTTATCAAGTATATTTGGAGCCTTACCTAAGCTCATGAAGGTGTGCATCTCTGGAATATTGGGTGAATCAGATGAAGGGCAATTGTTATAATTGTCAACGTTCATGGCCTTAAAATGTCAATGGGTAGCTTGTTTCGTGTGTTCCGTCTGTTTCAAAGCTCTTTCAAGCTCTTTCAATCCGTCTTTTACCAACTTCGATGTATTTCATTCTTCGTGATATCCCCACGAAAAGTCTTTTTGATATAGATCACACACTTACGAACATCTCTCAATGCCATGCACCCCACGCGAGCTGAGACCGTATTGGAACCAGTTAGCCATCTTTCGAATTGAAACCCAACTCAGAAGGGTCCTGCCTAATCGATCTCAATGTAATCCGGACTCCTCGAATGGTTCTTCAACGGTGGATGCTCGGTATTCTTGTCCTTTCTTTTCTTGCTCTGTCTCAAAGACTGTCCAGCCCCGCCAAACACATTCTCCTGCTTTTCTTCCTCCTGCTTCTCTTCTTCAGTAGGTAACGTCACAGGGAACCCAAAGAATAACTGGTTCTGGGGCAAATTGAGTGGAACCGGCGGCGCATTCGCATCTAGCTCGTCAATGTGATAGTCCTTCTTGGTATTCTCAATAGACTTTCCTGAAATCTTCTGTCCAGACCCTGCAAACGACCTGTTTGCAGACGATGTAGACAGTACAGCCTCACCCACCAAATTTGCGTAGTTTATGGACTTGGCCATGGTGGCAGCACCAGCACTTTTGCTGATAGGCGTGTGGTCAGGCTTGATCACCCGCGGAGTGTACTCTGGCTCTACGTAGCCAACGGGAGGAGCAAAGTCTGTCTCCAAATCGGTTTCCACCACACATATACCCTTGTTTGATGAGTCAGGCTTGGTTTCCAATACGCGGATCCCGTATATGGTGTCATTATAGTTGATTTCAATGATATCGTTCACGGTTAATGTGGAGAACTTTCGTAACACGTTCTCCAAAACAGCCTTTGGGTCGGAAATGTCAAGGAAGTCGGTGGACTGGGGTTCAATCTTGACAAACGATCCCAATGGCAAGTCGCAATTGCTCACCTTTAGCAACATCCCAGGACTGATCTTCAAAGTGTTCATCATCCACTGCGGTATGTATACTCTTCCTTCCTCGGCAACAAACTCTAGTACACCGCTGTGTGTCTGTGCATCTTCTCCGCCGGCTTCGTTCTTCAACTCGAAGAGCATTGGGTATCGAATGTGCAACATGGTCAACTTGTTCAAGGCAGAAGAGGGCAAGAAGATCTTCCCTCCGTAGTTGGCGTCGTCTTTACGTATGTTGTCGGGCATCATGCTGACTGGGTAGCATCTGAAGTAGTCCTCGAACTTGTTGTTCAGTCTGAGGTCGAACGGACCGCTTCCAAACACGCTGGTACCGAATCCTGAAAACATTGTGGGGGTGTGGTTGGTAAGAAGAGTTGAATGGATCATTCGCCTTCAGTCAAATTTGAGCTAGCGAGAATAGTGTAGGAGTCAATATTTTTCGTAATGGTAGCGCAGGAATCAGTGGCAAAAGTGCAGCAGGTATTGTAATAGTTTAAGAGTCAAATTTAAGAAGAGAAAAGCTGGTGGTACTATTTGCTTGCTTGAGGTAGTCTACACCATGGATGAGCCAGTACGTGACAATGCTACACTAGTGTACCTGCTTCATCTTATTGAGTGCAGGCTAACTGTTTTGAGCTAATTTGAATATTTCAGAATTCAGTCCTCTGCGTTCGTTATAGGTTGCTCTCGCTACTATTTACCACTTTATCGTTTTCTCTTCCTCTTCTCCTCTATCTTGTGGGTGCTACTTCTGTTGCTGCTGTGTGATGCTGATCAACTGGGCAATCATCTCCGATTGAGCAGGCTCAATGCTTCCAAACAATACCTGGTACTTGCTAGGGTCGTTCTGTTGCATGTAGAGTAGCTCATTGCTGAGAACCTGGAAAACATTGGTCTCATCGATTGGTGTAACCTCCAAAGCTTCCAACTCAGCTTCATCTGCTTCGTATTCATCTTCGTAGTCATAGTCATCGTACCCACCATAGTTCTCTTCGTCTTCGTCTTCCTCGTTACCTTGGATTTTGTCAGCAGCAGCTTGTCTAGCGGTCTGGTCCCTAGCTAAAATCTCGTTCTTCACCTTGATGGCATTAGGCAACGCGGCAGCGTTCAGCAATAACAAATCAACAGTCTCGCTGATTAAGTCTTCTGGGATCAAGGTTACAGCTTGAGACTTAAGTAAAGATACTCCGGCCAAGATTTGGAGCTTGCAACCATACACACTCTGGAAGTCATCGGTGTGCTTCAACCATAAGGTGAAGAATGCTGCAATGAACTGTTTCTCGTGCAACACCTTCATGGTTGCAACTGGATCAACATACATTCCTGCGAAATACACCTTCAAAATAGACAAATGATGCAACATGTACCCATCGAAAGCCTCCTGTGCTTCCATGACTTGGAAAATGTCATACAACTCGGATAAAAAGGTTGGCAAAACAGTCACCATTCTTTCCTTCAAAGCCAAAAAGGTCAATTCGAGCAATTGCAATGTGGTATTGGCAAAAAGTGGATCAAATTGCTCGGACTTCAACACCTTGAAACAAACCTCCAAGAACGACTGGACATGGGCATTTTCAATTGTGCAAGTTTGTTGTGTGAAACCAAAGTTGATGACACTTTCAAAGAACGGTTGGAAACTTCCAAAGTACTCGTAAGCATAAGTGTCGAAAGCATCGATGCATGTTTGGAAAAGAGCCCACATGTTGGCCGACACGACACGCGTGCTGAATAAGATAGACTCCAAGAGCTCAAGTGCTTCCGTTAAATAGGCGATCATAGCATTGTCAAGAATAATCTTGATCATCTCTTGAACGATTGCTTCTAAAGATACAACCACCTCTGGCAGGGCAGCCATTGCAATTACCAACGTGGTCAAAGTGTTGAGGATACCACTGGCCTTATATTCCTTGTCAACGTTTACATTGTCTTCACCCGCTTCCAAGATCTCTGAGGCAAGGCTTATAAATTGCTCAACCAAGCTAGTTGCCAATTGAGTAGCATATGGCTCCAAGTTCTTTGCGAACTTTTCAACGTATGTTTCCATAATGGTGGTGAGGGAGTCACTTTCATAAGTCTTTGACATCTCTAACAAGAATCCCATTAACTGTGGTACTTGGTCTGCAATACGCACAGCAATAACGTCTTCTTCAATAAGTGCACATAATGCTTGCACTGCAGTCAATTGTATAGGGAATTGTGATTCGTTCTGGAAACAGGCAATCACAGCTTGGAAGATATCATCCAAGGCTTTTTCGTCTGTGTATTTGCAAGTGACAACAGCAAGCGTATCGCAAGCTCTAGCAGTCAACCAAGGGAACTTGGTGGAAGTTTCTTCTAACAATTCTGGGTAAACGAAAGTATGCAATATTTTATCAACTTGTCCAGCAACAGGGGATGCTTTACTGGAAAGTTTTATCGAGATACCGGACAAGACACGGAATGCACCTTCGGTTTCCATAGCCAGTTGCAAATCACCTCTGGATCCAGCTCTGCGATTGAAGATGTCAGTTATCAAGGTCAACAAGACGTTAATGGTAGACTTGAACTTGTTGGATACCAATCTGTAAATGAAGTTGATAGAAGCGGTATCAGCGGTACATGTTTCACGGTTAAAGTCAAAGAACCTTCTAATGTATTCTTCTGATTCGTCTTCGTACAACTCAATAGTGGCAGGCAGAGCCATCAAGGTAGGCATGATAGCGTATTTTAAGATAGCGTCCAACTTGTCGTGGATCAACGGCCATGTTGGGGTGTCAATAAGTTGCTCAAAGAATGATATCATGTGGTATAAGGAGGATTCACTCAACCAGATTTGCTTGGTGGACCATAATTCGATGATTTTCCAGTATGACTCCAAGATAGTAGGGACGAAGTTTGTTAAGAAGTTTTGGATGAACCTAGCCGATTCACTCTCCGGGTCCTTCTTGTTCTTGGTAGCAAATCCACCACCGTGACGACTTAGCATTCTGCTCAAGTTTGCAAAACACCACTTCACGGTCTTAACTCTTGGATGGCGACTTCTTTGGTCTTCATCCTCTTCCAACACGGACTGTGGCAAAGGTTTGTTGATTATCACAAGGTGCAAGTGGCACCATACACCCAACTTGTTAGGGTCCATGAAGTAAGCAGGCAAGTAACTGTAGGTGACATACTTGAAGATCTTGATGATCAAATAAGTCAATTCATGGTTGATTTTGTTGTCTGAATCGTCCTTGGTCAAGTTCTCGAGTAACACTTCCAAGAAAGGGAACAATTCTTCTGTGATTTCGTCCAATACCGGGTTCGAGTTGGACGTTTTGGTGCTCTTGGCCATATCATAGCCTGGCCATCTATAATTTAAAGCATACTTGTGCAAGCAGATCAAACCTGTGAAAACATGGTCGATATCCGTGGTGTTTGACAACAAGGTTTTGATTATGGAGGTCAATTCGTCCCACTTGTCGTTATTCAAGATGTTGTATAAGGCATCGGACAACTGAACCTTGATCAAATTCACCTTGTAGGTTTTCAACAAGGTCTGGATGAGTTTCTCCTTGATGGCAGGCTTCTCTGCGTCTCCAATGTACAATGCCGCATCGCTGGTAGCGTGTTCTGGGGCCACCCAGTAGTAGTTGATTCTGTTCTTGAACAAGATAGCAGCGGAGAGCTGGATACCCAAAGTGATGTTAGGCTCTGTGATTAAGTCCAATAAGTAAGCAGTAAAGCCCGGTTGCTGCTCAAACACACGGATCTGTGCCTCACTCTGCACTCTGGTGTTTCCGTCCAAGGTACCCGAAAGGGCATTCAACAACGTTTGTTTGTCCATGGTGTGCTGTTAAGAGTTAGCGTGGTTATTTAGTTTAGAAAAATTTTCAGGGCTGGTTTATACAGGGGCATCTAGGGAGTACTGGTGTTGAGGACCTCCCTAGGAAGAGAAATAGATAGGCAACGTATGGCTGGCAATATCCGTACGAGCTTTTTGGAGGCTGTTTTCGACCTAATACTCGAAGAAACAGGCTCACCAGACGAATATCTCGACTAAGTGGTGATGTGGTCTGAGCATAGCCATGATCGTCTTTAGAGATGCTCGCTAAAAAAACGTCGCTAGAAATCTGCGACAATATCAACTAAGCCCAAAGTGCAGTAGTCTATAATAGAAGTAGAGTCAGTGGAGATAGGATAAGAAAGTGAGAGTAGTTCACTAGAGGTACGACATATCCCCGGCCAAAGAATAATCCAGGCTGTAAAAGTGGGTATTCCTCTACTTAATTACTGTTATAGTGCCTTGTACAGATTTTGAGAGCCTCAACTCGTCAACTGGTAGGTAAATCGCTCTATCTATTTACTGGCTATTCTTTCCAATTGCTGCAAAATCCAGCACTCTAAAACACTCTAGGCACGAACCAGTGTCAAATGACCAGTTCAGGGTCACGCTGATATTCTACCTTCTGTTCTCTGCTCTCATAATTACCCCTAAAACTTGCTACCAGCTGTTACGGGTGTGTAAGCAGTATTGACAGCCATCAAGGGCACTCTGTAATAGACCAAAATCACACCAGGTGGCGCATCACGTGCTTCACCAATAAACGTAATGTCAAAAAATCTCTTCGCCAAATGCTCTAGACTCATCTCCCACTTCAACCACCAAATGTCAGAGATAAAAGGGTTCGGGGTCTTACCCGTGCAGATCCCACGTACCAAGTCCACACACTACCTTTACTACAAGAAACACGACAACAAGGCCAACGCGCAAGTCTCACAACGATCGATCTTCTTCTGCAATTTACCGATCCAAACCACCATCACCAGTCTAAAGAAATACTTCCAGAGTGTTGCTATTGGTGCCACTATAGAGTCATACGTACCAAGCGCACTAACTGACTTTCCAGAGGATGTTTGGATAGATTTGAGTGAGTTGACTACAGACTTGGAGTTGACCAAAGATAAGGTCTCTACCAAGCAAGAAGATGGCACGAAGTTGCCTAAGAACTGCGGTATAGTCACTTTCATTGACAAAGCAGCTTCACAACTCGCTTTCAATGCTTTGAAGAAATTAAGCACCAAGGAATCCACCTCAGTGTGGCCATTTGCCCATACCCTTGCGTCTGCTGAATACAAATCTCAGCTCCAAGCACAAATCTTAGATCCTGAGCAGTTAAGTCTTCAAGTTGCACAGTCGCTTGTTGACTTCGATAGAGCTGAACAAGAATCAATGGACAATTTGAAGAAACAGTCCCAATTGGTAGATGAGGATGGGTTTACGTTAGTGGTGGGACCAAATAGAAAGACCAAGGCCGAGATTTTGGGCAGACAGAAGCTCGCTGGCACAGTCGAGTTAGACAAAGCCAATGCCAAGTTAAAGAAGAAGGAGCAGGTGGATTTCTACAGGTTTCAATTGAGACAGAAGAAGAAGGAGGAGATGAATGATTTATTACAGAAGTTCAAGTTGGACCAGGAGAAGGTGCGGTTGATGAAAGAGAAGAAGAGATTCAAGCCTTATTAGGGACATGAATGGCGAGAACAAATGGGCATAGAAGTAGTGATAGAGATAAAACGATACATAATTTAGTACCACGTACTTGCAAGGGCTTAAAGGACCTGCAAAGACAACGTGAAAGATATAACACTGAATATGATAGACTAATGAACGTTCTAGAACAAGAAAGGTAGCCTGGCTTCAATGTAAGGGTGTTAACTTCTTCTTCTCTTTTGAAGAAAGCGAAACAACCCCTAAAACCCCCCGAAATTTTGTAAGACATATGAATTAAAGTTCAATTGAGTCTTGCTAAAATCCTCAACAACTCTCCATAAACAATGCTGGTGACACCAAAGAAATCTCTGAGAGAAGCCATTCTCAAACAGCTCGAGGAGAGCTACACCAATGATGCCTTTCCAACGGATGCTAGCAGCTTTGAAGCGTTGTCCACTATAAGGTTCGACCCAGCATTGGCCCCGGCAAGCAAGGACAGTGAGATCAATCCCGAACGCTTCTTTCTTCTTCACGAACACCACACGAGGCTTCTTTTCACTCTCAGGTACTTCAAATTGCACATATCTGAGTCCGATGAGTTGGACTTCGATATAACCTTTGATTTCATGTATGAGAGCATTCGTGAGGCTCTTATCAAGTCAGGAAGGCCATTGACGGAAGCAAGCAAGATCCGGTTGATGGTCAAATTGGACGGTTCTATGAACATTGAAGTCCACGACACACCACCAAGAGCAAATCTTCTCGATGGACTTCTGGACGACTATGAAGACATTTGGGACGTTTACCTTGACAAAGAGTCCACATTGATTTCACCATTTACTTCGTTCAAGACTACCACTAGAGGCGTTTACTCGGAAGCCAGAGAGCGCACCCTACCAGATATAAGACCGGGAAGAGAGGAGGCAATCTTGTTCAATGGTCAATCAATGGTCATGGAAGGATCAATTACTAATATAGCCATTCCTAGACCTTCCGATAAAAAATGGATCACTCCACAGCTTTCTGCAGGGTGTATTTGCGGAGTTATGAGGCACTTCCTTCTTCGCAAGAACTATGTTGAAGAGCAGCAGATCTCCAGGGCTGATATTCCAATTGGCACAAAGGTTCTTCTTTTCAACGGTTTGATGGGGGTTGTTCAGGGTAGAGTAGTTGGGTGAACAACAAAGAAGCAGAGCAAAGTACGCGTTAAATAATACTTCGCAAGTAGGAGCTATTCATGTGTTAATGAATGGCTGGACCATACCCTTATCAAATGCTTTCACAATTTGTGAAAAATTACTAGATTAACTTAAACATTGACGTCAGTTCACAGTGTCAGACGGTGTCCTCTCACCATGAGGTCCTCTGCAATGCATTTACCTAGATCATCCTTTCTATTCTCTATGTCCTAGAATATATAAAATATCTCTTAATGAATCACTGTTCAAACTACTTGGAGCTTGGTCTTTCACCTTAGGCTTAGCGTTCCAGGCAACTCCAAATCCAGCAGCTTCCATCATAGGCAAGTCGTTGGCGCCATCTCCAACAGCTACAGCATATTGAGGGTCAATTCCATGTCTTGCAGCAATTTCTAACAACAATTCTGCTTTTCTAGTTCCATTGACAATTGGCCCGATAGTGGTACCATCCAATTTGTTGTCTGAGTCGACTCCTAAAAGATTCGCATAAGCATAGTCCAAACCTAATTGTTCTTTGACATATTCAGCCAATTGAATGAATCCTCCAGAACACACAGCTAGCGTGACACCTTGTTCCTTCAAGTTTTTGCACAACTCAACTGCACCTTTTGTTATTTTGATCTGCTTCTTCAACGTATCCCATAAAGTGGTGGCATCGATACCTTTTAACAATCCCACACGTTCCTTCAACGACTCGTTGAAGTCCAATTCACCATTCATGGCTCTTTCTGTGATCTCAGCAACCTTTTCCTCGATGTCTGCTTGAGCAGCTATCAATTCTATGACTTCTTGGTAGATCAAGGTCGAATCCATATCGAACACAAATAACTTCTTATTGCGTCTTTGATTCTCCTTTTGAAAGATAACATCGTAAGACTGTTGTGAGTTGCTGAACTGCTTCACTTTGTCCAAAAAGGCTTCAGAATCTTCGACTTCGACCAAGATATCGATGGATCTTGGAGATGTTTTCACAGTGGAGAATTCCAACTTCAAGGTTTCTAATGTGAATTCTTCCACTGCTTTTATGACCAGTGCTGGAATGGTAGGACCATGCGAGATGACAGTGAGCGCATGCTGAGACATGGTGAGGATACTCTAAGCCGTTAGGAAAGAAAGTGGTTGAGAAGTAGTTGAGAAGCTTTGAAAAGTGAGAATTTAGTACCAAAAATTGGTGAAAAGTTGGAGAATATCGCTGAAATTGGTGCAACTATCAATAAACGTGCACACCAAATGTGTGAACTGTCTAGGAGTGCTACTAGATTCTCTATAAATATATAAATAATGTATTCTTATGGAACAGTCCAAGCGGTGCTTTAGAGGGTCTCCGTATATAATTTCTATGTACTACGTTTGAAAGAATACTTCCGTAATGTTGCAATGACTATCGGCACAGGAATGTTTGATAAAGCAGTAGCGGACTCCAATGTGGATGTATGTGAACTAGACCTTGGATCTTGGTTAATGCTTAATCGAAGTACGACCTTTGAGTGAAACATGAGATCATAGAGCAGACACTGGGTAGGGTACTTCGTACACCTCGAGGTTTGAGTTCCGTGAACGCTCTTGTAAGAGCTTCATTCCATCTCTAATTGACAGAAGTTTTCACAGATCAACTCTGTCCGGCTCACAATTCTGTTATCTCTATTACTTACCTTCTTCTGCTTCAACTAATGTCTCCTTCTCATTCACATCGCTGTCTCTTTCACTCTCGCTATCAACTTCTCTCCTCAAGTCAAACTCACTCAACCCAATTTCCTGTCCAAGCCTTTCGAAATTCTCTAAATATATTCTTTTCTTCTGCTCAGCCATCTTGTTCATCTCGGGCCAATAAACGTCGTGCAAGTATTCAAAGTCTAATTGCCCATTGAATTCCTTATCTAATTGTTCTTTGGGCACAAAGTTTTCAAAAGGCTGGTCGTAAATGGTCTTCAGTCTGGTGTATGGGTCTATGAACGGACCAACCACCTTGAAAAAGGTATATCCAATCCACGGTATATTTGTAAATAGGCCCCTGCCCAATCTTTCAGGATAATGGTTCTGCAAAATATGCAAAACTTGCTTTGAAATAGACAAAGATGGGAATTTCGGAGGTGAAATATTCATCTCTTTCGGAGCACCCTTGAAGTCGATTAACAACGCCAAAGTGTCTTGGCCTGGAGGCATGAATTGTATGACTCTTTCCAACATAAAGACCAAAAATTGCACTTGTTTGATCGACGCTTGAGTGTTCTGGTACCCATTTCTTAAGTATAAACAAGGACGGTTGTCGTTATCGTATCCGATGATCAAATGCTTGCCTGTTTCATTCTCAACTGCAACCAACTCGGCTGTCAACAACTTCTTCTCGTCAGTATGACCAGGGACATGTACCACTCCGAAAGTTCTTCTCCAGACGATACTTTCCTCTAATCTCTTGATGGCAGCATCAACTTTCCACTTGGTGGCACGCAAGTATCTCAAGAAGCACTCCTTGGTGAGCCACGCCAACTCTTCCGTTAAGATCGCGTGTTTGGCCGCTCCATTCAGGTCGTTCACGGGAATATCGTGTTTGACATACTCTTGGAAATGTGCCAACACCTGGTCGTACTTCTCCTGCTGCTCCTCATCCAATTCCAAGTCCTGCGGTTTGATTTCATTGACTGGCTTGTCGAACGGGACATGACACTTTATAAGAGGGCTTTTTTTGCTGCCTATCGAACTTCTGGAAGTCTGAGACGTGACTTCCGCCTCCTCCGTGGTCTCTTTTCTACGGAAAAAGTTCATGTCCTGGTTAAAGAAGAAGTTTGTTGATAAATAAAAGCGAGAGTATCAACACATTTTTTTATACGAGGATTCAATCCGTATCACTCATTTTTAACACCGTTTTAACACCGTTTCGACTATCTTTAAACACCGCTTCAGCCCCTTTGCTTCTTCCATAATGTCAGTCACAGTGACCAATGCTAGTACTGGTGAATCCCCATTCACAACCGAGTTTATTATCAACTTAGTAGAGGAACGTTCCAAAGACCAGCCAATCAATGAGTTCATCAACACTGTGATTTTGCCAAAGTTACAGAAGAAGTCCTCCAAACACAAGTTCTTGGTGCAGGCAACAAGCTTGGAGATAGAAAACCCAGATTTGAACTTGCACATTGGTTCGTCTTTCGGTGCCGTGTGGGATTCGGCTAAGGATGGGTACATTTCGTTGAAAGTTTCAGAAGGAGAGAAGCATTTGTTGATAACCGTGTTTTGGTTGTATTGCTAGAGCAGGTAGATCTACTTGGGGATAGAGAGGGTTTCGAAAAGACTATGGGTGACAATTTGTGAAACGTCTTGTATGAACATACCTTTCTTTGGCGACCTTTAGCTGTTCATAATCATACTAAAATATACAAAAGAACCAAGATGACACGATGGCAGGCTAAATGAAATTAAAAGATCCACCACGTCATACCTAGTTAAGCCAAGCATGTGCCAACTGACACTAACTTACACCATTTCAACAAGATTATACAACATCTCCAATTGGTCATTAAACTTGGAAAGGCGAGCAGTATTCTCTGAAATACTAGTTAAATGCTTATCAACAAGTTCAAGAGTCTCCTTCGCATCAGAGTCCTCATTTGGATTGAAACTGCTCGTCTCCGGAGCAGTGAATTTGACATCGTCGGGCCTTTTCTCTTCGTCCAAATCCAACAATTGCGTCCTGTTGCTTACCTCGTCTTTTATCCTTGCACTGTTGATTCTGGTGGTGTTGGTAAATTCACGTAAATAGTTCGAGTCCTGCTCAAAAATAAAATTTAGTTCATTATGATACCTCTTCAACTCATTCAATTGCTTTAGCTCCGCCAGTAGATAAGTCTCTAAGTATCTCTTTCTTCTGAAAATCAGATCAAAGTTAAGAATGTCAACTCCTTCAGTAGGTGGAACTTTGGTGACTGCCAATCTGGACTTGAACGAATTCTCGTTCTCGTTAAGCCAGGCATTGAATAATATCGTTTGAGATCTCGTGGTTCTTTGTACATTCGAGGAATACCTCTCAACAGCCTTGGAAAGACTTATGTTCAAGATTCGATCGAATGACTTTAGGTTCTTGTTGTCGAGGGGTTCCCAAAGTTGGTCTATTAGTCTTCCTGGGATTCTCTTTTTGCTTGACAGTTTAGTGAGTTCTTCGAAGACCTGGTCATCAAGGTCTAGTGATCTTTTGCGCTGATGTCGAGGCGAAGTAGGTGGTACGCTTGCGTTTGCTGATGTAGATTCAATAGGTTGTACTGGACTCTGGGACACTGGGTCCAAGTGAGCTGGTGCTTCTAAAGCTGTTGTCACTTGAGGAACTGATTCGATACGAGCAGAAGCTTGTTCTTCCTCAACAGTCAGCTCAACTTCGTTGTGGACTTCCACAACAGCGTTTGCCTCAACTGCCCGACCTAACAAGTCTGAACCTGTGGATTCTTCAACTTGAACTTCAGATGCTTCAGTTTCTGTTAAAGTCTGTAAATCTGGCAAGACAGATTGTTCTGGTGCCAGCACCGTACTCAGCCTTTCAATTTCAATGAGCTCTTCTATCACTTCTCCTGCACTTTCAATAACTCCCTCTGTTGTCTCAACTCTTGAGTACTCAGTCAGCAGTGATCTTGCAGTACTTTCAGGAACCGAATCTCGATCTTTTGGTGCTTCTTCTTGTCCTACTTCAGCAAGTTCCCCAGTTTCTTCAGCTTCGTCAATTTGCAGGTCACCTTTGGCTTCAGGTCCGTCAGTCTCGCTAATGGAATTCTCCACTACGTCAGCCTGGGTTGCAGTATCTAGCTTATCAGCTTGTGTAGGCAGTTCTTCCATCGCAAACCGGTTGTTGTTGTAAGTTTATTGTCGCTAAATTACCTGAAAACGCGACTTGATTCAGCTCTTCGCGACTTACTATTCATACTCATCTTTCACATTTAGCGAACCCTACAGCCACGGTAGAATGTCCCAAGCTTGGACTCGAGGCCCGATATGTGGTGTAGACAACTGCCAGTCTCGCCACTATAGAATGACAGACGGGTTGACCATTTGCAGGTACGGTCATGTAATGGAAGGAGAATTTGAATTCAATGATGAAGAAGATCAACCGATAGTTGCGCAGACAAGAAGAATTGCAGGAGTTGCAGTTGATGCTAGAGGTGTTCTAACTACAACGGCTCCACTGGTATCGAAGCACGCTAGTAAGAGCAAGAAGTTGTACGGTAAAGCTGCAAAAGACTACTATTTCAAGTGCTTACAGATCCTACTAAAGAAGCTTACACTGTCCATGGTTGATACATATTTCCCTGAAAGCCTGAGGCAGGACTTGACCAACTTGGTGAAGACCAACTGGGTGAAAGTTCTTTCAGTATACTTTGAGGAGCTGGAAAGCGTGCAGAATCCTATTCATAGGGAGCTTTCAATTTTGGATTTAATCTCCATCATTTACATATCTGTTACCCAACTTCGATATCATCCGTTGTATATACACGAAGTTCTAGAGGGTATCAAAACAGGTGCCATACCCTATATCAAGTGTCTCCATTTGATTCCTAAACATATGCTAGATGTCTTGCCATCGTCATACCACAACCAGCTACAGCCGTATAAACTCCCCTTGTACAATTTATTGTACGAGCACATATCAACCAATGTCTCAAGAATACGAGGTAAGCAGTCACTCCAAGTCCCAGTAAACTACTACTACACGTTTATCTTGAGGATCATGTCAGAAACTCTCATACTACCGCACAGTCTTGATCTCTTCTGCATGTTGGTCAAGCTAACCAAACACCTCGGGGTAACGCACATGGAGTTGGCTAACTATTATAAACATACACACAAGTTTCCAGAGATACAGCTCTTGGGAATGGTGGTATTTGTAACAAAGTTGAGCTTTTCCCTTTCCCTGTCAAAAGAGGTGTTCAAGAGCAAGGTCACTGTGGGTACATGGCTTCGGAATTTGGAGCAATACGAGCTCAATAACGAGTGCACCCTGGCATATCTCAACTTGGACTATAATGAGCTTTTAGACTGGTCGAATGAAAAGATTGATAAATACTGTGATTGGATCCATGACAACATACTACCACTTTCCAATCGGCAGGATGCAGAGCAAGAAGATTTGCCAGTGACGAGCAAGAGACTATTCCAGATCTTTGCGATAGAAGGAGAGGAAGAAGTATCTGCCAAGCGTGTTAAGCTAGATTCAGGTCAACACGATGATCCTGTAGAACTTTCAATTGGAGTTGTTTTAGAGAAGATGGCTAAGGAAGAGGACCTAGAGTCGCCTATTTTGCCAATATCTGACCTTGAGGATAAGCTCTACTCGAAACTCACAACACTATTTGGAATCACGACTGAGGTCTTGCTTCGAAGTTACAATGACTTTGAAAAACAGATAAGGAGCAAAGGTTACAAGGTTAGCAGCTCCAGTTGAGGTTTGGAATGAAAAAGGCCGTGTTAGTAAGGGACACTCAAGGTCAATAACTGTATTTGGATGCAACACACGTTCAAAGAGAAGCTATCCGAGAATGTCTACGCTTTTCCACGGAGACTTTTCTTACCAAGCGTACTCCACAGAGGGACTCTGAGGCAAACAAGCTTCACCAATTGTCAGCCAGCCATTGAGTTAATGTTACAATTGACTCATAACCATCGCTAGCACACAGTTGGCCATGATCCTGATATGGTTCCTCTTCTGCCAGGAGTCGAACGCAGGTCCACAAGCCAAAGAACAACATCTCGGAGAAATTCAGATACCGAAGTCGGCTGAGATTGAAGTCCGAAAATGGACAGGGAGCTCTGATTGACTCCAGCCCTAGACGACTTTCTCTGCTCAAGCCATGGCATCCTACATATGAAATCCTCATGTGATGCAAAGTTGGAATCGCGGCTACTCAAAGTGAAATCCTACCATCAGCTGGTGTTCTAGAACCATAAACCACATATCTTATCCGTCGGGGAAATCCCTCAGATCAGGGAGTATCCGATTGAGTTGAAGGAAGACGTAGAAATACATTATCCGAGGAGTCTGACCGGATAAGCTTGCTGTGAGAGTTATGATACGGAAGAGAAGGCTGATTAGTGAGATTGCTTTGCTCGGAGAAATTGCGGCGCAATACCTAGGAGAATACTTGATAGTTTAGCTTCAGATCTGTTTGTAAGACAGCAGTATTAACAAGCTGTTGGACTAACGTGAGTGCTGCCCAGCTTCTTTAGTTTCAAATTGCAATGGCTGAAAGTAGTAGTTGCATCGAGAACTGTATATTTGATAGTGCAGAAAAATAGTGCCTTTTGCTCGTAAATTACAATACGAAAGGACTATTATTTATTCTAGTGATACACTGGTTTCATCTTATTAGTAGGCGTGAAGTATGTATGTACTGTAACAGCATGGTATATCACTAAGTGTAGAGCCTAGACTATGCTTAAGGTTGTAACCTGGTTCGAAGCTTCGTAGAAAGCGTCCTTTGGTAGTGCTGCAAGAGGGTTTTCGCAGCCAAACAAGATGCTTCATCAAGAATTGCAAGCAAAACTATGATACAAGCTGTAAATTGTAGCTTCTAACGAGTCCTAGAGTATCCTTCAAGCTTTTTGCTATGCTGACATCAGTTGTACACCTCACCGACCCAGTTGATCCTGTGAGGCTGTGCCGTAGAACTGTTCTCGGAGACTGGGTTCAGTTCTCCTAGTGAGATATCAAAGTAGAAGTACCCTTTTGATTTGCATTATTCATGTGATTGACGAGCATCCGGACTGCGAGATCCAAAGGCGATGTCCGGAAAGTTTGCTCAAGTCAGAGAACCAGGAAAGTGGTAGTGATTGGTGTGAGCTTAATTACCCCACCATTCTCGGAGTTGAATGGTTGCATCATAAGTGATACCCGCGCTGAGTAATGGAAAGAGCATCTTGTCAAAAGGACAGGCTATTTCTTTGTGCAAAGCCGCAGAGGCCACTCCCCTCAATCAGGGCTAAATGTCCAGCAGTTGAGTGTGTAGGTGCCTTGTGCACTGGTTTTGGTGGTGCGGCGTAATGCTTTTCGCAGCCACCAAAGCTATCAATGGGCATCGTGCTGACATACAGACCAAACACAAGACTGAGCCGAGAGTTGTTGCCAGCCCTGTTCCGCCAATACCATGCCCTTGGCTAACCCTTGTAGGTGCCTATGGTGCAAAAGGTGACCAGTAGCTGACAATTACTTCGCTAGTACTGGGTCCCGGACTTGCTTCGGAAGCTGCCAACTCCAGCTGCCCCAGTTAAACAGCTTCATCCAACATATGCACATCCTCTGAACACACTTGCCCAACCGAGCGTGCCTCCTTGCCCGAGCCATGCTCTTCCGAGCCCCTTCTACCACGCTTACTACTTCTACATCGGACTTCTCCTACAACAGACTTGTTCCTAGGCTTACCACTGCTACATAACTTCACCCACTCTTGCGGCAAGCACGGTACAACCAAAGACATGCGCAAGCCTTCTACGTCACCCATACTATGGATGAAAGGCGTCGTCCTCCAGACTCCTTTTCCCCTACCCTTCCTTCACTTAATAATCACGTCTGCAAACAGTAGCCGGATTGTTGGTTTTGATTTCTAATCGAACTCCATCGCTGCCTAAACTCCAGGGCCAGAATGTTGGCCCAACGTCTAAGGCTGCGGTGTCACAATCTCATCACTCCGAGGCCTGGCCCAGCGTCCCATCGCCAGCTGGCCGGGCTTATGAACAAGACCTGAAAAAGCGATTCCGTATTACCCAGGACCCTCAAACGCTCCCCTCCATAGCTCGAGTCCCGTGACCGCAACGGTCCCCCAAATTTTCACAACCCTGCTGGTGGATCATCCTGGTGCTTTCCTTCCGGACACCAGCTGCGCTGGTAAAGCTCTTGCCAGCTGTAGCGCTCACGTCCTGCTCTGCAAAACACCGTTGGGACTTCGGCTCCTGGAGTCGGCCATGCAAGTGAGACAAAATCAAATGTGGAGACACTTAGGAGTTAAGCATACAACGTCTCGGTGTTTGAACTGTACTTTTTCACTCCTCAGAGGAAAGTGTCACAGACTCTTTCAGTTACAGTTTGTCTCTGCTGGGTGAAAAGCCCTCACCGTGGAGGAGTCGAGGGTCGAGCGGTGCTGGGCAGGCCAATTCTCGGTCGAATCGCGTCCACGGTGCCTAGGAGGCTCCGTCACAGCACCAGCTCTCGCCGGGTCAGCCTCAAACTTGCTCCATCTCCTCTTTTCACCAATGCCGGAGAGCATAACATAATAAAGTTTGGGGTTAAGCTCTCGAGAAATTCTGCCCAAAGTCCGTTTTTCCCCTCCCTACAATGCCGAATCGATCTTTCAGCTAGTTTGAAGAGCGTGGTGGGATTTAGTATAAATTGGCCAGCAATTCCCCTTCTTCTTGGTGTTTGGTCGTCACTAGTAATCTTAAGTATGTTGAGATCTGTTATTAAAACCAGAGCTGTTGCTCCACAACTCGCATTTGCCACGAGATTGTACTCCTCCTTGCCATTGTCTGTGAAAATCAGCACTCCTAATGGAATTGAGTACGAGCAACCAACTGGTTTATTCATTAACAACGAGTTTGTTGCCTCGAAGGCCGGAAAGACCTTCAGTGTGATCTCTCCTTCCACCGAGGAAGAAGTCACCCACGTTTACGAGGGTCTTGAGGAAGATGTCGACATTGCTGTCGATGCTGCTGAGTACGCCTTCAACAAGACCAACTGGGCCACCTCGGACCCACTTGTCAGAGCTGACGTTCTTAACAAGTTGGCCTCCTTGGTCCTCCGTGACGCTGAAATCCTCGCCTCTATCGAATCCTTGGACAACGGTAAGTCCTTGTTCTGCTCGCGTGGTGACGTTCAATTGGCTGCAAACTATTTCAAGAGTTGCGCTGGTTGGGCCGACAAGATCACCGGTAAGGTGATTGAGACTGGTAACACCCACTTCAACTACACTAGAAGACAACCAATCGGTGTTTGCGGGCAAATCATCCCTTGGAACTTCCCATTGTTGATGGCTGCTTGGAAATTGGGTCCAGTTTTGGCTACCGGTTGTACCACCGTCTTGAAGTCTGCTGAAGCCACTCCTTTGTCTGCTTTATACCTTGCCAAGTTGGTCAAGGAAGCCGGTGTCCCAGCCGGTGTCGTCAATGTTGTTTCTGGTTTCGGTAAGACCGCCGGTAACCACATTGCTGCCCACCCTAAGATCAAGAAGATTGCTTTCACTGGTTCTACCCCAATCGGTAGACTCATCATGAAGACCGCTGCCGAATCTAACTTGAAGAAGGTCACCTTGGAATTGGGTGGTAAGTCCCCATCCATCATCTTCAAGGATGCTGACATTCCAAAGACCATCCAGAACTTGGTTCTTGGTATCTTCTACAACACTGGTGAAGTCTGTTCTGCCTCTTCTAGAATCTACGTCCAAGAAGAAGTCTACGACGAGGTTGTTGCCGCTTTCAAGATTGCTGCTGAAGGTTTGAAGATTGGTTCTCCATTCGACGAAGACACCTTCATGGGTTCCCAAGCCTCTAGAGCTCAATTGGACAAGATCTTGAAGTACATCCAGATCGGTAAGGACGAAGGTGCTACTGTTGTCTCTGGTGGTGAGAGAAACGGTGACAAGGGTTTCTTCATCAAGCCAACCATCTTCTCCAATGTTACTGAAGACATGAAGATTGTCAAGGACGAAATCTTTGGTCCTGTTGTGACCATTGCTAAGTTCAAGACTGTCGACGAAGTTGTTGACTTGGCCAACGCCTCCGACTTCGGTTTGGCTGCTGGTGTCCACACCTCAGATGTTAACTTGGCCATTTCCGTTTCTAACAGAATCAACTCTGGTACCATCTGGGTCAACACTTACAACGATTTCCACGGAATGGTTCCATTCGGTGGTTTCGGCCAATCTGGTATTGGTAGAGAGATGGGTGCTGAAGCCTTGGACAACTACACTCAGACCAAGGCCGTCAGAATTGCTCTTTCTCCAAAGCATTAAATGATAACGACAAAAAGTGTATAGCACATAATGTATGACTGACAACAAGTACTAGAAGAAGATTGAATTGTAGAAGAGGATGAGGTGCTCCATTTTCATGACCGATCGCTAATGAGTCGTTTGAATGACCTTTGTCATGCTTCCGATACAGAACGTTAAACGTCTTGAATACGATGATCTGTAGCCAGTAAGGAGCGAGCTTAAGCCACCTCCAAAAAAATAATGAATAGGCTGCAAAATAGCGACACCAGTTACACTCAGAAGACGAATTCAAGTCACACACTATAGAACGTTTCAACAGTCTGCTGCTCAAAGGCAGGTCCCTAGATCGACTTGAAAAGAATCTTTGATTAGTAACGGACTATATCGACATTTGAAAGGTATTTACCGGTTCTTCGATCTTCGAACAAAAACTTCTTGTAGCGAAATGCTCTGACCCTGACACTTTGAAATCTTAGGGATTTGCCGTACAAGGCACTGCGCAGCTAGCGGTGATCTGGACACCTTTGCTCCGGGTGACCCTCTTGAAGAGAGCAATCTCTGGTCCTTCCAGAGGTTGCATTCCGCAGGTCTCGCTCAGGTGCCGTGTTGTCATTAGGGCTTGGGCCCTCAGAAATGTTTTTTGTTTTCCTGTACACAAATGATCTTCTCTGGTTTGTGCAACAATAATCTTCACCAACCAAACTGGGCTGGAAAATTTTCAGAAAATTTAATTACTAAAGTAAGTTTCTGCTTGAAGATTTACATATACCACCACCATAGAAATATCATCAAGATGGTATGTTACGCTTACAGAATAGGGGAGAGGAGATAGAGATGGACTAGTCGAGACAAGACAAAGCACTTAAACGTGAAGTAGTGGAAAGAACACGAATAATGAAAATGAACAAGTTGGATTGAATATGAATAAAATGAATAATAATAGACTCAATAAGTGGAAGATGTTAGAAGAAGTACTGGCCAGCGACTGAAGCACAGCTGAAGAACGAACGAAGATCAAGAACAGACCCAGCATCAAGATAGACATCAATCTAGCTCCTCAGATCCCGTGATTATCCCAATTTCAATACTAACTAAATATAGAGTGACGCCGTTACTATTAGAACTCGTAAGGTTATTTCCAACCCATTGTTGGCAAGAAAGCAATTCGTCATCGACGTCTTGCACCCAAACAGAGCTAACGTCTCCAAGGATGAATTGAGAGACAAGTTGGCTGAAGTCTACAAGGCTGAAAAGGATGCCGTCTCCGTCTTTGGTTTCAGAACTGCCTTTGGTGGTGGAAAGTCTACCGGATTCGGTTTGATCTACCAATCTGTTGCTGACGCTAAGAGATTCGAGCCAACCTACAGATTGGTTAGATACGGATTGGCCACTAAGGTTGAGAAGGCTTCTAGACAACAAAGAAAGCAAAAGAAGAACAGAGACAAGAAGATCTTCGGTACCCAAAAGAGAGCTGCCAAGAGAGCTGCCAGAAGAAATGCCGATTAAGCGTATTATTCAACCTCCCCTTCAAACTTCTATTACATCAACGTTATTAATGTCTTTCATAAGTGTAGTTGTTTGAAATGTAATTTACATCAATCTGCCATGGATATCATAAATACATAAATATAAAAAAAAATCAAACGTAGTCTTCAGATTGGAATTTCCTATTGGTGTATAGTAAAGCGACAGCCGTGAACTATATCAGACTATCTCTGGTAGATTAGATCTCAGGTGCGATATTCATACACAGTACCATGTGTCTATATATTTCGAATTTTAAAAATCGTACCAAATCATCATCAATAAACAAAGGCATCACCAAACTCATCGCCACCTACGATGTCTGAAAGAAAGGCTATTAACAAATGGTACCCTCCAGACTATGACCCAAGTCTAGTTCCCAAGATCAAGAAGAAGACTGGGGGCAATCTAACGATCAAGATCCGTATGATGACTCCATATTCCATGAGATGCCTCAAATGCAACGAATACATAGCTCAGCGCAGATCCTTCAATGCCAAAAAGGAGACTCTACCGGAGAAGTACTTGAATACAAGCATCATCAGGTTCCACATCTCCTGCCCTGTGTGTAGCAATTCCATCACCTTCAAGACAAATCCACAAACAGCTGGATATACCCCAGAATCTGGAGCAGTAAGAAACTTCCAGCTGTCCGCAACCACTACAGCTGGTTCGCGATTACCCGACTCGAAGGTAGTTCCAGAGACTGAGACAGACGATCAAATATTGGAAAGATTGGCCAGAGAAGACCAAGAAGATCTGAACTATCAATTGCTTCGTGAAAAGCGAAAGAAGAACCCATTCTGGAATCATAAAGAAGAAAACAAGGACATTCTAGAGAATTTACAGCAGAAGCTACAGCAGCAGCAGAAGCAGCAAATGATTAATGATCATTTGGAAGAGCTACAGAGCAGTAAGGCCAAAATCGGTGAAATCGGAGACGAGTTACTACAAAAGGCCCAGCAGAAGTTGGCCAAAGAAGATGATGCGGAAGTGGCAAAAAGTGCATTCAAACGTAAGGCTGAAGAAAGTGAGCGTGTCACTGTTAGCTCAACCATCGCGATAAAGAAGAGAAACATCAACACTACCAAAATCCCTCAAAAAATCCCTCCAGCTCAGAGTGTTGCTACAATTTCAGGTTATTCTTCTGATGAAGATTGAGGGTTTTATTAATTACCGCAAATATATAGAATGGAGAAGTTCGATGTCTTTGAACTGGAGTAGGTTGGGGGGTACGGACTCGAGGCAGACATGTTCGAGAATCGAGGTAGACTAAGTCAAAGATCGTCTGGTTCTACAATCAGAGAAAATGCTCCATTACCATATAGAAAACCAATGGACGTACAACCAATAGACAAACTACCAAGGAACCAACAAACAAGGAACAAATAGCGACTGGAAATTCAAGCAAATAGTGGCGACTACTTGTACTCGAAATCTGTCAAGGTACTCACTGGCATTGCAGGTGGCTCATGTTCTGTTTGGTACCTTCTTTGAATCTCGATCAACTCGCTGATTAACGGTGTGACCTGTGCCTTGTCCATGTCTTTACGGCAAAGACAAAGTCCTCTAATATACTCAACTGAACAATAATAGAAGGTGGGCAAGATCTCATTCTCCCAAAGCTGGGGAATAAACTGTAATGGGTTTTCACATGTGGCTAAATCAGCCAAAAATTCGATAGCATGCAAACTCTTGAACAAGTATTCGATATCCTTGGCCGTGAAAAGGTCCTTAAAAGACTCAAAGAATGCGCTTGCATCTCTCGATACTGCGGCGGAGAATGACTTGTACTTCTTAATAGCTTTAGGATCAATCTTGCTTGCCCCTCCTTTTAGAATATTAGCATACCCAATCTTAATATATGCAGATATGAAAGTGTCTAAAAGGACATTGAACGTCACTTGGTAGATATCATAAGAAGTGTATGCCCTTATCTCAAACATGTATTCAAAGACAGTCTGTACGATTTGGTTGGTTTCCGGTGGGTTCTTGGTGTCTGGTGACTTTGATTCGTACCATGTTTTGTTGAATGTGTTCGACAACGCTGGGTACAAGTCGTTCACAATGATGTCCACAACGTACCGCACAATTTGCGAGATGATCTCTGTGCTTGGAGCTAAGGTATCTTCAAATGCCTTCTCAAGACGAACATGGTAATTCGCATGTACCTTTTCCTTATAGTTTTCCAAGAATTTGTCTTGTAACTTATCGGTATTTATTTCATAAGTATTTCCCAATGCAACCAAATACTCGATCAAACCAGGCTTTGCAATTGATTCTAGTTCTTCCACGGTCATATTCTCCACGTCCAACTGTTCATCTTCACGCAGTTTATCGCGCTTGAACAATCTCTTCATAGCACTTTGATGTACCAAATATTTCTCCTTGTTAAAGCACATCATATAAATTTCAAAGTCTTCCTCAATAAGGTTTTTGTAATTCTCGATACGTAAATTGTAAGCTTTCGACCAGTTCTCGACAACCCCAACCAAGATCTTGGAGTAACCGGAGTCTGCAGCAACGTCTGCTTGTTCTTTGAGCATCGCAAGAGGGATCTTGAAATCTGGCAAAACAAGAACGTTTGCGTCGAGTTCCATCATCACAATCTGGTCATGTTCGTCAACGTCTTCAAAGACTTGATGGTAATTGTAGGATTCTGGAGGTGATTTTCTTTGTTTGAATGTCAAAGTCTCCAGGTTTATCAAGTTCTTGTTCCATTCTTCCATTTTGCTTACAATCACCTTCAAGTAATCCTCCAACACCACATTCTTCAAGTCTTCACCAATGATGGATTTCTGTACTTTTTTATCTGAAATTGCAGAAATAAACTTGCTGTACTTTGAATCATACGACAAGATCTTCAACAAGTCTTCCGCAGGAGGATCTGATTTGATAATATCCATAGTGAACTTATGTAGTTGGTTATAGTAGACGTTTTGGATGAAGGAACCAATGTCCCATTCTTGTGGAAATAAAGTTTTAAAAGATTCTTCAACGAATAATAGTTCATCTTCCAACCACTCAAGGTTATCAAAAACATCCATTTTGTTATGCGCAAAATGGTTTACACACTGTCTGAAGGTATCAACAAGCAGCTCTTCAAGTTTATCATTAAAGAACTGCTTGTAGGCCCTCCTTCCATTTCTAAATGTGGTGTAGTTCACGGTCTTCATGTCTTTAGCTTTCCTCAAACCGAGTGATGTGATCAACGTGTACTTCAAGTCTTCGTTCTGCTCAAAATCAATGATTTTGATCACCTTGAATGCCATGATAGTGTTTCCTTCTTTTACCGATTCAGTCAAACTAGTGATAGCTTCACTTAACAACTCATCGAACTTCTTTATTGAGTCTCTCAAAGGCCCAATTATCCTGAAGACGATGGACTTTAAATCGTCCGAAAGCAACAGCGAGTCGTACTGCAAATAGTCTGTGAAATTTCTGGCTTGGTTCAAGCTGTAATGAATTTCAAAGATGTTGGTCAAAGTGTAGTCCAAACTCGACTTCATCTTCTCCAATTCAACAGCTATCAACTCGTTCAATTGTGTCAAGAACTTCTTGAAAGTGGATATGTCGTTGTACAAGTTGCTCACTTGATTCAAGAACTGGTTGATGTTGGTCATGGTTCGAATTGTGCTGTAGTCTTTGACCTTGGTGATACTATCGTCGTGCACCTGGTTCACTTTGTTAATATTGCTCTTGATAGAGTTCAATTTGACGGCAGCAGCATTCAACTTCGATAAGTTCTGCATTATGGAGTCAATTTGCGTTTGGGTCGTACTGCTTAGTTTGACGTCCACAGACGCTTTTTCTTTGACAAATTGCTGCCGCAACGACGCCACCTTGACCAAGTCATCCTCAACTTTGATCAATCCGGCGATCTTGGAGAGGGCTATGTCTGACATCGTTCTGTGTGTCGTTTAGTGTTGTTGTCTATTTGACACCGAAAAGTACCAAGTATGCGAAATCTTATATTCCAGCCGGATCCTGATATGTTGACGAAATCAGTACTGAAAATCACGTTTTTTTGGCTGAAACAAGAGCTTGGTCTCCAAATTGACTTCGGGATTGGTATAGCAGACTGTTTGATGTCACTGTTGAAGGAATTGGACTCTTGGAGCTGAAGTTAGCAAAATGATTATATGCAGGTTCATTGCAAGCTAGTGAAAGGACCCACTCAGATAGCAGTAAATGCTAAGTAAATAGGTCTTCGTAGAAGCCAGTGTTTGTGGGAAATGCCTGCGAGTGGCGTCGAGCTTTTCTTGAGAGTCTAGGTTGAAAACTAAGGGCTTTCAACTGTTACGCTTCTACAGGTTATGTGCATATATTTGTACTTTCACAGGTTATGTGTTTAATCTGCTATATGATATACAGGTTATGTGCCTAAACTATATACTTCTACAGGTTATGAACATACTCCGTTGGGCCCAATACACAGAAACTTCCCCATCAATAACCTCGTACAGACTAAAGGGTTGTCCCCCAGCTTCATGTTACCTTAATTTAACCTCGTCCATTCCTAAATAAATGCTTATTTATCAAACTTCGGATTCGGCCAATTCCGTCCTCCTTGTGTGGCAGCAACGCGCACATCTCATGACCCAACCTGTCCTCCTCCTCGCTTCGCACCCTGGTAGGTTCTCCTACCATGGTTGTTCGTATAATGATGCTGGCCAGAGTTGGCAGAGTATTGTGGAGACATCGCCACGTTTCCAGCAACAGGACTACCTGCTCCATTCGCACTCACTCCACCAGGACCTCCTCCTGGTGAGAATGCACCCTGTGGTGCCATAAATCCTCCTGGCGGCATGAACCCAGGTTCATACATTCCCATTGGTGGCTGTCCTCCTGGTGGAGGGAACTGCTGGTACATCATTGCATTGTGGAACTGCTGCTGTTGAAAGTGCGCAGCCATAGCTGCTGCTGCTGCCTGTTGATGCAGATGCTGCTGAAGCTGTTGCTGCTGTTGTTGCTGAAGCGGCAGCTGTGGATGCTGGAGAATCTGTTGCTGCTGCTGTTGCTGAATATGTGGTGATAGTGGGAACTTACCATTTGGATATCCTACATTTGGTATGACCGGTGCTCCCATCATAGGACTTGGCATGAAAGGCGATGACATCATCATGGAAGGAGCTCCACCAGCACCTTTGATTGAACTAGGCAATGGGAACAACTTGTCGTGCGTTTCGTCCACCGTCCATTGCCACGTTGGTGGTGTTTGGAAAGTCATTTCATACACTATGCTACCACCAGCCTTGGAGTCTTCAAACTTCTTCTTAGTGGTGATGAACATACTGAATGCAAGCTGAAAGTCCTTTGCCTTTTGAATCTGCGACTCTTTAGTGGGGATCTTATTCGCACCGCCAAAGAACTCGGATGGCAGAATCTGGTGGTGTCTTCTGGCACCACTGATACTTCCATTTGAGCTGGAGTTAGAGTATGGTCTGGTATTGGCCATTCGAGGAGAGGTGTTATTCTTGTGGTTGCCCGGCTTGTACTGGATCTTGGGTGGAACAGGAGATAACTTAGAAGGAGTGAATACAGGAGCCTTTGGATTCAACTTGAACGCAGGTCTAGTTGGATCCATCTTTTTCTTGGTAGGAGCAGCCGGAGATGGAGACTTCGTTTCGATTTCTGGCACCGGTTCATCCTTCTCCTTTTCTGACTTTTTCAAGATCTCATCCTGCTTCAACTTGTCCTTGGCCAAAATAGGCAACAAGTCAGAAGGCATCTTGTGGGGAATTTTGAAGTTGGCACTGAACTCGCGGAGAGAGTTGATTTCGCTCTGAGCATTGAGTCTGAACGATTCATTGTGCTGGCTGGACACCTGTGGTTTAGACGGAATGCTCTTTGGAGGCAATACTGTTTCAGCGGCCGTTTTCTTGATAACCTGGGAGCTGGAAATAATCGCAGGATCGTACTGTCCTGATCTGTTTCTGGGAGGAACATACTTGCCTGCAAGCGCCGCTGAGTTTGCTGCTGCGGCGGCTTCAGCACCGGATGCTCCAGCAGCAGGTACAGGAGAAGACAACCCGCTAAAAGAGCCACTTCTGAGCGCAGCCATCAACTCATCGCCTCTTTTATCGACAGCCAGCTCGTCACCAACACCTCTATCAACCCCTGAGTACTTGTCCTCTTCGTCCAAGCCACTGTCATCGACATGCTGACCTCTTTCTTCCAAAAGGTGGCGATCACTAGTAACCTGACCTTCGATTTCCTTGGCCAATCTGTCTGCTCTCGCCACTCTCAGGTGGTAGTCTGGAGCCGAGGTGTTGATTCTGGTGGTGTAGTAGTGTTCATCGTAGGTCGATTCAACTCCAAACTTATCCTGGTTCACCTGGAATTGGTCCCAACCGGCCCCGGAATCCTCCAAGGTGAGCAAGGGGTTTCCCACGTCGTGCGCCTCCGGAACCCATCTCTGTAACTCACGTTCTCTGATCTGCAAGCCTCCAGAGATGTCCGTATCAGTCTTGAACTTGCTGTACGGAGCAGCTGGAGCTGGAGACTTGTCTTTTTGAGGAGAAAAGGAAGCACCGTGGTCCAGAATCTCCAAATCGACCAACTCCTTCAGCAGAATAGTCAAATTCTTGTCGCTTTTCTCCAGTTTTCCCAAAAGTGTCGGTTTTTGCAAAACGACAGAGAAGGCGGAATTCCCGTTGGCTCCAGTATTGCCGTTAAGGAGCGTTCCTTGGTACCTTGTTCCATTTGCCAACGTGGCAGTGACGTTTTTGCCTACGGACCTTGCAATGAGGCCTCCTAGCTTGTCGCTGGTGTTGGCACTGGGCTTAGCAGGGGCACTAGGTGTCACACTAGCACTAGGAGATCCACTGGCGCCCGGATTGGCTGCAGCAGCGATGGATCCCGTGCTGTTGGACTTCGAAGACGCGATGGACGCTGCCAATTCGTCTGCCATCGTTGCAAATCCCTTACTGGACACCGTATTGCCAATCGGACTGGTACTGGTGTTGGTCTGAGAAACTCCAGCAGCGGTGCCCACTCCAGCAACACCAGCTCCGCCTGTCGAATAGCGCGAATTCGACCGACGGTGGTCCTGTGTACCGTGGCCGTTGTTCTTCTGCGTGCCCGTACTTTTGGTTTGGCCCTTCATTGCAGAGAGAAGAAGTTGTTTTGATTAATTTGAGTTTTTCTAAGTGTGGAGGTTGATTTAGGGAGTAAATGGCGGTGGAAAAACATCGCCGCGATTCAGTTCTAGCGAGAGTTTCCAGTGGGAATTAGTGAGGAATTAGGAGGAGGGATTATATAGGGTGATCTAGCGAGAGAAATTGGCTGGAATTCAGAGATATAGCTTTGTAGTGGTTTTGGTGGTGGCTAGCAGAGACACAGCCTCCTGAAGAAAGGTACTGGCGTCACTGGTTGGGGGTGTATTGAGAGCCAGTTAGCGAGAAAGAGTTGAATTTTAGTGAGAAAATCACGTACTGTCTGCGTGAACACCAGTACCAGCAGTCCCAGTAATTGCTACCAATTGCCTTAGCTAGGGATGCCAGTGTTACGTCAAGTGTTGGTTAATACCCTGAGTGTCGCAATCGTGAGAGATTCTACAGAACAAACGAGTCGTTTGAGAAATCAGTGTATTAGGTGTCTAGCCAGAAGTAATGTTGGTATTAAATTAAAAGATTCTAGATAGAACAACAAGGTGATTGGAATCCTTGTGAAACATAGCATGGTGCTGGTGCTCATTATAATGCAAGTAACTCAGATGGTAAAGAAAAGAGAAAGCTTTCTGAAAAATCCCCTATTGGACGTCTCCTGTTGAACGTCTCCTTTAAGGTCCTATTCAACAACAGGCAAATCCCATACCGATAGTCACTCCGCTCACAACATCGCCCCAGTACATCAATATGAAGTCTCTCACAAACACCAAATCCTGCTCAGAGTAAGGATCCAACTCCAAATCAACTAAGTCCAGATAAGCCAACTCCAAGTCAATGAGTCCCAGTCTTTGTCCGTGTGTTTGGTCGTCGATGATCTCGTTGATGAGGTAAACGTACTTGCTCGTTCTTCTATGGAATGATCCAACTACATTAACCAATTGCATGAGATCAATTCCAGAAGGCTCGGATTCAGCAACCTCGTTCCGCTGCTCATGCTCATGATCGTGTGCAGCTCCTGCTGTTGCAAACCATGAAAACGCATGCCAGAAGGAACCACTCCACGAGCGAGGCTCTGTTGTGTCAAGCCACCACGTAGGCTCGCTGATGGGGAGCTCATATCGATTGTTAACTGTCGAAACGGAGTATGTTGTGTGAACAGACAAATCGTCCGTTGAGATATTCAGATGGTTGGTTATGCCTGTAGATTTTATGGTCGAACCTCTCAGTCTCTTTTTGTCTCCCTTGCCGTATAACTCTCTGAAAAGGATCTTGAAATTGGTGTAGTCTGTGTACGTTGCCTTTAATGTCTTCGACGCGGTGTCTTTTATCTCTACCTTTCCATCTTCACCTAGTATCACCACTATGTCGTACAAACCACGTTGTTGCAACATTATCTCGTCGTTTGTCAGGGCAATGAAACCGTCGATATGGGTCAATTTCAGCAGTAAATCCGGCAAACCAATGGTGTATATTGGAACACTATTCCAAATATCATGCGTTGAAGGGCTCAACTCTGACTGCTTGGGGATAATCGATAGAAGAGCTATCAAGTATGTGAATGCGTTGACTGTGAAGTACTCGGTGTGTTTGTTGACAATGAGGATTCGCTTGCGTAGCAACGCTTGCTTGTACACAACATACACAAGTGGACCCAAGGTGTGGATGAAATCACTGAGTCTAGTGAGCAAATGATTGTTGATATTGATGTGTTTGAGCGACTGTGACAGCAGTTCAAGCAGCAACTGCGAGTACAACTTGTCGAATATGGCAAAATCGTCGTACTTCTCTTTCTTCAAGAATTCCTCCAATTTGGAGTCAAGTATGTCGATATACTCCCAGCCATTATTGATATACTCGTTCGGCTTCCAATCACTCGTGATCGGCTCGCACAATATTCCAAGCGAGTACATCTTAATCTTATCTCTTGAGATCTGGGTTTCAGCCACTTCTTCGTTCAGCTCCAATTCCGGGGAACCCACCACATACTGGCGAAATCTGCCCAAACCGTAGTAAATCTTGCCGGAGTTCAAGTGGCTCACGAACACGGTTGTTTCCTTGAAGTTGTGAATGCCCGAGGGCAACAATTTGTAGTCTAAGCCTTCGAGGTCTATCGAGTGTTTGGAGGACCATACCAACTCGTATCCGGTTCTTGTGTTGAATTGGATTAGGAAGAGAGCAGCAATGCGACTCGGAATGTGGACTGTCATTGTCGGGTTGTTTGGATGTGCTTTCTGTATCGATACGTCGCTTTGGCAGAGAGCTCTTGGGGAAAGAGAAGGTGCCACGGATTGGAAGTTGATGAAATTAGTTTTTGGCGGAGTTATGGAGTGCGCTACCAAACGACGATAGCTCGTGATGAACTCCACCAGCCCTACAGCACTTGCTACCAGAAGGATCCGGAGCAGAAACGTGACACAGGCCGTATCAGCTAAGTTGACCAAGCAATGCTGTTTCAACCATCTCAGTCCGGTGTCAGACGTATGCTTATTGGTCACTGTAGGGTATTTCTCTCTATTTCGGCTAATATTGTCTACAAATTTCAACCAAGGGTACACGGCTACAAAGTATCATAAAGTTATTAATTCATTCGATAGAAGAACCAGTTTCGAGCCTGGAGTGAAAAGGGAGCATGAACCTTCGAGAAGGAGCTTTAAATCGCCAAAAAGAAGCCTTCAACCGTTCAAAAAAGAGCTTTAAACTGAACTCTTCTCGTCTTTTTAGATGCTGGTGGCTGTTGCAAAGTGCTAGTGCAATTTCGCTTTGAGTGTACTGTTAATGCAGCAACGGGAGCTTGCCGTGTGTCTAGGCACGAATCCTCAATATGAAGTTCACGACAACCGCAACCAACAAGAACAAGCACAACATAGTTGGACCAAACCTATCGTCGTATGGACCTGAACCTCTCATTCTGATGGCCTTGGCTCTCCAGTGGTATGTGACTAAAGCGTAGAGCATGGTGACCATGGCAACAAAGGTGAACAAGCCGGCGGAGATTCTACCCACAGAGTCACCAAAGTTGAGCAAACCAACTCCAAGCGACCCCAAGATAACGGTGAAATTGAGCCACGAGAGGAAGGTTCTCTCGTTGGCGAAGAACACCTTGGGTTCAACACGTGCTGGAAGCGCTATTCTCTTTTGGGTGGCTAACATTACGGCAGTTTCGGGGTTATAGTCAGTACAAGCAAACACTGACGGGTGGAATTAGCTATCGACTGGTTGAAATTGACTGGCAATTGTCTTTTATTTAACGTAGGAAACGGCTCTGCATACAGTGCCTATTATTTCGACCTGGAGAAGTGCACACTAGTAGCACACGTGGCATAGGTAATTTGGCATGGGGGTGGACTGTGCGGTGTGCTGAGACGTGCTGGACCGTGATTGGGCATTGGAGCCTCGCTGTGTTGACTTATGCCGGCTTCTTTTGCTGCTGTTCTTTGGTGGCTGGCGAAGGCTGGTGCTGGAGGATGTGCTGAGTGTAGATAAGCAGAATTAGGTGCAATTTTGCGATACTGGACATCTAAACGGCGAGATCATTTCGGAACTGTGCCCAAATTGAATCTTTGAAGAGCGGATCAGGAGTATGATGAGCATTCTGAGAAGATCTGTCTCTTCAGATTTCGAACAGCTTCGAAGGTGGTCATTTTGATCAGAGGGTCCAGCTTCTTCCCTTAGATAACCTGCACATAACTTGGCGAATAGAATAAAATCCAGGCTCCGAGAAATGTCTCCCTGGCACAGTCGTGAAAATATCAACTCACAATCTCATAGCCAAAGGGTTGGATGTTCGAGCCTGCCATGTACCATATTGAAGAGTCCCTCATACTTCTCCCAAATATCTCTGAAATTTCTGTAAACGCATCCTGAGATCATCTACACCTCCGCGGTAGGTGCCTCCGTTCTTCTGTTCGATACAACACCGTTGGTGCCGTAGCTCACACGGTTCCATCACCAGGAGGAGATTTCAAGTACGCGTTCTTCTTCAGTAGGTACTGCACTCTGGGCCTAATATGCCCTCTTTGTGACCAACACGGTTTTTGAGAAAAAGCGACAAGAAACAAACAAAGACGAGTTTTTACTTAACGACTCGTTTACTGGCCATTACCCACACACAGCATCTTCAAAGCTTACCAGAGCATCCACCTCCATTGACCATCCATGGGTTTCTGTGAGATATGTCCTACAAGTATATAATACCTCCTGGGGGCACGCCGTCGCAGCGGAACTCACAGTCACCGTCTCCACAGGTAACAGCATCTCCATTCTCCACCCGCAAGCTAATACCAGATAAAAAAGACAAGACCCACAAGAGACGCTTCTCGAACGAAGATGACACGTTCCTCCCACCTGCATTGTCATCATATAGCATCGCATTACTCAACAGTCGAGATAAACTAAGTCCTAGACCTGTCAATAGTAATGCCAGTTCCGCCAACAGTACCGTCAATTCCTCCAAAAATGTCATTGGCATATACGAATTGGACTTCCCAGATGCCAGCCGGAGAAAAGCAAATCACTTGAAAAGATTATCTGTGCATTTCAAGCCGCGAGACGATTCTGATCGAAACCTGGAGAGGTCTCTAGATATACAAAAGCCGTTTGATAAGGAAAGATCCTTTGAGAGAGAAATATCAGATAACAGGGACAAATCATACAATAGAGAAAAGTCCTTTGATAGAGAAAAATCCTTCGACAGAGAAAGGTCATTTGATAGAGAAAAATCGCTTGACAGGGATAGATCATTTGATAAAGACAGATTAGAAAACAGCGAAAGATATTCGTTTGATAAAGAAAAATCCTTCGAATCCTCAGAGAAACATGAAAAATCTTTCAATTCACACTTGCATTCCGTCGAGGACGACATAATGGATGGTTCTGCAATACCTGGTTCTGCAACCACCGCATCATCGTCTCCAGGCAATAAAACCCCAGGTACAACTCCAGGAAGCCGAAGTAACACAACCACCTCCACCGCCATAAAAAGAATGAGAGGCTCACGAAGGTTCGGTAAAGTATTGGGTCCTCCAAAGAGAACCTCGCGTAAAAGCGATCAGTACGACAGAATAGAAATCGACGACCCAAAAGAGCAAAATGACCAACCGCACATTGAAAGCCAACAATCTCCATTCATACTAGATACATTCTCCCCAAAGATCAAAGATACCAATGCCCAAACGACATCTTCAGCTGCGTTCATGAAGGCCCTTATAGAAAAGAGGTCTCCTCTGGGAGCTGGTCAGACTACTGGTGCAACGCTTTATGACTACGACATATTCTCCAAAGAGAGAGAAGCCGAGTTGCGCAGTCGTGTGGACCAGCAGAAATTGATTAACGAGTTCAACATCTCCAATAAAGAGAATTTGGAGGTTATGGCTCAGTTCAAGAAAGAAGGCGAAAGAATTCCTTTGAATAACTTACCGGTCAACAACCAGGATTCTTTTAGGAAACCAAAAATACCGAAGTTACCTGTCCAGACTGTGCAACCAGTACAACAGGTCAGTCCACCCTTAGCTCATCCTCTACAGCCAGTCCTCCCGGTTGCGCAGAGTTCACGCCAGCATACTCAGACTGTAGTTCAGTCCGATACCTCTCAGTCCTTTGATGAGCCTAAAAAGAAGTCGATTACGATAAATGGCAACCAATACGAAAAGCTTGAACTCTTGGGACGTGGTGGTACATCCAAAGTTTACAAAGTAAAAGCCCTTGCAAATAACCGGCTATATGCAATCAAAAAGGTGACATTTGACCAATTTGAAGAGTCCTGCGTTCAAGGATTCAAAGGTGAAATTGATTTATTGCTCAAGTTGAGGAAAGCAGACAGGGTTGTAAAATTGGTGGACCATGCTATTGGTGAAGGTTCCATATATTTGGTAATGGAATGTGGTGACATTGACTTGGCACACGTTTTGCAGAATAAACTCAGCACACAACAGCCAAAGCTCGATCTCAATTTCGTCAAGTATCATACAATCGAAATTCTAAGGTGTGTGGAAGCAGTTCACTTGGCAGGAATCGTCCATAGCGATTTGAAGCCAGCAAACTTTCTCTTTGTCCGAGGCATCTTGAAGATTATTGATTTCGGTATTGCGAATGCAGTGCCTGAACACACGGCGAACATATACCGTGAATCACAGATAGGGACACCCAATTATATGGCCCCGGAGGCGTTGATTGAGGTCAACCAAAACTTTCCAGGTTTACCTATAACAGGTTCAAATAACCAAAGAAACACCTGGAAAGTTGGTAAGCCTTCAGACGTGTGGTCGTGCGGTTGTATTTTATACCAAATGATCTATGGCAGACCTCCTTATGGTGGGTACAGCGGAAACCAACGTATTATGGCCATTATGAACCCACAGGTGCAAATCAACTTTGCTCCAAAGGGAATGGGCAACATTCCAGTTCCCCAGGCTGCAACGGAAATGATGAAACACTGCCTAGCACGTAATCCACTGGATAGATGGACGGTTGAAGAGTGCCTCAACTGTGATTTCTTGAAGCCGAAAGTGGTCAGTGAAAACTTCATTAGAGATTTGGTTCACCTGGCTGTCAATTACGGGTACAACAAACGCATCAATGGAGATGGGCCAATGACTACGGACGTTTATGATGTCTTAGTTGATTCTGTTCTCAAGCAGATAGATAGCTTGAATTTTGCTTAACGTCTTTCAATTTGAGGTTTTTGCATACATTTCTGTATATTAGAGTCATATTTCTCCTTTACAATCACTTAATAGTTCATTTCATTTAGAAGCAGATACAGAAATATAAGCTCTAGAGCATCAAAGCAATTTTGTTCATTCCTACTTAACGTGGTCCTAACTTCTCCAAAGCACGCACTCCTTCTTCTTCCCATTCTTGCTTCGTGACCCACATATGCTCTTTATCCGCCATGATATTGGCTAACACAGCACCTCCAATAAACACCATATGTCTTCTTCTTGGAGGATCTTCAATTCTTACCTTGAACTTCTCTAATCTGGTGGCGTCACCGTGTAATACCTTGGTCAACCACAACTGTTTTAACTCTTTCTCCAATCTCGATGGCAACCCAGGATACATGGAAGAACCTCCAGATAAGACAATTGCCTTGAAAAGTGAAGATCTCACATCCACGTCAGCGGACTGAATTGTGTTGAAGAGTGTTTCTCCAACACCAGGTTGTTCAACATCAACTAAATGAGGTTGGAAGAGACATTCTGGAGCCTCGAATCTCTCTGAACCAACCTTGATTACACGACCATCAGGTAATTCGTACAGCTCGACTAATGTGGTTGTTTCTTGGGCCAACTTAGTGTCCAAGTCCAAATCATACGAGACATAACATAACTTCTCTTTGATTTGACGAACGGTTTCGAAATCAGCAGTTCTATTGAATGCGTACCCACGACGTAATAATAAGTTGATTAAGTTACGGGTAACATCTCTACCGGCCACGTCCAATCTCTTTGTCAAATGATTCAAGACTACACTTTCATAGACTGGAACAATATGAGTTACACCATCACCAGAATCCACCACAACACCGGAACTTAAACCCTGGGCGTACAATGCTAACACAGCCTGTATGGCTACGTAGACACCTTGGAACTGATACTTTTCAAACATCACATCGCACATTGTTTCTCTATTCTTCAATGGGTTCATTGGAGGCTCTGTGAGTAAGATCTTCTCACCTTGTGTTGGCTGCTTCAACTTTTCGTAGAAAGCATAATCCCACAAGTGCTCCATATCCTCCCAATTCTTGATGATTCCGTTTTCCATAGGATAACTGATTTGTAAGAGTGACCTCAGATCACTGGCTTCCTCACCACACATGATATCCTTCAATTCGACATCGTTTGGTAAGAGTATATTTCTTTCTTCGGCTCTTAAGATTGGTCTACCGACTATCGATGGAAACGTGTAGTCAGGGAAGTTGGTTCCAGCCCTGCCTATCTTGACAAACCCAGTACCTTGATCGAGAACTAGAGGAGTTAGTAATTTGAGCAATACTGAATATTTTGCCGTTTTTGAAGTTTTAAGTAGCATTTCCAGAATCAATTTCTTGCGAGCATGCTCCGGAGATACACCTCATACATACCGATTGGGACTCCGCTCATTTTGTATCTATGCTGTGATTAGGAGATAGCGTTGGTGGAACTTGTTGATTTTGTTCTGGTTAACTTGTGACTTGAAGAATTGGTGGAGACACAGCCTCTGGCGCTACCACACATGCGCTACCACGTCAACCAAGCCTCTCCTATACAACTACGTGAAGTCTTTACGAATAGACTAAGAACTATCTAAGAGCCACTGGTTCTGCACCCGTAACCTTGATATCTTTTCAACCAATACCATTATGCTTTTTATTGACTTTTATGTGATAAAATTCTCTATTACTGCTTCAAGTTTGGTAACTTGTAAGCAAATGTCAAGTACGAGGTGTGACTTTTCACTTCTGTTTCTATCTTGGTGACATTCGTCCACTGGAAGATGTCGTCACCTTCTCTGATTCTAGTTCCTTTTCCGAACGGGTTGAAGCCCTTTCCGATGTTCTGAAGCTTCAAAGGCTCTGCTTCCTCTTCTGAGTGCTCCCTCTTGTCTCCGGACTCACTGACCTTGACATGTCTTCTGTTCTCGATCCCTTGGTTCTTTCTAGTCTGTATATCCCTCAATCTCTTGACAACATCGCTTATATCTCTAACCATGTCTTTTCTAGCTTCCCACCTGCGTCCTCCAACCTCGACCATTTCAATGCTGGTCCATCCCTCTTCCTCCAATGCCTTGACAGTCTTGTCTACTTGCTCGATGCATGGGGAAAAGCAACAAATGCCGACACGACTGGTCTGTGAAATGACTTTGGGGAGGTTTGGGATCGCGGTCCAAGGGGATGGTAAATCGAGAAAAACCACGTCACTGTTGATTTCGTTCGTAGCACTAACTTCTTTGAATGGCTCTGGGATGTTCTCGATCTCAAATCCACCGATGCACACATCTCGATGAGTTATCAAAGTATTCACCGCCAATCCATGGGCCTCCAACTCTTTCTTTGCCTCAACAAATCTTGGCTCGTGGAATTCATAACTGAAAACCCTTCCTTTTAAGCCGACTGTACGGGCAAACGAATGTGTGAAGGATCCGGAGCCTGTACCTGCTTCGATCACCCTGGTACCACTAGTAACCCCAAGTCTCTGAATGATGTAGGACGAGTCTGGTGTGTATACAATCTGTGTTCTGTGTGGTAATGATACTGTCCACATTTCTGGAGTAGGATGTAATAAGTGGATGAAACCGTAACCTTTGGCACCTGCCATCTGGGAACCATATTTCAACCCAAGCATCTTGTCGTGCTCGAAACTCCCATATCTCGTGTTTAACTGAGCACCTTTTGTAACAGTCACAGGTTTTATATTTCCTCTACTAATGAAGGCAAGTACGAGGTCCCCCTCGCTTATTATCTCCTTGTACTCGTAGAATGACATGCTTGGTGCTTCTCATCTCTTGAAAAGATTCATGATTTTTTTTTATCCATATTGGCCGCGCTACCACATCGAATTGAAACTTCAGAACACCATATCTACTTTGCCTGGGAATGTCAGAATAGCTTGCTATAATGAGAGAATGATCTAAGGCTACTTTAAGAATAGCGAGCTGGTGATTTTTTGACTCTAGAGAGTTTTTTCGAAATTCTGTAGGTCCTTTATGAATGAGTTTGGTTATATTTCCTAAAGTTTTCTCGAAATAGCTGCAAAATCTGTCTAAAAATTCATTCTTAACACTTAAAAATAGAGTTCTATTGTCAAAATCCTCTTAAAGCGATATATTGAGCAAATTAATCCCATATCTACAAGTCAATTGAGTACCGTTCAGCGTATTGATCGATCTACAAACTCCTTATGAATCTACCCAGAATAGACACTTACAAAAAAGTCGTGCACTCGGTCCAATTTCAATCAAAAATTTTATCAACATAAATCTACCTGTTTAGCTAGCTGACACCACTGTTACTAACAAAGTATCAATTCTTTACTCCACATAACATATAAAACACACCTATAAATGGCATCTCCAGTAGCCCAATCCAAACCATTATCACAAGAATACGCCGGTCCAAACGTTGAGGATTTGTACTTGGAATCGTACGCCTTCACAACCGCAGCTGCCATTGTTGGATCAGTAGACCGCAAGATATTCGTCTTGTTGAGAGACGGAAGAAAGATATTCGGTGTGTTAAGAACGTTTGATCAGTTTGCCAACTTGCTTTTACAAGATTCGATAGAAAGAATCTACTTGAATCATAATGAAGTGCCTACCAGATTCGGCGAGACCTACAGAGGTGTTTTCATGGTGAGAGGTGAAAACGTAGTAATGATGGGTGAATTAGACATTGATAGGGAGGACGACCACTTGGCAGATTTAGAACAGGTGACATTCGAGGTTGCTGAGGCAGAATTCAAAAAATCTGTTGCATCTCTTGTAAAGGAGGAAAAGATCAAGAGAAAGAAGTTTTTGGCCAAGGGTTTAATAACCGACTCTTCAGATGTTTATTAGGAGCACATTGGCTCGATGTATATATGTTGGTTCGTTTTCCACTTTTTTTGATCCAATACAGATATAACAAAGTTGCGTGTAGACAGAGAGGAAGGGTGTAGAGGTGAAAGGGTTGTGGGTGAAGAAATGCCAAGAAGGTGAATTGAACCACGTAATCCAATAATGCAATGCTACGGCAAACAAGAAGTCACCCATAGCTGAGTTTGCCTAAGATTTGAGGTGCTAAGGGAAGACACTCAACCCCACAAAAAACAGTATGAAAAAGTATACATTCATAGGTTATACACTCTCTAGCATAAATAAGAATACACTGTCAAAGCGTATTTGGTACAGTAGTTATAATAAACACTCAATTATTTGAAAATCACAACTTGAATCCCTTTGCAATGTTCTCTTCGTGCCTGGCAAAGTAGGCATCTGCATCACCAGCCTTCTTTGCTTCGTTTCTGGCCAATTGGAACAAGTGGGACTCATCAGGACCATCAGCAATACGTAAAGTTCTAGCTTGGATGTACAATCTTCCGAGTTCTGTATCCTGGGAAACACCTTCTGCACCGTACATCTGAATACCCCAGTCTACGATACCCACCACTGTTCTGGGAGTTTCGATCTTGGCCATGGCAATTTCTTTCTGAGCAGCCTTTGCATTTGAAATGTCGATCTTGTGGGCAGCATTAAGGACAAGAAGCCTACACTTCTCAAGATCAATCTTGTGTTGAGCGAAAGCGTTTTTAAACGATTCTCTGTAGGCCAAAGGCTTGCCGAAAATCATTCTGTGGTTGGCTCTATGTTGGGTACGCAACAAAGCAAACTCACCAACACCAATTAATCTCATACAGTGGTGGATTCTACCTGGACCCAAACGAGATTGAATCAACTCAAAGCCACGTCCTACACCGGCCAAAATGGAATGGGGCATTTCATCGGCAGGAACTTCGTAGTTGTCAAAAGAGATTTCACAGTGCCCGTGTGGGGCATCGTCGTATCCAAACACAGTCAATGGTCTGATCAACTTTGCATTGCCCGAAGCAAGAGCCCTTTTCGAGTCCAAAACCAAGACGGAATGGTTGAAGTAGGGGTTCAGGTCGTCGTCAGTGGTCTTGCACATTACCAACCATACTTTACAGTGAGGATCTCCGGCACCAGAGGCAAACCATTTGACACCATTGAGCACATAGTTTCCAGCAGCGTTCTTCTTTGCAGACACCGAGATGTTCAAAGCATTGGAAGACGAGGTTCCCTTCTCGGTCATCAAAAACGCCGACTTGATCTCACCATCCAACAATGGTTTAAGGTACTTCTCCTTGTGGTAGCTGTCACCGTATTTAGCCAACAACTCCATGTTTCCAGTATCTGGAGCACCGGTATTAGTCACAATGGGGGCAATGAAGGACCTACCCAAGTACATGGCCATCAATCCGTACTCCAAGTTGGTGTAGCCGGCACCCTCCGCATAGTGCTTCGACAAGAACATATTCCACAAGCCCAATTCCTTCGCCTTCTTCTTCAACTTGTCTGCGATCACCGGAGTGGTGGTCCATCTGGTGGCAGGGTCCTCGGAGATCTGGCTCAAGTACACAACGTCACATGGAGAAGCGTACTCTTCCACGAAGTCCTTACACTTCTGGATCGTTTCCAATCCCCTCAGGGACAACTTATCTAAGAAGATAGCAGGGATGTCGTCTTTCACACTCATTTCGATTCGTGTTTTTGGTGGAGCCAATTTTGAAAAAGCCTGGAGATCGGCCTGCTCTTTATACTTTGTGAGGGGGCACTTGCATCCATACGTTCCGTGTGAAATTTGTGGCCGAGAGTGGAGTGTTACTGCAATTACTTTTTAGAGGCCCTGACTATACACGATAAAAGTCAGTTGGTGGGGTTGATCGGCACGACTGTGATACCGAGCACGCCCACCCCGCATTTTAGTGTGCAACTCCGGTTTTACATCTTGTGAAGAGATTGTGTTTGGTAGTGCTACAGAGCATTATGGTGATGTGGTTACCACCGTGGCCGGTTGTAGAGCTTGGCTTCGAGGCACAACGGCTTGTTTCTTCTGTACATGGAAGCAGCTGTACGTGCAAGCAGCATTAGATAAAGGTGCATGGAAGTTGCTGCGACTCATACCGAGTTGAACTGGTGCTGGGTCTGTCGATTTCACGAGCCGGACTTGGTACGTATCAAATTTGGACTCTCCTGTGAATATATGTAGTTAGAATCAGATGCACTTTCAAGAGAAAGGTTACAGTGCTAGTGAACGCAACAACGGTGCATACTGGCTCTTGCAGCTGAGCCAGTTCAGTTCCAATTTCTTCACGAAGTGTTTGTTTTCGCTGAGCTAGTTGTTAAATAAGTTTGTATATACGGGACTTGGCTATTACTAGTTGCAACTCGTACAGTGATCAATGTGGTACCCTATACGTGCTCCGCACAGTATAAGAGTCAAAAAATCCAACCCTTCCTAAGTTAATATTTGCGATCTTGAGAAACAATATAAAAGTCAATAGATCCACGTGACAATGCACCTAAATCAAATTCACCGTTCGAACGAAATTATTTTGCCTTCCACAACTCACATAACACACCCACCGCACACTCAAAACATGGAATACCAATCAGACACACCCAATATCCCGGATCACAGGTTGTCAGAGAAACAGTTCCTCTTGACGCACACAGATGCGCCCAACCGCGAAGAGCTCTTAGCAGAGCTACTTGAAACCATCAAGACAGAGAACATGGCTCCGTACTACAAATACTTGAGCGAGGAAGTGGCAGACTTCACCTTCGACCAATCTGTGTACGACTCAATTGCCGCGAAGAATGACGAAGAAACAAGCGTGTTAATTGCCAGAGTCAAGGAGTCTCAAGACGTGGACGAGTCGGAGTTGGACCCGTTGGCCTGTACTGTGAAATTGGCCGAGTACTATACCAGAATCATCGACAGAGCCAACGCAGTCGAAACATACAAAAAAGCGTTGGAGTTCACGCAGAGCACAGGCTCCAAGATCGACTTGTACCTCACGTTGGCCAGAATAGACTTCTTCTTTGCCGATTACCCACAGGTTTTCAAGTCGTTGGAGCAAGTTGCAGGTTTGATCGAGAAGGGAGGTGACTGGGAGCGTCGTAACCGTTACAAGACCTATCATGGTATCTACCTCTTGGCGACGAGAAACTTTGGCGAAGCTGCCAAGTTGTTAATTGATTCTTTGGCCACTTTCACATCCACCGAGTTATGTAGCTACGAACAAGTGGCACAATACGCCATAACTGCAGGTATTTTAACGTTGGACAGAGTCGACTTGAAGGCAAAGATCATTGATTCTCCGGAAATCTTGTCGATCTACTCCACCTCAACCAAATTGGCTCCTTTGCTCAATTTGACAAACTCATTATACACCTGCCAGTACAGCTGCTTCTTCCAGTACTTGCTTGAATCCAATGACAAGTTATTCTTGTCCAACCAGTACTTGTACAAGCACGCAAGCTACTTCTTGAGAGAATTGAGATGCAAGGCCTACGGCCAGTTGTTGGAGAGTTACAAGTCGTTGTCACTCAAATCCATGGCACACAACTTCAACATATCTGTCGAATTCTTGGACCAGGACTTGTGCAAGTTCATTCCAAACAAAAAATTGAACTGCACTATTGACAAGGTGAATGGAATTATAGAGACTAATAGACCCGACAACAAGAACAACCAGTACCATCATTTGATCAAGCAGGGTGATAATTTGTTGACCAAGTTACAGAAGTACGGTGCGGCTGTCAAGTTGAGTGGTGCTGAGAGAGTAGCGTAAGTGTATACAAATGAACGAAGCTAAAGAAGAGTACACGATCCAGCTGTAGCACTGCCAGGAGCAGTAACCGTAAGCGAGCTTGTGTATACGGGCTCCCTTTGTAGGTCTCTAACGTAACTCTAAGTGGCTGCTTTTACGAGGGCTGTTTAAACTGTGCCACGCACGACCTAACAAACTTTTTGAAATGCCTTTGAAATATCCAAACTGAATCTTAACTACTGAGAACACCATTTCTTTGCTAAGATGTACCAAAAGCCCCAGCAAGTCACATCGTCTGTAGTCTACATTGGCCAGATCCCGTATGAATGGGACGAGGCAAACCTCAAGTCCGTAATCTCTGGTACTGGAAAGGTGGTGGAAGTTAGACTAGGGTTCGACTTTATAGGCAAGAACAAAGGGTTTTGCTTTATCGAATACTTGAATCCAAACGAAGCAGCCAAGGCAATTCCAATCTTGAACCTGATAAAGATAGTTCAGCCTGGATCCAGTCAGTTTAAACGGCTCAGGGTTGAGTCCTCGAAGGAATCATTCAAGTCCAATGGCCCCGGAAATGATGCGGGCATGGGAGGTGCGAAGCCTGTCTTGACCTTGGACAGATCACTGATGCCTAATAACGTCCAATTCGCATCGGAAATGAATTGGAACGGAGGCAACGACGGTAGAATAGGAGGTTCTTCCATACCTCCAGTTCCACAGATTCCACAGATTCCATCAGTGCCATCATTTGCGCCTAAAATCCCACAATTGCCAACCCTTCCTGGTGTTGGTCCTAACCAACAAATGCCCGTAAAGTTCAGTACGGCCAGTAAAGTCTTGCCTGTGGTTGCTCAGATGCCTTTTGCTGTTCCAGACAAGATCAACGAGACCTTGAGCAAGGTTCCCCCAGCACAATTAATAGAGCTTGTGGCCACTTTAAAGAATATACTAAACGGACCGGAAGCATCGAGAGCTTTCGAGGTGTTTCAGTTATCTCCTGACTTGGCAACCACGGTTGCACAAGCACTTCTATTAATGGGATTTATTGACGAAGACGTCATCAGCGAGTCGATGAAAGCTGCACAGCAAGCCACTCCTACTCCTCCTCCACAACAGCAGATTCCACAGCATTTACCTCAAATTCAGCAGCAACAACAGCAACATATGCGTACTCCTCCAGTACCGCACCCACCAACGTACCAACCCCAGTACAACACTAATAATGGGCAACCCCAGTACAGCAATGTCGGGCAACCTCAGTTCAATAAAGGACCCCCACAATTTTCAAATATTGGGCAACCGCAATACAACAATAATGGTGGTCAGCAGCAGTACAACAATAACGGTCCAAATCAGTACAACGGTGGTCAGCAGTACAACAACAGTGGTCCACTGCAGTACAATAATCCTGGGAACGGGAGTGGTTACGGAGTAGCTGCGCCGTCCAAGTGGCCACATTTGCCTCCCAACACGCAGCAGAAGCTTCTGGGCTTGCCACCAGATCAGGCAGAATTGATTGCACAGGTATTGTCGTTACCTGCGGATCAGATCAGCACGTTGCCACCCGACAAGCAGTCGATGGTGACGAACTTGAGAGCGCAGTACTTGTAGTAGAGTCATCTTAGGAAGATGCGTACAAGGGACTCGTAACAAGAGGTTACTAGCGCACAAGAGGTTACTAGGGACAAGAGGTCACTCGTGCGCAAGCGGTGATATAGCTATACAAGATGTTACTTGTGTACAAGAGGTGCTCCAGCTATACACGATGTTACTAGTGTACAAGAGGTGATATAGCTATACAAGATGTAACTAGTGTACAAGAGGTTACAAGAGATGACAGCGATAAAGCTACAAAAGAGTCTAGAGAAGAGTTTACTCGAGATTACTAGGATTGCACCTCCAAGCTCATTACCCTAAGGCAGCTTATGCCCGTTTTCTCTCTAAATTTGCAAGCTGAAAATAGGAGTTCGTATCCTCTTACTCCTAGCTCCTAGCACCCTCAGCACATGCTCTCCAACTCTTCGCTGAAGTTCCTGAGACAACCTTGCCATGAGCTGGGTCATCTGGCAGCAGCAAACTCTAAATCTTCGGAACGGAACCGGTATATATCACCTGCATATAAACTAAGTAAATTCGGAGCAATTCGCCACATAAATCGTAATATCAAATCCGCAATTTAACTAGCACAGTTGAAGTACCCCATAGTTAAGATGAATGCCACGTTTGAGTCCGAAATCAACACTGAGGGCCTACCAGCTTGGTTGAGAGAGATAGTGAACCGTGCGTGGACCACCAGCGGATTCGGGTACAAGAAACTGGCCCTGGAACAGGCCATAGCTCTGCTACAAGAGGTTGATCTAGCCACCATCGAAGACAAGGACTGTCCCATATGCTACGATGCGTACGAATTGCCCAAGCTGCAGCAGGGGAGCGTGCCGGAGGACACCTCCAAGAGCCAGAGGTACACCAAGGACAAGTTTGCGGAGGTGGTGAGGACCAACAACGAGATCATTAGTAATGTCTACCGAGGTGCCGGAGAGACCGGACAGACAGGCACGGTGGAGCCATTGGCACGTACGTTGCAGTTCAACGACCCTGCGCTCTTCTTGCCCACCGACGAGGGTGCAGAGTTCCACCAGAGGGTGCCTATGAGAAACCTATCCACCCTACAGACCATCTCCATGGACGAGAGCTTTCCTGGCTACAAAGACGATGCAGAGCAGAAACAGCAGGAGCAGGAGGCCAAACAGAAGAAAATGCAAGAGGAGGGACACATTGCGGTCAAGATGCCCAACTGTAACCATATATTTGGGAAGCTGTGTATCATCGAGTGGTTGAAGAATAACGTGAGTTGTCCGTTATGCCGTGAGGAAGTTGAAGCATCCGCTTCCACCACCCCCAACCCAGTGCAGCGAAGGTTGAACGACCTCAGGAGCAACTTGTTCCACAATTTCAACGAAGTAGAGACCATGACGTCCCACTTGGTGCTGCACAGCACAGACGTGTTCTGTCCGTTTGCAAGACCCTTCAATCCAGCTATAGCTCCTTTGACGGAGTCCTATATGACAGCCAGCTGGGCGTCTCCTTCGTCAGATATTCCAGCACCTGGAGTGCCTGATCCAACCATTGTAGTCCCCAGAAGGTTCCCCTTCCCTAGCATCACACACACATCAGGCAGACCCAGGACTCCAATGAGACGGAACTTGATGAGGAGACTGCCCACGAACCTCGGTACATATGTCAGTAGTTCAGTGCCCGCTGCCAGTCCGGCAACAGCTGCTGCTGCCTCCTTCGACGGTGAAGCACATGTGGATGGTGCGGACCTCGACCCAGGCACTGGGTCAACGAGAGTTCACTTCTCACCACACACAACAACAATCGGCGACTTGGAAGACAGTAGTAATTCGGACGAAAGTGAAGACAGAGACCCAGAGGAGGAAGCTCCTCTATTACCCTCACCATCGTTGAACCATAACCCGTTGTTTGAGGGAAGTAACATGGACAGTCCCGCGTTGAGCCCTTCCATGCTAGCACCAGGCAATATAGACGGACGTGTACCTAGCGGTGCTAGACCTGTCAGTAGTATGGTTGGAGGAAACGGGCTAGTGGCTCCTATTGCCACTATTACTAGTGTCACGGGAGGTATCATTGGTAATGCCGGGCGTTCTGGTGGCCCCGAGAGGTTTAGACGTGCTCAAAGTAACACCAGGCTGCATCCATATGTCAGAATAGCATCACCAAACAACCCCGGCACGAGTCCAAATGCCAACCCCAATGCCAACAGTCCAAATAACCAGGAGTGAGAAGCACATTTCAGTCAACCTTCTCGAAATAATAGAAGTTGATGTTGAGTATGGAGAGTTGATAGAAACGAATGAAAACAAATCGAATCTCGATCTTCAGCAAAACCTGAGAACCTTAAAGTTGGACCTGAGTTACATCGTTGCATCGCGTCGAAGACTATAACTCAGGGAGCTTTCTAACTATGAAGAAGAATTTAAAACAAAATTACACAGATCAACAGAATTGGAGAATCTTGGAGTCGCTTGAATAGTCTGGAAATTGATATGGAGAAAGACCACCACAATTCTACGCCAGCTCAAAGCTGCTGTTTCCCTATTGCGGAGAATAATACTCTGAAGAGCTTCATCAAAAGAAGGTCAACGATACGGGATCGTGTATTTTCACTACGGTTCCAATTTTTGGGGATCTTCGTTACTACTGGTGAATTCCAATGCTTGGAAATTGACCCTTGAAGTGCCCTCATTGGTCTCACCACTGAAATACAGACAACTACGTGCAGATTACTAACCAACAATGATATCTTAATAAAGTATCGACACCACCTGTGTCTTTATTTTTTAAGGCAATCTGCTTGGAAACCTATTGGACAAGGCTGACGCACGACTACACCAGCGCAACTGATAGGAAATGCTCCTGTTTGCCATAGTGCGGTAATTGAAACTCATTCTGAGTTAGTTTGTGAAAAGACAAGGACCAATTGAATTTGATGGTTTGTTTCTGCTACCAAATTGAGGTATGTGTATCTGTGTTGTTTGAACAGTTCATCACTGCATGCTGGAGCTCAAACCAACTTCGGTGCCGGGGACTACTTCCTACTTCGGTAATGGTAAGGTTTTAGTAATAATTTGCAACGAGTTTGATTCACGAGGACAATTGAATCAAGAACTCTGGAGTCTCATTGTGCCACTGCAATATAACATTGCCTTCATCACGACTGTTGATTCGATGCTGGTTGGTGGGGGCAGTGTACGTCCCCCCAAAAAAGCCAACTTTGCTGGAATTGTTGACCTGACTGGCATAAGTGAACTTGTTACCTCTTGATCGAGGCGTATTGTCTGATTATCCAGTAAAACACATCCCATATTGATACCCGGAGAAGTATACGAGATGTTCGAACCCCCAAGAGTAGCCGTATACCCATAGTGATACTCCACAATAAAACGTTTTGCAGCTTGCAACTTGGTTACTTCCTGCCTCGATTTACACCGAAGCATATCCGGCTTAGAAACCAAGCCACTATTATGCCTATTAATAGTTTGCGGGACACAGAACACTCCGATATTCAGAGATGTGGTGATACTGAGGCTCCATCTGGAAACTTTTAAACACAGCCTTAACTAGTTCATCCCATCACAAAATCACAAAATCTAAAACCCAATCAAAGTTATTAAGATGCTTTGAAGAACTGAGACTAATTTCTAACTGCAAAACACGCAAAAGTTTCTTCCGCGTAAATTGTGCAACATGGGCTGGTGCAATAGCCTTGGCGTACACTGGAGGCATTGGAGAAGATGTGAAGAAATCAAAGGGCAGAGTGAACTCAGCCGTGAACAGAGTTGATCTGAGATTCAGTTAGGCTGCGAATTCGGATGGGCTCACCTAATTGAAGGTACAGTAGTCTGCCGATTCAACGGAGGAAAGCTATAGTTGAAAGTGTACGATTGTAGCAACTTCCTTGAACTCTAAGAGCTGCTTCGAATCTTCTAGAGAGAGAATTACTAGCACTTCAAGTCGTTTGTTTCAGGCCTGCTGAGGCTGAGTGGAGTACCCTTTGTTGAACCTTGCTGCACTGCCTAGCATTTTATCTTCGATCTCGGATCGACGCAATGTGTATCACAATAAGACTGTCTACGGCGCAATATGGCACCTTCCGAAAGGTGCTGGCAAGAAGAAGATCAAGAAGATAAGATTTATGTTTAATATAAATAAAGGCTGGCCCCGAGAGAAGAAGAGTGTTCTTCAACTATTAGTATTCAACAACTACACCAGGCTTTCACTAACTCACTATGAATCTTGATACAATTTCTCCTTGGACTGCGACGTCCATTCCGTCTCTGACAACGCTAAGCTCCATCTCAACAGGCACTTTGTCTGCTGTCCGAGCAACGCTTTCGAGCGTAGTATCTCAGGCTGCTACTGAAACTAACACTGCCAAGTTGAGTTCACTTGCTAGTATTGCCAGAGGTGCCCAGGCAACTCTCACAATCATTAGCGCAGAAAAAGTGATCGCTACAGCCACCGATTCCTCAGTATTAAGTGCTGCTACGCTGGCCTGGTTTGATGCGACGCTCAACTTGACTGATCTTGAATCCACCCTGAAGACGTATCTAGGTGCCCCGAACTACATCTATTTCGTTGTCTACTTGCTCACTTTCTTTTACACTTTGGGTATGTGTGTTAAGTCTCGCTACCATTGGTATAACATCACCTTTCTTATTGGGTTGGGATTGGAGCTTGTTGGATTTATTGGAAGAGTACTTCTTGTTAAGACGCCAGACAATACAACTTACTTCATAATGCAGTATGCTCCACTCACCATAGCTCCTGCTTTCTTAATGGGTGGTATATACTTCTTGTTTGCCCAGCTTGTTGTCATACACGGGCGCCAGTTCAGTTATTTGAAACCTATGTGGTACTCCTATTTTTTCATTGCCAGTGACATTATTTCCATTATGATCCAAGCAGGCGGTGGGTCCAGTGCCTCGTCTTCAACTACTAGTGCTAGCTCCACTGCATTGGGAACCAACCTAATGATTGCAGGTATAGTGTTTCAGGTTGTTGCAATGACTGTTTTCTTGTTCTTTTGGTTTGATTTCTTAGTCAAAGTTTACTTTAAGTACAGCTACCAAACTGCTTCCAGGATTCGTGCCACCCCAATTACTTTCCTCAAGATGTTGTTTAATGTGCCTAGTATTCGTCAGTATAGGTTTGAATTGGAACAGGAGTACAACCCCCAATTTGCTGACGTCCGTCAAAGAAGGTTGTTTCTGTACTTCCCAATGGCTATTACAATCTCTGTATTGGCGATTTACATCAGATGTGTGTACAGAGTGGTTGAGTTGGCTCAAGGATTCGATGGATATTTGTTTAATCATGAAGTGTACTTGATGGTTTTGGATGCATTGATGGTATCGATTGCCGCAATTATGTTCGTTCCGTTCCATCCTTTCTGGGCATTAGGATCGCTGAACGTTATCAGATTGGCTACGATCAAGAAGAATAAGGATGCAGTTGTGGGTGAGAAACCAAGACTGGCCAGCGACGAAGAAAGCCTATTTATTTCCTAGGTGAGAGAAACTGCTAGTTTTACAAGATTTTCGAAATCTGAGGGTGCTTTGAACCCGACCTGGCTGTTTGTGGTGCTGTGCAACACATTAGTGATCACTTCAGGTGGTCTTCCAAATTTTGGGAAGAAATACGAAGTGGTGCTGGTAGTGTTCTGGAAGGGAATTACTTGAAAGAAGATAGTTGTATACTGGATGTGTTGTTTACTAGTTTTCGCTATTCTTAGGGCCTAGATAGTTTACTTCAAGATTTATAAATACAAGAGGCTGTGTAGCAAGGCTGTTCACCACATGATCGCCATGATGTAGATTGCTTTGTACAAAGTATCAAGGCTATGGTTGGATACGCTGGTTAAGGTGGGGGCTACTCTCCTATAAGCTGTATCACGTGACACAAGTTGACAGGCACAAGGCTGGTGAACTACGCCACTAGCCCCTGCCGTACACAAACATGACGTAGATATAGGAGACTATTGGAGATAGGCCAGGCTGAGCCTCCTGCTAATCTGCGAGATTACGATACGAGTTGTATCGAAACACGTTAGTAGACCAGAGAGACAGCATTAACAGGTTGATGTGTTTTCGCACGCCAAAACCGTCTAAATCCATAACGGGCAGCGCTGCATGTCTTAGTCAGCAATGCGGAAAGTGTATCCGAGATAGTTCTATAAATATCCGAAAGCAAAGACCCGAATTCGGTGTCCTGGAAGAGCACCAGCTGGTCTTGAGAACGATGGAGTGTTCAGTAGAAGGACGTCAAACAGGGTGTGCAAGCCACCATCTTCCAGGTGATCTGTGCGACTTTCAGGCTTAAAAGACGGCTGTAGGCAAATATCTTCGGACAAATACGAAGTTCCGCTAGCCTCACAGGGTAAACAAGTAGTAGCCACATCCACCCAGCCTGCTCTGCCCCTGGAGGCTGTTTACGAAGTCTCACAACAGGGGACTCCGCCATCAAGCCTCACATTCCTATTAATAGCAGGGCATGGTTTCAAGCTTCGAAGACATTCCAATTCGAAGACATTGGAGGCAAAATTGGACTTCCTTCGGACCCCACCTCCAACGTAGACCTAGCACTGTAAACCGCTTGCCTCAGAGACGACTTGTCCACTCGTGCTGGACGTGTGGCGCTGTTCACCGCCAGCTGCTCTTCGTATCGAGATGAGAGAACATATATCTGGTACAAACGAGTTCCATCACAAAGGGAGAAATATTATCTTCGGAAACTGGAATTCAAGCGAAGGTTCCAGTACAAACCGTAATACGGAGAAGAACGCGTTATCATGCTTGCACTTACGCAAACGATAGGTGCATGGCTGGAGGTGGTTGCTAAGGCTGAGCGAAGGGTATACTCTTGGCACTCTGTGGGCTCCACGACGCTAGGAGACACTTAAGGTTTGAAAGAACGTTGTTGAACCCACAAAGTTGGAGCCCGTTTGTCTCGGTTCTTGCTTGCCAGTCGTACTAGGGATGTCTTGCTCTGGAGCAGCGATCCAACGGTTGTTGTTGGAAGAAAGGGCGACGTCAGTGTGGATCACCAGCCTGTCCAGTGAGCCCTTGGCTGAGACTGCAAAGATTGCACCAAACCTAACTCACACAAGCACAGGATTAACCAACACAGTGCTTGAGGCTGAGCGGGGAGTCTTTGTGCTCCATAAGTTAACAGACGCTTATTAAGATTTCCCTTACTGGTGGCCCCAAGAATTCCACAATAGTGCCACTAGGGCACAATGTATGGCTCGAAGGCACAATATAGGGCGTCCAGGAGACTTGCAGGTAGTCGGTACTCCCCAGTGCACGGAGAAGATAGGCGGTTTTAGCCAGTGCATCGACCTGTGTTTTTACTATAAATCGGGTCTGATTCCGAGGGAATCCATCGCTGCTTGATTTTGTTCTATTACATCACTATAGTCCAGCCAAAGCTTCACAATGAACTTTGAGACTCTTTCCTCTTGGACAGCCACGTCTGTCCCGTCCCAGACGACGCTAACGATCGTGGCGACAGACCATGCATCTTACTTGAAGGCAGCTGTCTCCAGTGTGCTTGCACAGGCTGCTACTGAAACGAATACTGCCAAATTGATCTCTCTTGCCGAGATATATAGAGGTGCTGAGGCATCTCTTACAATTATCAGTGCAGAGGAAGTCATTGCTACAGCCACAGACTCGTCCGTATTGAGTGCTGCCACACTGGCTTGGTTCGATGCTACACTTAACTTGGCCGACTACAACGGTACGGATACCTACCAAGCAGCTCCGAACTATATTTATTTAGTCGTTTTTGCATTGACCTTCTTCTACACGGTAGCAATGTGTGTTAAATCACGCTACCACTGGTATAACATCACCTTTTTCATCGGCTTGGGCTTGGAGTTTATTGGTTTCATTGGACGTGTGCTTCTTGTCAAGCTGCCGAACAACAACAACTACTTCTTGGTGCAATACGTACCGCTCACAATTGCCCCGGCTTTTCTAATGGGTGGTATATATTTCTTGTTTGCCCAGGTGGTGGTAATACACGGTCGTCAATATAGTGTCTTGAAACCGATGTGGTATTCCTACTTTTTCATTGCTACCGACGTTGTCTCGATCCTTATACAAGCGGGTGGTGGTGCAAGTGCTTCCTTGGCATCCGATAACGGAACGAGCGCGAAGCCAGGAACTAACACTATGATTGCTGGTATTAGTTTCCAGGTCGTGGCGATGACTGTCTTCATATACTTCTGGATTGATTGCTTGAGCAGACTTTACTTCAAACACAGCTCTGGTACCGCTTCTAACGTGCGTGCCACTCCAGCTAACTTCTTCAAGATGATGTTCAATCGCAAGTCTCTCCACCAGTACAGACTGGAGTTGGAAGAGCACTACAACCCACAGTTTGCATCAGTACGTCAAAGAAAGTTGTTTCCATACTTCCCGTTGGCGATTTCTATTGCAGTGTTGGCTATCTACATCAGATGTATCTACAGAGTGGTCGAGTTGGCTCAAGGGTTCGACGGATTTTTATTCAACCACGAAGTGTTTTTGATGGTGTTGGACGCTTTCATGATCTCTATTGCTGCAATTGTCTTTGTTCCGTTCCATCCTTTGTGGGTGTTAGGATCGCAGAACGTTATCAGATTGGCTACGATCAAGAAGAATAAGGACGAAGCTGAGGTAGTAGTGGAAGAGAAGCCACAGAGCTCGGAAGAAAGCTTATTTGCTGCTTAGGCGAGGAAGTGCCTTGGAACTTGCTACTTTTGCTAAATTTAGCGGAATTTTCATGGGGTTTTCAACCTGATCTAGTTGTCGGTGATATCGTGCAGCTCATTGGAGGTCACTTTAGGATCGCCTGGCAGGTTACTGGTAGAAAGACTAAGTGGTGGTTTTGCACTGGAAGTGCACACTTGAAAGAAGTTAGTGGATGTATACTAATATATTATTTACCAGTTTTCGATATTGTCAATATCTGGTAGTTCACTTCAGGATTTATAAATATATGAGGCTGTGTAGCGAGGCTGTTCACCAGATGATACTCAATGCAATTGACGTTGTTTAAAGTATCAAGGCTATCGTTCTTTGGGAAGGCAGGTATTCTCAAATAAGCAGTAGCACGTGACTCATAGTGAACCATTGCAAGTTTGATCAAAAGCTGTGCTAGGCCCTGTGATACGTGAATATGACGTAGCTATGAGAGGTACGAACAGGCTGAGCAGTATATTAGTCAGAAAACTATACTATCGTACTAACTTGGAAGAATTGATAGTTCTGCCTATCTAAGCTTTGCGGAGACAGTTCCAAGATGGAGGAGGCATTTAATAGCAGCATTCACTCTGGTGCTTGAACACCCTTTCTTGCCAATTTCAAAGCGGTGGATGTCCTCTGGAAGAGTGCTCCAAAGGTTCTTTCTGAAGAACAGGCCACAAATCGCCTAGCAATCTAATGAGCTCTAGATGAAATTGCAGAGGTTGCACCAAACTTCTCTCATTCAAGCACAGGATTGACCAACGCTGCTTGAGGCTGAATGGGGAGTCTTTGTGCCCATAGTAGGCTGTGGCTTATAAAGATCTTCCCTACTCCAAGAATTCCACAAGAGTGCTCTTAAGCTGAGTGAAGGACTTTGTGGTCCCGATTACAGTCGCTTCTAAAGATTTTCCAGAATGGAAGTCATAGAGCAGCACAAGGAATGCCCTATAGGGCACGCTGTATGACTTGAAAGCACTCAACAAAGGGAGAAGATACATGGCTTAAGCCATTCTATCGACGTCTGTTCTTACTATAAAATGGGTCTGTTTGCCGGTGAATATATCATTGTTTGTTCACCTCATACATAAGGACTCTCAATGAACTTTGAGACTATTCCATCTTGGACAGCCACGCCTGTTCCGTCACTGACGACGCTAACATCCGTCACCTCTAACCATGCATATTCCTTGAAGGCAGCTGTCTCCAGTGTGCTTGCGCAGGCTGCTACTGAACCCAATACTGCCAAATTAGTCTCTCTTGAAAAGGTGTCTCGAGGTGCTGAGGCATCTCTTACAATTATCAGTGCAGAGGAAGTCATTGCTACAGCCACAGACTCGTCCGTATTGAGTGCTGCCACACTGGCTTGGTTCGATGCTACACTTATCTTGGCCGAATACAATAGCACGGAAACCTACCACGCAGCTCCGAACTATATTTACTTAGTAGTGTTTGGATTGACCTTCTTCTACAATATAGCTATGTGTGTTAAATCACGCTACCACTGGTATAACATCACCTTTTTCATCGGCTTGGACTTGGAGTTTATTGGTTTCATTGGACGTGTTCTTCTTGTTAAGCTGCCTGATAGCAGGACCTACTTTTTGATGCAATACGTACCGCTTACAATCGGTCCCGCTCTTTTAATGGGTGGTATATACTTCTTGTTTGCCCAGATGGTAGTGATTCATGGTCGTCAATATAGTCTCTTGAAACCGATGTGGTACTCCTACTTTTTCATGTCTACTGATGCTATCTCGATCCTTATCCAAGCAGGTGGTGGTGCCAAGGCTTCATTGGCAAGAGACAACGGAACAAATCCAAAGCCAGGAACTCATACGATGACCGCAGGTATCAGTTTACAGGTTGCAGCTATGACTTTGTTCATGTACTTTTGGATCGACTTTTTGAGCAGACTTTACTTCAAACACAGCTCTGGTACCGCTTTTAACGTGCGTGCCACTCCAGCTAACTTCTTCAAGATGATGTTCAATCGCAAGTCTCTCCACCAGTACAGACTGGAGTTGGAAGAGCACTACAACCCACAGTTTGCATCAGTACGTCAAAGAAAGTTGTTTCCATACTTCCCGTTGGCGATTTCTATTGCAGTGTTGGCTATCTACATCAGATGTATCTACAGAGTGGTCGAGTTGGCTCAAGGGTTCGACGGATTTTTATTCAACCACGAAGTGTTTTTGATGGTGTTGGACGCTTTCATGATCTCTATTGCTGCAATTGTCTTTGTTCCGTTCCATCCTTTGTGGGTGTTAGGATCGCAGAACGTTATCAGATTGGCTACGATCAAGAAGAATAAGGACGAAGTTGCAGTGGTTGAAGAGAAGTCACAGAGCTGGGAAGAAAGCTTATACGCTGCTTAGCTAAGTATTGCGTACGTTTTGTATAGTCTTCATAACACTGTCAAAAATAGTAAGTGCACATGACATAGATCTCAGGGGACAGAGCCCATGATGTTATGTGAATAAGCACCCTTACGTCACGCCTTCATCATCAAGCAGCAACAGCCATAGGAACGTTGCGAATTTCAATGTTCGAGAGGTTTCCATATGATTGCTGTTGAGACATGCCACTAACGTTTTTCTTTTAAGTTTAGCTTGCTATAGAAGTGTGCTGACTCCAATACCGAAGTCCGTAGCAATTGAGACTCAGCATGGACGAGTGACACGTATATAAATACGGGGATGCTTCTCACTAACTTACTTTCTGTTCATTTCACTATAAGAAACAACTAAGATGATTCGCCAAGTATCAATGAAACAAACTGCTATAATAAGGTCCGTGGCTAACAGCGGAGCTGGACCAACCATAAACAGAAATGCTACGTCCATACTCAACCAGAGAGCCAAAATGCACTCGCTGAATACTCTTCAATACAGTGTAGTTGAAAGCGCCAAAGAGGCATTGAAGACTGCTAACAAGAAGGTTGGAGAGTTTGCAGCCAGTGGTATGGAAACTGTGGAACACGTGCATCCAGTAGAAACAATTGCCAATGCTGCTAGTGCTGTGAACAAGAAAGCTGGAGAAGTTCTTGCTAGTGGAATGGAGGCTGCTGAAACTGCAAAGCCAGCAGAGACCTTATCGAAGGCTGCTGATGCTGCAAAGGACAAAACAGCCGAGGCTTTGAAGTCTGCTTCGAAGACTGTTGAAAACGCTGATCCAAAGAAGCAAGCCACTGACGCTGCTGCAAATGCCAAATCTGCTGCAGAAGATGCCGTGGAAGGAGCCCAGAGTAGGGTCAAGGACGTCAAGGAAGCTGCTGGAGATGTCGTAGACTCAGCTAAGCAGAAGGCTGATGAAGTTAGGCAGGCCGCAGAAAACATCTCTGACCCGGACCTATCGGAAGAGAGGAATAGAGCTCGTGAGAACTATAAAGGCTATGCTAGCTTGCAGGATAAGGGTGCCAAAGTTGAGGAGGAGCAGAACAGACCTGATGATGGTATATAAGTGGTTTAGTAAGTAAAGAGTGAATATAGGTGAAAGATTTCAAGTAATTTGTAAAGACGGAGGATCTGGTCCAAGTGTAGTGATGTGAAATGCTGATCGTTATCCAAGGGAGATCGTGCATTACTGGTGGGTATCCAATATCATGTACTTTGAGTTCTCCGTACGGTGAGATTCTTCGTATTTGAGAACCCGGACCCTTTTTGCACCCAAACAAACTTAAGGTGGAAGTATGGTTCCCTTTGAAGTACTTCTAAACTAACCACACCTTGCTTGGGAAAGCTACAACAATACTGAAACATCTCCACAATTAAATTATATTTTCATTATATCGATTTATGATCTCATCCTTGGTATTTCTGGAATTCTCCAACACTTATGTCTTTGTGCGCCTCGACCTTCGGTACGGCTATTGCTGCTGCAGCTGCCGCCTGTTCTGTTGGTACAGCTGGTTGTATTTGTTTCTCTGCCCGCCTCTCTATCACCTGCAAAAAGTTCGAAGGAACGTAGCCCATCTTTCCCAGTCTCAGTCTAACCTTCCACCATTTGCTTTCGTTGCCCATAGGGTCTAACTTCGATAAAATAGCAACTAGTTCACCAGTCTTTAATTCGATCTCCATGGTTGGGTTTTCTGGATTGAATTCATAGAGAGCCTTTGCAAACTGAAGGTTGGATGGGTCTACTCCACCGTTAGCTCCCATAGGCATGCCACCAGGGCCCATAGCGCCACCAGGGCCCATTAGCTGCTGTTGCTTTCTCTGATTTTGCTCATTTAATTTCTGTATGGCCTTGCTTAACAAGTATGGGAACCCGATTGATGCAGCCAAGAATAACAAAAGAGGTTTGAGGGAGATTCTTGGTCTCTTGTTTGATTGTTGTCTCTTCAAGTTCTCCTCGAGTTTCAACTGAGTGGTTTCAAACTTGGCGAATTCCTTCACATTAAGGCCATAGTTGTACGTTTTGCCTGTAATTTTGTAAAATATGCTTTTCACAAATTTGATTAATGCAAAGATCCCAAGGAGCGATCCGAGGGCGTTTTTCAAATTGCCAAATTGCTCTGCAAGTGAGACCATAGTGAAAAATGATGAGTGTGTAGCCATATACGTTGCCTCCAACATCTGGGCAAATCCCCCAACGGCACCGATTATGGATTCTATGAGTTGAAATGTGGCCTGGGTACCTTCTCCAAATGCTCCACCTTGTCCTCCCATCATGCCTGGTTGACCGTACATTCCACCACCCATGCCGTATCCTCCCATACCTCCTCCATATCCTCCCATACTGCTACCGTACATCAGCGAACCGTAACCACCGCTTCCGTATCCTCCCATACCACTTCCGTACATCAGAGAACCGTATCCACCGTAGCTGCTGCCATAACTTCCCATACCACCCATGCCTCCCATTCCTCCCATACCACTACCATACATCAGTGATCCAGTGGCACCGTAGCCCGAACCCATACTGTTGCCGTAACGGGACCCATACGAGCCTGCTCCATATGGACTAGAGCTCGCCATCGAGTTCAAATCAGATGCTAGAGGAGCTGGAAGTTCTGGAGCACCTGTTGCACCTGCGGTCTGTGCCGATATACCTGCAGTTCCCGAAGCCTCTGCTGCTGCTGCTGCCGAAGTGCCCGAAGCTACTTCCCAAGGTTTAGTTCTAGGAATCGACATGTCTGTTGTCTTAGTTGTAGTACATGAGCTATACTTTTTGCTGTTTTTTCTTTGGTAAAGTCAAACTCAAGCCGAAGCCAAATTAAAAGACAATCCGCACGTGACGCGGGGAAATCCATAAAGACCAGATGCAATATGATTTCCTCGGTATGTCGTTTGAAGCCATCCAGAGGAGCTGGAGCCGATTTACGAGCAATGTCGTCGACACGGCCTTCAACAAGAAGAGTGGTTGTTCTTGAGCGGTACGGTGTGTGAACAGAGTTGGAGAATTGGTGCCGGTGCTGGCATTTGGTGTGTGAGACATTAGCCGGAGATGATCCGATGCAATTTCACAAGACGAAACTTTATAAGAGACCCCACAATGGATGTGGATTTGCAGCCTGCAGCCATATTGGGTGTGATAAGGTGTGCGGAGTGGAGAGTGCAGAGTTGGAAGGTTTGAAGCGGGCAGCGAAGAAGCTTGTTCGATCTGGCGATGTACTTGGGCCAGAAAGGTTTAGATATGGAGGAGGATCAGTCTTGAAAATTTTGGAGTGGAGCATGGTTTCGGTGTGGAGAAAGCTTTAGGCGTGGATAATGGTTTAGGCGTGGTTAGAGGATCTAATTATGCGCAAGTCTCTAAATGTGAAGCAAACGTTGTATCATTTACTTAGATAAGATCTCAATGAAAGCCTTCGTCTGAGTTCTGAAGGATGATTTAGAATAGTATGAAAAATCCTGCTACAAGTTCTCATCTTACATCTACCAATCTTGAATAAGAATCATTTTAGTTATACATGGAAGAGCGGTGTGCTCTTCCCGGAAGCAACCTAACAAGTTACCTTTCAAATTTTATATAATAGCCAAATAGCTGAATAGATCAATTGTCTAACCATGACACTATCATGGTAAAGGCTCCAGGGAACTACTTAATCTGTTCAAATGCAAATAGACATCAGTACCGTATCCCTCCATCGAAATCAACTTCAAATCACCTCCGAAATATTGAGCATAGAGTCTCAGAATGGGCAAACCATACCCAAAACCTGCCATTGGGGCTCTAAAGGAGTGGTTCTGGTCTGCGTCTAGCACGGGGGTTTCACTCACGGTAGTGTACAAATAAGTCCAGATCAACGGGATTTCACTACGTGGGATTCCACCACCTTCGTCACTAATTTTGATTGCAATATCCTCCGTACCTTCCGAGATAATCACCTTGATAGGTGGGAACTTGAGGTCGTTAATGTCAATATCTTTTTCCTTCAAGTTAGGGTCGGCAGCCAACATATCCTGCTTTAATCTTGGCATGTGTGATTCGATGGTTGCTCTAAGGGAGTTCTTTAATGTTTCAAAAAGCATGTGGATCAAGTGACCGGGCACGTACATGAAACTTATTTCGTTCAGAGGAGCAATCAATTGGATTTCAGGCGCCTCGAATAATCCATAGTACTCTTCGCAGATGTACTTGGCGGTGTCGATTGCATCCTGTGCAATCTCACCCACGTTACAGTCGGTACAGATGACTCCAACATAGTTGCTCTTTGTAGAAGAAGGCCTCGATCCCTTGAATAGAGTCAGTAACCTTTGCTTTGTAGGCGATGCCTGAGCCATATTGAGAGCCACCTGTTGTCCGATCAACATCCGGATACCAATACGAGACATGTAGAAGCGATCCAAGAAGGTTTGGATCTGCAGATTCACAAAGTAGGTCTTAGTAGTGCTCTTCCATTCCTGGACTCCCTGAGCCATTGTGGCTACTGTTGCATCGTGACGTTTCTTTATCTTGGTGAGCGCATCGAACACCGTCTTGTTGTAGTCGTAAACTTCCTTTGGCCACACAATGTTGGTCAGACAAGGGGTATAGTAGAACTTTCCGAAGGTAGGACTCTCTTCGCGGCTGCTGGGGTTGCCCAGGCGGTGCTGCTTGTGGTGTCTAACGAGTATACCATCGTCCGAGAAATAGTTGTGAACTGCGGGGCTGGAGGATTCGATTTTGGCGATATTGTCGGTGACCTTTTCGGGAGCATTAGCACCATCGATGCTAGCTTCTGGACCAGGCATGCTATTTGTTCCACTAGTTCCGTTTGTGCCGTTTGTTCCATTTCCTGCTTGGTTGCTCAACAACTTCTTCAAGTCGTCGGAGATCTCTGGTTTGGGCAACTCTCTCAATTCCTGGAAGGATTGTGCGTACCAATCGCGGACCTTCTTCGTCAGGGGCATGTCTGCTAGTCCCAAGGGGGCCTCCTCCAAGTCCTTGACTTTCAAGGCCAATCTCATGGGCAATTCCTCGACGATAAACTGCGAGGCCAAGAAGATGGACCCTGGGCTTGGATTAGGACCAAACTGGACCATCAGGCGGAGTGATATGGACGTTTGTTTGTACAGGGCATACCTGAGTATTTGCGACCTCAACGCTGGTGTTAGTTCCCAGCCTGCCATTGTAATGATGAAGGTGCACTATTCGATAAGTTTTTTGATAAACCCCAGAAACGAAGCTTGTATAGGCAATTTTTCCACGTGAATTTGGACGATCGATACCAGAAGGAACAGGCGAAGCTCCGGAGTAGTGAGAAGGGCAGCAGACAAGAGTTGACGGAACCGGTCACGAGACAAGTAGAAATAAGCGGTGGCGACGTTTGAGCGAGAACCGACAAGGACGAACGGGCCCAATCAAGGGCCTGTATTGGGAGGTAAATAACACGGTGTGAGTCGTGCCCGGAATTCGTTGAGGTCATCTTTTGTGTTGTCCAGTGAGCATTTAACACCGACCGAGCTGTTTAGAGTGAGAGCAGCAGATCAGACGATTTAGGTAGAGGAAGCTAGTGGAAGCGCACACAGATGGTGGCGGTGAAGAAACTGGACAGCTGGAGGAAAACTGGACGGAATCCGGATGGAAACTGGTGGAAAACCGGCATTACGGCTAGTCTGGTGCTGGAACTGGCTTGGACTGGATAGAGCAGCTCAAATAAGCTTTGGCCCGTACCAATGGAAAAATTGTTGGATGATTTGGTGATGATCAGTGAGCGAAAAGCACGAAACGGTAGTACGCAAGAATTGGGCCACTTGCAAGAAGTAGACAAATGGAGTAGAGCCGGTTGGAGAAAGTGAAAAATTAGCAGAAATGAGTCAGGCCAAGGGTCAGCAGTGGCTGCCCACGTAGTCCGCACGTAGCTGAGGATAAAACGGATGATCAGAAAAGTTTTCTCTCTTCTCCAGACGGCGAAATCCTCGGTACAATCTTAATCCAAGGTGCTTCAACCAGGCACCACCAGTAGCTGTTTAGGTGCAATTTGCTCACCACGTAGGGCCAAAAAACCGACACCGAAAAATTTCACCTCATCTGCTCAAGGTTGAGCCAAAACCGTGACCGTGGTTCGGATGTGAACGTCCATACGCAGCAGGAGCGTGGCAACTACGAATGGCAGAGTGCTGGATAACCTTGGGAAGGACCTCCGAGCACCTACAGTGCACCCTGCGCGGCCAATAGGAAAGGTTGGAGACACACAACCGCACAGGTCAAGAATCAGCTCAGAGTATGGGGAAACGTGGTGGTCCCCTGACTGCAAATTACTACGGGCCCAAGGACAGATGGAACTTCTCCAGAGCCTCCGGATAAGAGGCAAAGCAAAAAGGCTCGAGATTCTGCTCAGGGAAGGCACAAAAGCACGTCGCCAAAGACGAATTAAGGTTCACGGCCAATCAGAAGCAGCGAAAGCGAAGAAGAGATGTACAAAATCTAATCACACCAGTTGTGAACAATGGGCATGAGGTATTCTTGCTACGGTGAATCATGCCTACGTAATGGGCGAGTCCCGTTTCCCCGGAATGACTCAATAGAAACGTCAAACGTGTGGAGAGACTATAAAAGTGACCCCAGATGCCCACTGATTTCCCCAGTCTCTTTCTCCATTACATTACAAACACTACAAACACTACAAAATGGCCAAAATCTTCAACATATCCACCTTCAAGACTGCTTCGCGTTGTTGGATCCCAGCAAACCAGACCTTGAAGTCCTCTCTTCCTAGACACTTCTCGTCGCAGCAAAGATGCGTGAACTTCAACAACATTGGCGAAGCCAACTTGGTATCAAACGACGGCATATTCGCTTCTGGAGCATCCAGTGGACCAGAGAGATCCAACGATGAGCACTACGAGCCAACCGTGCACTCCAGCGAGGACTTCCACACCCCGGGTCCTGTGAACAAGGCATAGAAAATCTTAGGAAAACACTCCTGCTAGCTAGCTACAACCCGTGCCTAGTGCACCCATCTTCAGTTCTTTATAACATATTTGCATTTACGGTTAATGAATATCACCTTTTAGTGAAACAGTGTAGTTCAAGTAGAATGAGAGTAGTGAGGCATTACTGTCTTCGTTTTAGGTGGATTTGGATCTCGGAACTTTTCATAAATTAGGAGCGAGTCTATTTTTCACAAGCTGATCTGGTGGTGTTACCACTCCCCTGAAGCACTAGCTTTCACTGCTATTGTCGATCATTGTGAAACGTCAAACTCTAATTCAAACAAAGCTCACACTTGCTGGTGGCCACACACTCAAAACTCGACCAGTGTCTTATCAAGCCTCTGTTCTTATCAATCCTCCATTCGTTCAAGCTTATCTCACCCTTATCTTGATGCTTATCTTGCAATTGCCACTTCCCCCTTCACACTATTCCTTGAATAGGACACTTCCCCTTGAGCGTAGTGACCCCCCCTGGTGCCATGTGGTGAACCCCGAGTCTCTTCCACGTCGCCGACCCCCTGCCACCATCCCCATCTGTTCTTTTCATCTCCCACCTCAACACCCCTCAGCATCTCCTCTTAACACTCAAGTGCTCAATTGCGTCAATGAAGTGACCCCCAGACCCCCTACCATCGCAATTTACGTCAGCTTGCTTTCCTTCAGCTGCTTTTGCACTACCAGTGAACAGCGTCCGTAATTGCCGTTTCTATGGCTGATCGTGGTTGATTACGAATCGTGCCACAGTGGATCGTGTTTGAGAAAAAATGAAGTCTCCAGAAATGTGAATAGTCAGCAACGGTATCGAAAGATAAGATAAGCGACATTGGCTGAAAGCATAGCAATCTTCGTCTAGAACCAAAGAACCGCTTTCCAAACACGTTCCACACGATCCCATGACCTTACTTCGCATTGCTGTTGGGCAATTGTGCTCAACCTCGAACCTCCGCCAGAACGCTGCTGTGGTGAACAAATTGATCGTACGTGCCGTCAAAGAACGTGCACAGGTTCTCTTCTTGCCAGAGGCAACGGACTACTTGGCCAAAGACGCTGCCACGTCCATTGAGTTGGCCAAGACCACACAGGACGATTTCATCTCGTTGGTGAGTCAGAAGCTCAAGGCTCTCAAGAAGGAAGGAAGCTCGTTGTACGTAGCTGTTGGTATCCACACCCCGAACTCCACCGGTGAGAAGGTCAAGAACTGCCAGATTCTACTCGATCCGTCTGGAGAGATCACCCATGAATACGCCAAGATTCACTTGTTTGATGTGGAGATTGCAAACGGTCCAATATTGAAGGAGTCAAATTCGGTGGAAGCAGGCACTACAGTCCTACCACCAATCGATGTATTTGATCCTTTCAAGATAGGCTTTGCCATTTGCTACGATATTCGTTTCCCAACGTTGGCGTTGAAATTGCGCAAATTGGGTGCAAACATCATAACTTTTCCTAGTGCTTTCACGGTCAAAACTGGCGAACTGCATTGGGAGTTGCTTGCCAGAGCAAGGGCAATAGACACACAGAGTTACATTGTCATGGCTGCTCAATGCGGGGAGCACAAGTTGGGTACCGTGGCTGACGAGCGTAAGAAGAGAGTAAGTTACGGAGAGTCGATTGTTGTGTCTCCATGGGGGGATGTTGTTTTGAGGCTCAACAAGCACAGTGACACGCTTACTGTTGATTCCGACGGCGATTACTACGAGTTAGGGGTTGTTGAGTTAGATATAGACAAAGTTGAGGAATTTAGACAGAACATGCCATTGTTGGAGCACACCAAGGCAGTTTGAAATAGAGACTTGAGTTGATTTTTTTTTGCTGTAGCTAGCTCTAGTTGATAACGACAGCATTAGAGATCGGTTGGAAATTGCTCAGGAGATCTACTGGTTATACGTTGGAGTTCTACTTTCTTGTTCACAAAGAAATGGGTAAAAGGTGTCCGGATCCATGATAATCTTGTGCTACTTTCATTCCTCCACCACGGACCACTGATGAGCGATAGCAAAAATCACCTTATCTTTGGTATTTGCCACCACTCAATCAGGAAGGTGGAGAAGTACGGTTAGAATGCTCGCTGAAGAAGCCACCGTGGTGGGAGGGTAGCTTGATCTGCTAACAATCAGTTAGAAAACAATAGTGAGAAGGTAAAGTGGGAAGGTAACCAAATGAGGATTCTTGAACTTTCAGTGGACAACGGAAGTGTGAGAGCAGAAAAGCTTTACTGGTATCGTGGTACTTTGAGAGTCGCTGTATAAGTTTAACAGTGCTGTCTTCAAGAGTACAGCTTAGGGGAGCGTTTTTAGGTGTGCGCTTCTGAGGGCGATGAGCAGGGTGAGTGGCACAAATTGACAGTGGTGAACCGAATTGAACTTAGAGGTGCTCCACAGAGGAACACACAGATGGCTAGACGTGCATTGCTGACACTTGAGAGAATAAAGAGCACTCTTAGACGGAGAACCACCACAACAGTTCCTCAAGGTGCTATGAAATATGAGCAAAGAACCCCTTAAGAAAAACTCCTTAAGAACGCCTGCGATTCCTCTACCACCGTCAATGTTTGTTTTCCAAGAACATGGAACAACTAGCCGTTCCACCACCTAGAGGGTTGTCTGCTATAGTGGTTTCTAGCCATATGTATGACTTATTCGTGGTGTTGTTGTTCGTGCCATAACACTTGCCTTTGGCCTGCGAGGAATTAGTAAAGCAATCTATGGGCTCACATCTCTCAGAAAACTCTCTAACACGCATAGGCCACCAAATATACATCTGCAAATATACGTCCATATAAATATCCATAGTCCTCTATATACGAGCCTCTAAGTACAACACCAGCTCACCAAATCTTGCCAAATCTTGCCAAACCAGAAAATGGTGGCATCTCTTGTGTATCCGGTAAACACTCGCTCGCCAAATGGGTGCAAAATTCTATACGACCAAACATCAACACTCCTAATTCCCAATAATAGTCTGCCACACGGTTTCACGCTCTTCGCGTCTCCTATTGCTCCCCTCACCTCAGCCCAGCCAGCTTCTCCAATTTTATGTCGCACTTCTCCAATTTAATGTCGTTTCTCCAATTTTATGTCGTTTCTCCAACTTTATGTCGCATTCTCCAACTAATGTCGCACTCGAATCACCTCTCTTTTTACCCAGCCTCGCATCAACAATTGGACTTCCCTTTCTTTTAGTACTGTGGAAGATGTTGGACGGTGGAACTCTTTGTCATAAGGATCACAAACACACGGCTTCGCGGTTTTCGCTCGCAACTGTGTCACCGAAGCTGGTCTAGAACGGAAGAACTCAACATGACATTTTCAAGGCGAGGCCCTATCAAGATCGATCAAAATAGGCGTTGCTTGCCACGGTGAAGCTAAACGAGTAAGTCCGTAGCACGAAGATAAGCAGCTGGACCAAACGGTATCCTTGCTCTTAGGATTCGCAGCAACACTCACCAAAAGCCACCTAAGGCTGCGAATCCACAAGCGCAGTCTTGGCTGCCAGCACACCCTCGTTCCAAGCGCAAGCTTCCCCTTCGCTGTTCTTTGTCATCGACTCAATGTGCTCCGAGTACCTTAAAACTTTCCTTTTGTTCAGCCCTATTTTTGGTACCGTTTGGTGTGTCTCCTATACACTTTTGATCGTTCCCCCCCTTCTTCTTTTGTTGAGTCGCAGAACAATTCCCCTCCTCTTTTTGCAATATAAAGCGATACCATATTCCACGAGGTTGGTTAGTCTTTTTCATCTTAAACAGCCATACAATGTTCAGAAATATCTTCCGTGCTGTTTCCAAGAGCTCCACCCAAGCAATGGCCGCCGCGCCAGCCACACGCATTGCTGTGTACCACAACCCTACTTCCAAGGTGTCGACTCAGTTGTTGCTGAAGTTGAACAACTACGCTGGTTTGCCTTGCACTGCCAACGGCAGACCTAGTGCCACCGCCGAATTGGTTTCCAAGTTTGAAATCGATCTCAAGACTTCAAAGCAATTGTCCTTTGCCGACTACCAATTCATCATCGATGAGTGCTTGGACATCCATCCAGACAATAGGCGCATTGCGCTGCTGCTCTTCAAGAATGGCGAATTTACAAAGTACTGCAACTTGCTGCTGCTGGACTTCAATAAGATCTGCAAGGACAACCTGACCAAGTCGTCTCTTATCATCGACTATGGCAACAAGTTGTTGGCAAACGACGAGGCCACTTTTGACAGAATCATGGCTAACTACTTGAGCTGTGGTATCCAACACTCGTCAAACGGTAACATACGCAATATCAGTGAGAACCACGTTATCATCAGTGCTGCAGAGAAACCTCGCCTGGTTGAGTCTGCCTCCGTTGACTATGTCACCGCTGCTGCCGCTGCTGCAAGTGCTGCGGCTGCGGCTTCTTCAAACGAGTTCTACAAGTACACCAACTTGGTTCATCCAAACGTTGCCGAATTTGCAGACTTATTTTAATTTTCATACTACAACTTTCACGAACAGGGGTTCGTTTGGGATCTCATCAAGGCTATAGAAGATGAGTTTAATATTTTAATACTAATAATAACAATAATAACATTAATAATAATTCTTTCCATGAGTCGTAGCTTTGTCGCTGGTATCTTCAGCCCGGTTGAGTCATAGTGGTGGCAAATTAAACTTAAACTACTCCCGTAGCCTGATGCACCCCCATTCACACTGAGTCCAATCAGAGCATGTGCAACGTGCATCGTGGTATAAATGCTCCCAGTTCTGCAGCATATATCCCTGTAAGCTTCACAAACTCTACAATTTGACTCCTTATGGTAAACGTACCTAAAACTAGGAAAACTTTCTGTAAAGGCAAAGAGTGCCGAAAGCACACCACCCATAAAGTCACCCAGTACAAGGCTGGGAAAGCTACCTTGTCTGCTCAAGGCAAGAGAAGATACGATAGAAAGCAAAGGGGATACGGAGGTCAGACCAAGCAGGTGTTTCACAAGAAGGCCAAAACCACAAAGAGGTGGTTTTGAAGTTGGAGTGTGTTGTGTGTAAGACAAAGTCTCAGATGGCCTTGAAGAGGTGCAAGCACTTTGAGTTGGGAGGAGACCGGAAGCAAAAGGGCCAGGCCTTGCAGTTCTAGAATCGTTCTTAGGAGTAGACGTTATGCTTCAAATGGTGAATATTCCGTACTTGAAAGGGATCAACTCACTCTGGCACCCATCAGTTGGTAACGGTTGCGAACCGTCTCTTTGCAGCGTTCTTTTGCAGTATTGCATTGAAAATTTTGTAGCACATTCCCTATTGACATAATGTTTGAATCCAAGTTCTGAGGCCACTGTTGCAGTATATATCCATCTTACAACACTGGAGTGCCATCTATGCGACTTGTGCTCCTTCTCTTAGGTCTGGATGAGATGAGATGAGCTTGGTTAGGCACGGTCGAGTGTGATAACAATCACAAAAATGGTAATAGTGGCCCGTTTAGCTTAGTGGTAGAGCGTTGCACTTGTAATGCAAAGGTCGCTAGTTCAATTCTGGCAGGGGGCACTTTTTTTTACTCGATCGATCTTCAAAGTGAACATTTTAAGGTCTACAAACACACTGGAGCGATGCGGCCTAAACTGTCGACAAAAGGAGTGCATCAGGCTACCGTTTATTTAGTTTTGTATATTTTTATTTTGGTTTCACGAGATCTAGCTACACGAGTATGCTTTTGGCCATTTTTAGACTTGGCCCCATATTTTTAGATCATATTGATTATATGTTTCAAATGCCCATTCTCTTGATCACGTACTGCTGGGCAATAACGCCAAAACTCAAGTCTAAACCATCTCTGATCCAGTCCTTGACCCATTCGCTAGGACTGACAGGATCATCTTCAGGCGCTTCCTCTGCTTCTTCCTTCTCTACTTCTCCATCCTTATTCAACTTCTCCCCGCTTAACCACTTGGCCCACTTCAATGGGAACGCCTGCGTCTTTGTTATTATTGTTATGTCATTGGTTATATCCTTGAGCATAATCGTAAACGAGAAAGATTCCAGGTTGTTGTTTTCAATAAGAATCACCAGTTCTTCCAAACTCTCTTCGGCCGTTTCCAACTTGGTAGTGATTGGTTGGATCGATATAAATATGTTAGACTTGCTTATTTCTTCAATATGCTCTTGTTCAGGTGCTTCCTTTGTGATCCTGGCGTAGTCCTTGATGGAGGATTCCAAATTGGCAAAGCATAATTTCTCTCCGTCAATAACCTTGCCGTAGAACATATTCAAGTTGACCTGAGCGTCTCCAACGTTACGGTGGTTGAAGTTACTGACGTTTACCTTTATTCCACCCTCAACTTGACCCATAACCTTGTTGAAGTTGTTGTACGCCAATTTCTCCAAGTAATTCAACTCGCTTATATCGTAAACTATCAAGACGTTCAACAATTCATCATCTTTGCTGATAAGACCCTGCCTAATCTGATTAGACATTGTGAGCAATATCGAATTGAGCTTAGCCGTAAGGTTCTCCACGTGCTGTTCTGCATCGAGACCTTGTTCGCTTTCCAAGTATTTGTGACGTTGTTGGCTGATCTGGGTGCTTGTTTGGGATGCCAATTGGTATGTTTGCTCTGTCAAGTTCTGAGCATTCAGTGCAATGGTACCCCAGAGCGATGTGACTTTATTGGAGCCTTCGGTGCTCCACCAATTGGTAAGAGAACTAATAGGGTCAATCTCGATCTCGTTTGACTCTTCAGTATCTTCTACCGCTTCCAGTTGTTCGAGTTGTTCGATCTTCTCGATCTTTTCCGAAGCCGAGTCGTCCTTTTCCTGCTTCTTCTTAGGTGCAAACTTTGGCTTAGGAGTGGATGAGTCTGCTTTCTTCTCATGCTGTGCTATCTCGTCCAAGAATTCCAAAAAGTCGTCCTCCTTGTCTGCGGTGCCGGACGAGGTACTGGCGGTGGTGTTGGCGGTGGAACTGCCGGTGGTAGTACCTCCTGCACCCACAGGTTTGGGGGTACCGGGCTTTGAATCCGGTAAAGAGTTGATAAAGTCCAACACTAAGTCGCTGTCTGTCTTGGAACCAGTCATTGAGTTTGAAAGAAATAGTGTCACTTGTTGTTTCAAGGAAGGGGGAACTCAAAAAAAACGTATCTGAACATATTGAATTCAGATCACGTGAGTATTGTGAGTCCCACCTAAAGTGCTAATAACATAGCTAGTTTTGGTCTTCTAGTAGCTATCGCTCTTGCAGGAGGCCATACCTGTATATGGAGATGATCATGTAGTTTGGAAAGAGTTGGTGTTATTAGAGTGCATTTTATGCCACTTTCAGGCCAGTTTGGGGCATTTTTGGGTTCTTGCCTCAAACAGTAGATACCGCAAAGTAACAGCACCCTGGTCAAACTGATTATAGTTTACTCAGAGTAAAGAGGCTCTACTATTTGAATTCTTGTAGTTTCAATATCAGATCTCATATATCACAGGTTGGTGGTTGTTATTGACCCGGACTTCCACCGGATCTGCCTTGAGATTGGCGTATTGTCGCTATACGAGAAAGCAATTTGACGATTTTAAAGCCTTTATGTTCTACGGCTTGCAGACTACTAGTGGTAACTTCCCAAACATTTGGGATACTTCTCTATTACTATTTCTATTTGTATTCGTATGAATGGCCCATTTTTCATAATTGTAGTACTCTCAAAACTCATAGCTACGTAAATCTCAAAAAATGAGCCAAAATTTCACTCGAATAAAACCTGAATAAGCAAGATATAAACAAAGATGCACCCACAACTCGACAGGAATAGATTCCAACCTTGCGAGGTTCTAATGGACGCTCTTGAGGAGTGCCACAGACAAGAATTTCTCAAACAAGTATTGGGAATGTGTAACTTTGAGAAGAATGAGTTGGCCAAGTGCCTCCATCACACCAGAGTTGATGGAACCAAAGACAAGATCAGAGAGAGCAGAGAGAAGCAAAAGAAGTTTGCTGAAATGAGAAAGAAGAACGAGGAGGAAGTATACGGAAAGAATGGGTATTTGAAAAAGATGGTTCAAGATGAAGCCAAAAAGGCTATTGGAAAGGCTGAAGAGTAAGGAAATAATGCCCTTGAAGGAAATACTTCAGTTCCAAAAGGTAGAAGCTTCATCAAAGTGAAGGCTCGATGCCGTATTGACTGGTTGAATGGCAGCCTAGAATGTGTAAGTTCAGCCAGAACTTCGACCAAGAGACTTAAGCAAAGCCAACAATAGTGCTTTGGCACGGTAGACCACGAGAATCCAGTGCTAGGCCTCGTGTCCGACACCAGCACATACTCGACACCACCAAAAAAACTGCAAATAATCACTACGTGAACATTCTTGTACATAATTTATCTTTTTAATAAACGTGGATTTCTAAACTAATCTTGACGAGTTCTTAACACTCTTTTAGTCACCTTATCCTTTGTAACAATATAAACAACAGCACCCCAACCAGACAAAGCATCTCTATCAACGGCATTTAATAAGGCCTGACTGATGGTCTCAAACAAGTCTTCTGGTTCTAAGTCTGGCTCGTAAAGCGATTCACACATACCATACAATTGATCAGCAGCAGTACCACTCACTATAAAATCTTTGGCGAAATCAATGCACCCAATCAAGTCGAATCCACAGATGAATGGTTTGTTTGTCTTTGAGTCTAAACCAGCAACTATAGGGCCTACAAAGTATGGTCCGAATCTCTTTTCGTATAATGTGGAACTCACCAAGTTGGCCAATGTCTTTGGCTCAATTGCTCTTTCTTCTCTCAAGCTGTACAAGTTGTTCTTGAATCTGAATGTTTCAGATAATGTTAAGACGTCGGAAGCTAAACCAGTTAACCCCAAGAAGGTCTTGTCTCCAAACTGGAACACCTTTTCAAAGTTATTGGCCAAGCCTAACGATTGATTTCCCAAACGCAAGTCACAGGCAATCGCTATGCATTCTTTACCGACCATGGCCACGGCAGAACCACCATTTATTGAGCTTGGATCAGACATGTTGTGTATGGAGTGTGATGTAAGCTGTGTGGTGTCTAAACGTTACGGTTGATTTTGGTGGCGATTTGGCAGAAGTTCAAGAAAGTCGTGCGCAGCCCAATATCTCAAACTGTCTTCCAACTCTAACCTGTGAAGCCTAAGAAGCACACAAGTACCACGCCTCAAAATGGTATCAACTACGTCTTTTGCTATTATTATTCATGAAAAATACACTATAAAAGAGAAAACGAACTAAAAGTGGTATAAAAAGTAAACGAAAAGATATAAAACAACATTAGAAATTAAAGAGTGAGGACTGTTTGGGTATTAACTGAGTTTGGGCTTAATTGGCCTTCTCAAGTTCTGCATCCTCTGGCTCTTCTTCTTCCTTGATTGTGCTAGTTGGGAAGTTCTTTGGTACGTCTCTCTTGTCTTCCAAAGGAATAGCACCAGTGGTTTGTAATAACTGGTTTATTGGACTTTCGGTCTCAGAAAAGTTGGACAAGGTGTATGTCTTTGGTGACTTGACAAGGTAGTTTGCCAATGAGTCATCATCCCCTATCGGAGTGTTATATTCAGTTACCTGTTCACCTTCCGTAACAAGTGGCGTTCTTGGCAAGGTTGACTGCTTTTGAGTAGCATCGCTTGCTGGAGAATCAGTGTTTGGTTCAGCAGGCGCTGTGAAATCGTCAGTTTGCAAAGGTGGAACAGGTAATTCCTTATTCACAGATGCTTCCTTGAGTAACGCGGTCAAGTTGTTGATCGATTTAGAAGATTGAAAAGTTGGAATGATCTTTCCAATATCTTTCATGTTGAAAAACAACTTCTTGATTTCTGCCTTGACCAACTTTGTCAATTCGTCATCTTCCTTGTTCACGTGAATGGCATTTCTCAAGTTTGATTCATCATCGCCAAAGTCTGTCTCCAAAATGGCCAATTTATCCTGGTCTTCCAAATCGAATCTCAACTGTAAACCGAAACCCAAGATTATGAGGTAATTCTTGTATTTTGTTAGCTCAACCATATATTCCTGGATCTTGGATTCATAGTTGTTAAGGATTCGAGTGTAGTTGGCAGAATTGTACTGCTTCGCAGGTAATGTATTTGTGAATTTCAATTTCAAGTTGGTGAAATCATTGTATAATTTCTTCAAGTGGTTGTAATAGTTCAATGTCTTGACAAACTGTTTCATCATACCTTCGTGGTTCGCTTGATTGTCTGCTTCGTTGTTTACAACAACGTAATTACTCAAGTAAATACCCTTTGGTAATTGTTCCCACTTCATGATATGTCTCATCTTCTTGAATTGGTCCTTCTTCGCGAGTAAGCCATCTAAGTTTGTCCATCCGTATTCAATAGAAGACATACTTTCTTCCAATGTAGGTATGGCAGTGATCTTTGAGGCCCAGAAGTTACAAGTATTCACGAACTCGAGAGCGATTTCCTTAGTACCTGCTTCAAAAATGAACTTCTTTGGCAGTTTCTTAGAAATCTTTGGGAAAGCCAAAGACCACAAAATGATCTTCTTACTCGAGCTCGAGTTTATTTGTGGTTTTTCCAATTGAGCGAAAGTAGAACATAAGTTATAGTTACCAATGTTCGCGGCATTTTTCAACCAGTTACCGTCACCCACATCTGACTCCAATGCTTCTACATCCAATTCAGAGTTCTCGGAAATTGGCAGCATGTACTTTGGCTTTTGCTTCTTAACATTCTGCTGATGCTTCTTGATTATTTTAGGGTCGAACGAGTACAAGGACAATTCACCCTTTGACACAACAACGAAGTTCTCAACAAACTTGTTCGAAGAGATGGTGGTTGAACTCAGACTGGTATTGGTGTTTTGGCGAGCAGCTGGAGTGTTAGACTTGCTGAAGAATGAGAAGAATCTGTTGGAAGAGGTATTTGTTGGAATTGGAGGGGCCAGACCTTCACTCTGAGCGGAGTTGTCTTGTTGGTCATTGTTCATTACCTTCAATTTCAACAAACCTTCTTTCAAGTATGGAGACCCGTTTAATTCTAGAGTTAAATCGTAATGATCTTGGTAGTCTTCAACATTGAAATCTTCCAATTGTTGGTTTTCACCCTCAGCATAATAGCCGTCAATGTTGTTCAAGTTAACTGTGTCGAGAGATAAAACGGACATTCCATCCTCAGCACCGTAATTGTTTGAGTTTGTTGAATCTCTGGATATAATCAGGGATCTTGACGCTCTCTTGTTCAACGCACCGTGAAGGTGAGCGGAAGCCAGATCAGACTGAACTGCCAGCAGTTGCAGCAGCTGATTAGGCCTGGTTCTGTAAGTTGCGGAGGAAGAGTTTGAGATTCTAGAGGAATTCCCATTGTTGTAGAACTTAGTGTTCTTCTGGTCGGACAATAATGCTCTGGTGAAACCTACTCTGTTGTTCCTGTTTCCGGCAGCACCGTTGTTGTTTGTGGCTGCAGTGTACTGAGAAACAGCCGATGAAGTTGTCAGGGCCATGCGCTTCATAACCAACGATGTTCTTCTATTGTTGGTGCTGTCGGCAGACCAAAGGGAGGTGTTAGACACTTGTCTCGACAATGGGGCAGTGTTATCAAGACCCTGAGATGACCTGTGGTTACCAGAAGTTGGAAGTTCACTTAAGGTGGACTCTTCAGTCTCATCTTTTTCCAACTCCATCGTTTCATCTGATGCCGAAACTCTCTTCTTGGCGGAGATGTGACGGGAAAGTCTACGGGTGTTTGCACTCGCGGATGTGTTGTTCCCATTCGCAGTTGTGGTGAAAGAAGGAGTGTTATTTTTCAAGTGCAACTCATTCTTAGCCAAATCTTCGTAGTAATTGCTCAATTCTCTCTCGATGATGATTTTTTGCTTGATAGACAACTTCTTTGAGGATTTCGAATTGGAGCTAGTTTGGATGAAGGTGGTGAAGGTGTTTTTGATGTAGTCTGTCTGGGAGATGATTGACTTTTTGTTGACCTCCGAGTTGTGCAACGCTGTGTTCAACAAAATCAAACTGTACATGATGATGTAGATCTTCTCAAAGTTCTTTGTGTTGAACAAGTTGTGAGGGTTTTGCTTCAAGTAGGACTTTGTGAAGGAGCTCAAAATACGGTCAATTTCCTGGGACTCACCTTTCAAGTACAATTTGGCGCACAACATTCTTGTTGATTTCAACAAGTTCGCGTCCCAGGAGAAGCAGTCCATGTAGTAGCTTCTGATTCTGGAGGACTCCAAGTCGTTTGCGGCCAAGAATTGGGTGTACTCTTCTGGCTGGATCGAGACAAAGTCCTCTTTGAACAATTTGGACGCGATTTCCTTGTATTCGATTTCCTGGTCCATTGCGGAGGTCTCAGCCGTGACGACGATTTCGTCGCCGTGGGGAGAAGAGACGCTGGAGCGAGTAGCACGCGTCGAGTCTGCCTGCCCCGGCGAAGCCGCGGCTCCATTGGAGGAAGCAGGCTGGCCGGCCACCTTGGGGGGCTCGATGCGGCCATTGTAGGCAGACGCGACCGTTTTCTTGGGGTCGAGCAACTTGGCGTCTGCGGCGATGATCTCGTCTGTGGAAACGGGGTGCTTGCCCTGGAAGGTGTCGTCGACGTCTGTTTTGATGGTGGTGTCATTAATGGTTGTGTGTTCGCTGGTGCTGGAGGCCGGGGACGGGCCGTCGGCGTTGATGTCTGAGGCCGCGACCGTGCTTGCGGCGGAGCTGGGGGCCACCTCGTCGGTGTTACTGTCCATTGGGCCTATATTCGACTGAGCTGTGGTCATGGAGTCTAGTGTACCTACGGAGGACATCAATAACAAAGTGAACAAGAACTGAGCTGGAAGAAAGAAAGACAAACAAAAATCAAATTATATTATGCGAAAACTGGGAACTCGGCTAATTTTTGCTTTAAGTACTGGTTGGTGTTTGTTATATGTATAATTGGTATACGTATGGCTTATCCACGAGTAATGCACACCAAGGTGTCTGAAGAGAGTATGGGCGTGTTTTAACGTGAGAGGAAAAAGAAAAAAAGGCTCTGCATCAATAGAGAACTCACACAAGGTGTTTGAAAGTTTATTGAGTAAGGTCTGGGTACCTGCGAGTACTTTAAATGGGCCATGATTGTGGTGTTTGTGGTGCACGACGCGTGTACAAAGAAAGCCAGAGATGGCCGCTGGTGTGGCAATTTGAGCGAGAGTAACAATGCCAGTACAATGCAAAACAACGAGTTGCACGTCGACGGCCCAGATTATACTCGATTTGGAAGTCGTTGGCAGGCTAAACGATAGATTGGCGGTGGCTAGACTGCATGCCGGGTAGGGGTGCTCTGGGCTGGTGCTTTTGTTGGCTGTAAGGCGTGGAGCTTGATGGACATCGGCGGAGAATGGGGAAGCCGATCGACATCAGAAGAGCAGAAAAGGTACAGGAAGGAGTGGAATTAGCCTTTAGCCGTTTTCCTCCTAGTGCCCGGACCGCGTTGGGTGGCTCTTTGTTTGCCTTTAGTTACATGTGCAACTCGAGCGACTCGTTTGGGGTCGTCTTAGGCTTTACGGTGCCTCTGATTTGGAGAGACTTTTCAGGTGAATATTTTCGGTCGTCAGAGTTCTTTTTTGGGCCACTTTTCAGGATACCAGAGGCCTTCGTCAACTGAGCAGGTGCCTCCAAGGCTATTCTGTATTTCCCCTTGGGGGAAGACGACGAGACACGGTGCACTTTTGCGACGCAACACACGCGGAGGAGTAGCACGAGCAGAACAGCAGAACAGCAGGACAGAAACAGCAGAACAGAAACAGCAGAACAGTAACAGCAGAACAGCAGAACAGCAGAACAGCAGAAGCAGCAGAAGCAGAGCAGCAGAAGCAGCAGAAGCAGAGCAGCAGAAACAGCACGGGCAGAAGCAGCTTTTACAGCTGCACAGGTTGCAGGGTGACGACGGCCTCGTCCAACGTTCCTGTGTTGCCTAATTCATGACCTCAGTGGTGGGGGTTCGCTGTGCTCAGGCCAAATCACTCTCCAGCCGACCCTGTGTCGCTCGCACTGTCAAATTTCGCCTTATGATGAGGTGTGTGCCCATGATATTGGGTATTTTCTACCTGGGCTCATCATCTGTGCAACTAGTTCTCTCTAATCACCTCGTTCCATTGATCACTGGGCTTGCTCGAGAAAATATCGGGCCTTTGCAGTTATTGTGCACTATTGTCTTGGTGTCTAATTTCGCCCATATATACGCCTCAAAAGGTGTACCAAGACTGTGTTCTTGATACAAAGCTTGCGCACGACGGCCGTGGTCCTCTGGCGAATGGGTTGCGAGGATCGTGCTAGCTCCGTGCAACCTTCTTTGACGTGCGGTGCTGCATTTCGCCTTTGGTGGTGGCTTCCACTACAAGCCTACTCGAGGTTCGCTACAGATTCAACAGCCTCGTGAATTCCAAAGTCGCATTGTTTTTGCTGCTACGGTCTGCATTGTCGCTACTCGTTAGCGAGAACCGGTCCGCTAAACTTGTCCTCTTGCTGCCAGAATGCTACGGACGGCCACTCGGTAATCCCCTCTCTTTCTGCGAGTCCATCAGTGCTCCGTTCGCCTTAATTTTGTACTGCTTCTTCCTCCCTTTCTCTCAAATGTCGTTTTCGGTGCGTTTCTAAAGCATTCTCAAATACGAATTTTGGCGGCAAAATAGGAATAGTAAGCTTAGAGACCACCCTCCGCCACTCCAACAACAGCCATGTCTTCCGTTGAATCCACAATTGAAAGCTTGCAGCGCTCGCTAGACTCGGGCCGTCCTATAGACACGTTTCTATTGAACACCGTGCTTCAGAGCGACCACTTCTCCTTGTCGTCGTTGCACTCGTTGATCTCATTGATTAACACCATCCTTTACTCTCCAAAATACCCACTGCTCGACCCAACCGCTGACTTGTTAGAGTTCTTGCCCAAAGTGTTGGCCAAGATTCCCTTCAACGACATCTTTGGCATATACCCAGAACAGTTCATCATCGAGAACTTGTCGCAGATATCTGAAGAAAACCTCCAGATCAATTTGATCATTTTGAAGATCTTGCAATCGAAGATATCAGAACCTGACTGCGTCCACTTCTTGGACAGGACGTCTCTTGTGGCCCTGTTGGTTAACCAGTACCTGACGGTTGAGGAGTTACCACTCAGTGCCGTCAACCAGATCGAGCTGTTGGTTAGGTATTCTTTAAGCCAAGATAGCCTGAACCACCCACCATTCAATTCGGGCTCCCAAATTCAATCCACAACTTTAAAGTCACGATTACTCTCTTATTTCCTCATCCTTGCAGAGTTCAACATTCTTGTTCCACCGCAATACTTCACCTACACTAGAGATGAGATCTTGCTCTACAATGAGGAAGACCCGCTTTTCGCCATTTTGCTTATACAGTTCTACGGAGATTTGTTCACTCTCTCTGATGTGACCCCTGAGTCCACCGCCATCCTAAAAGAGTTAAACACTTTACTTCAGCAAAACGTGGACTTCCTCAGTGTAGAAGTCGCCAATGTCTTCATCAAATTATCCTACGAACAAAAATACTTGCAAATCCTATCCGAGATTGTGACCAAAATTGAAGACTTGCTCGACACTGACGTCATTGCAAGATTGCTCTCTCAGTTGAATCCCCAGCTAATCTACAACATCGAAGTACCTTTAGACGAGTACAACCTCTTGTCCAACAAGCACTTCTCTGCTTTGCTCAACATAATACTGAACCCAGCGCTCTTCCAAAAATACGGTCCCGAATACCTCACCACCTCAAAGTTGACAAACTTGACTTTGGACAAGCTTTACGCAATCCTCTTGGTTGTTTCTAAACATCTGCACACACAAGACTATTTGTTCTCACTGCTCCCACAGGTGATGAACAATCTAATTAACGAAGAGGCTGTGGCTAACCCGGAGTTGTTCAAATTGAAGTTGGACATTGTACGGAACTTGCTAGTATCGGATGCAGACTCATTACAGCCATGGGAGCAGGGCTTGAACTCTAGCTTGCTGAAGTTGCAAAACGGTGACGGAATACCGAGAGTTGCCGTGATCAATCGAGCCGGCTAGTGTAGAACTGTACCCACGCGTGTATTCTTATTTGCTTTTGCCTTAATTGCCCTCCTTGAATAACACCACTTTTCACAAAGAAAACAAACCTTCGCAGACGTAGGAATTCTTCACTGTGCCCAAACAGAAGGCTGCAAATGCTCCAAGTTTGCGAGTACTCACTCAAGTATTCGCCAGATTATTGTACTATTTGCATCCTCACAATGCAAGCAAAAGAGGTGTGCATCGGAACTGACTGTCAGATGACGCTCAAATGTTCAGTGCTTGCATTTTTTTAGTCACAACAATATCTTGTGTACATGTTACCCACGTCAAGCCACCTAAAGTCGGCTCTTGAGAGCTTGTTCCGGGACCAATATGGACATTGAACCAGGATCACTGTGTTGGTGGTGGGAGGCACGCGGCTTGGCTACAAAGAGCACGGTTTGCAACCGACTCTTATGTGCAGGATTTAGTGTGTTTACCAATTATGTCACCCGCTTTGGGTTCGCAGCCAGCCGTAGCTAGCCACGATTCCTGGTGAAAGCCCAGATGTGGAACCGGCCCACGAATTTGTACTTAGTACCAGCTGCATCGCTTGGTGGTGCAAAGGTGTCAGAAGTGCTTCCTGGACCTCATATATATTCGATAAGATCTCCAGTTTGCGTTTATTTGCAAGTACGTATACTTTTTTTCTCCAATTGGTATATTGATATTATACAATGACAGAATACTACGAACCAACGTTGTTGTTCAGGCAGAATGCCATTCGACGCTTCCAGCCTGACTTGTCTCCTATTGCCAGTGTCGAAAGCTTCTCCTCGTATAATAGCTCAGGCTCCAGCTCCTGGTTGCTTCGAAACTCCTCGCCCCAGGATACTCAGGTGTTGAACAAATCTTGCTCTCTTGATAAGCTCAACATCAAATCCAATTACTGGAAAATCCCAGAAAATGACTTCCATATGACTGCAATGAGTGTTACCAATGAGGAAAGCGTGTCTCCTACCCTTGCTTTGGCTAGTGGGGCAAAAGAGTCCAACTTGTTTATTTATGAGTTGGATACTTTGGACAGTTTCCTAGTGCACCACAAGACTATTTCATTGCCTAATATTTACAGTATGAAGTGGGTTCCAGGAGACAGCCGTCTCTTGATGACAGGAAACAACAAGGGGTACGCCCACTTGATTATGGTACCCTCGAAAGATGATGATGAGCTGGAACAGCTGGCAGAGATCTGCAAAAGGTTCAACCACCGCAAGCATTTAAGAAACAAGTCTGATGAAGAGAAATCAGCAAGCATATCGAAAATTGGATTCTCCAACGAAAATGAATTGATATCAATATATTCGCTGAATTTGTTCAACTGGGATGTTCAGCACTCCACCTTGCAAGGCAAACCAAGTCCTATTTCTTTCACATCGATAAGTGGTCTTGTCAATTTTGATACACAGCCAAGAACGTTGAACACCCTAGGAATATGTGGGAAGTTCGGTGCCTCGATGTACGATCTTAGATCGCAAGATACCATGACATTGAAGTACACAAGTACAGCCAACAACATCAAGTTTAATCCTGACGAGTCAAACCAGTTTGCCACAAGCTACTACGATGGTACGGTGAAGTTGTTCGACGTGAGGAATATGGATGAATGTGTGATGCAGCTCCGCGGTCATAAAGACAGAGTCAGTACTATCGAGTGGAATAATGGTGACTTGTTCACGGGAGGAAACGATGGGAACATCATCCATTGGGATTTGACTGAAGAGTATAGTAATCGCAGTGGCGTTGAAGGAGGTATGATCTGCAGCTTGAAAGATGGACTAGATAGTGTGCGTTTCGATCCAAAGTCGAACTCGCTAGCGGACATTGGACTACAAAGACAGTGCGGTACGATATTGCCTGCTTCAAACACGAACATAATATCGATGTGCTCTGTCAAGTGTGAAGACGACTTGAAGATGTTATCTGTGGATGGAAGCTCTTTCTTCGGATTGCACTCTAAGATCTACAACACTGGTAGCGTGAAGACACATTACACCGAGGAAGACATACAATTGATGCTTAGGACGAGCGCTGCAAGCTCAAACGATACCCTTATTGCAGCTTCAACCAACTCATCTCAAGTAAGTCTTGTCAAGCCTTTGAGTATTGTTAAGAGAAGAAGCAATGTAGTGGAATTGACACCTAGAGTCGGGGTTGAGATGACTGGATATCCTGGTCTGGCCAGTGACACCTTGGCAGAAGGAGATGAGTCGGACGACCTTGAGTCTGAAGAAGAAGTATCTCTTGTTAGTCCTCGAATCCAGGCCCCATCGTTCGCACCTCCACAATCACCTATTTCAAGGTTTGCATCATCCGTCCACTCAGCATCGTCCGACTTCAATTTCATACAAGTGTCTCCTCGTGTTCTGTGGGCACACTCCAACCAGTCAGGATATTCGGTGCAGTCCGACTCCATCGACTTGTCTTCACCGGAGACGGTTAAAGAATTGTTCAATGATTCCATGGACACATTATCGACTTGCCAGACATTCGAGTCTCCCACTCCAGCCAAAGGGTACGAAGACATTACAGGGCCCACCGGGCACGATTGGTACTCCAAAGCACTTTCTTACAGAACAGAAAACCATCCTATCATAAACACATAGAGATGGAAATTAATGACAGACAACTCAACGGGCAATAAATATGGACAGTATATAATAATTAACACTAAACCATAACGAAACGAGGTGTAGTCCAAAGCTGCAGTCTGCACAGCCGTCAAATCTGCGGGAATTCATAGAGAAGCGACCTCATACGATAAAACAAGGCATTGTGTAGCTCAGAGGATCACTCGAAGTGTCATGGTGCCTATATGGGCCAATCAAAAGCCAGAATAACTAAAAGAGCGAGTTTAAGATTACGTCCAAATGGAATGAACAATGAGCTGTCCAAAATTGCGCTCGTAGGGCTCTGTAGGAGTACCTATACTAAAACCCAGAAAGCAGCAAAGGTCCCTAGTGCTGGCACAGTTCAGTCTTGTCTTCTTTCGGAACATTTTGCAGTCTATGTCCACTACCAATATACGAGAAACGATCCAGTGCCAGCCAAAAGTTCACAGTACAGGCCACAGAAAGCAATGAGCAACCCCAATGGCAGCACAAAATTAGCATGGAACAATCCGAACACCGACACGAAAGGGACTCACCATTTCGTCTAGCTAGGCCAAAAATCTCGGTGCACGCATCCAGTAGCAGGTGTTGCTTGGTTCTGGTGGCTTAGAGAAAAATTTCCACTCGAAAGTGAGTGGCATCATTCATAGCACTGCCAGCAATTTCGAAGACACCGTACAGAGCCTGAGCACACAGCCTGAGACTTTGGCACCGTAGCACCGGCGTAGTCCCTGTCCTGTATTATGTCCGAAGTTTAATAGTGACAACGATCTCATCTTGCGATTTCAGCGAACCACAGTCAACTCTACAGAAAACACCCCCAAAGCCCCAGTTTTCGACCTGTGCCAACCTGCTGACTACAGCAACACGCCTAGCTTCTTCTCTGCTGCTTTACATCGCTCCCTTCTTCTCTGACCCCTTTCTTCCGTCTATAGACCGTTGATCTCTTTCGAAAGGGTCAGGGCACTACATGCACACCCACTTTGGAGGCACTGAATTTTTGCTACGCACGACCTCTAAACCATATTCCAGAAGTCAAAAAAACTCAAGGAGGAATTACAAATAACAACGCCCCCGACCCCTTCATAGACCGGTTATCAAGTGCAATTCCCGAACGCAGTCAGCATCCATCTAACATCTTGAGGTTGGAAGTGAAGGATTGGTCAGTGAGCAAAAATCGGAAATTTAAGCAAAGACCAACAGGAAGAAAAACTGGCCACAGATCCTTGCAAGTGATAAGACGAAAAGTACCGGATAAACATCCCTAGCAAGCTAAACACAACCAATTGGTCATAATTTCTTATTTATCTCTTTCGAAAGATCCCCAGAAGTACTCCGGATACCAAGTTTCAAAGAACCACTCCAAATACTTGATAATTCACTATGACAAGGTCAATCAACGTTAAAGTCGTTGCTGCTGAGTCACTATACAAACGTGATGTTTTTCGTCAGCCAGACCCTTTTGCGGTTATAACCGTCGATGGATCTCAAACTAAAACAACAAAGACCGCTAAGAAGACCTTGAATCCATATTGGAACGAGCTGTTCAACTTCAATTCGTTGGAGGACTCAATATTGGTTATTCAGGTTTTTGACCAGAAAAAATTCAAAAAGAAGGACCAGGGTTTCCTTGGTGTGGTCAACGTCAGAATCGGCGATGTCATTGATTTGACCTTGCCAAATTCCGAAGAGACGATAACCAGAGACTTGAAAAGATCAAATGAAAATTTGGCTGTAAGCGGGAAAATAATTGTGGTGATATCACACAACACCAACGCAGCTAATGGTAGCTCGGCAAGTAATAGAAATGGTAGTAGCGTGGCAGCCCCATCTGTTACTGCTCCTAGTTCATCCACCTCCGCCCCAGCTGGTGCCAGCCTTGTTGCATATAGTGCTGAACAAACAGACAACGGGGCCGCTTCTGGTTCCGCTACGACTAGACCGTATTCTTCATTCGAAGATCAATACGGAAGATTGCCACCTGGATTTGAAAGAAGAACCGACAATTTCGGAAGAACCTATTACGTGGATCACAATTCTAGAACTACCACATGGCAAAGACCTACTTTGGAACAGTCAGATCTGGAAAGAGGTCAGCAAAGGCAAAACACTACCGACGCTGAGAGAAGACAACATAGGGGAAGAACTTTACCTGGTGAACTTCCTCTGTCTCCTATGCCAACTGGTTCCACCAATCTGGCAACTAGTTCTGCTCCAGCGTTGTCTCCACCTAACGGCCCTCCACCTGGAGTTGGAGCCACAAACACTTCTTCTACGAGCGGTAATGTCACAGTTAATGCTACTGGTGCCAACACTCCGGTAAGCCCTGCTGCTGCAGTCTCGATGGCTGCATCCGGGGCAACCACAAGTGGTCTTGGAGAGTTACCATCGGGCTGGGAACAAAGATTCACAAATGAGGGAAGACCTTATTTCGTTGACCATAACACTAGAACGACTACTTGGGTTGATCCTAGAAGACAGCAATACATTCGTACTTTTGGTCCAAACACCACCATCCAGCAACAGCCAGTGAGTCAACTAGGACCTTTGCCATCCGGATGGGAAATGAGATTGACAAACACAGCAAGAGTATACTTTGTGGATCATAACACGAAGACGACCACATGGGACGATCCTAGATTGCCATCTTCGTTGGATCAAAACGTGCCACAGTACAAGCGTGATTTCAGAAGAAAGGTTATTTACTTCAGATCGCAACCAGCTCTCAGAATCTTGCCTGGCCAATGCCACATCAAGGTCAGAAGAGACCATATTTTCGAAGACAGTTATCAAGAAATTATGAGGCAAACTCCTGAAGATTTGAAGAAGAGATTGATGATCAAGTTTGACGGTGAAGAAGGTTTGGATTACGGTGGTGTTTCCAGAGAATTCTTCTTCTTGCTTTCACATGACATGTTCAACCCATTCTACTGTTTATTCGAATACTCCTCGCATGATAACTACACATTGCAGATCAATCCAAACTCTGGTATCAACCCAGAACATTTGAGTTATTTCAAATTTATTGGTAGAGTTGTTGGTTTGGGTGTGTTCCACAGAAGATTCTTGGATGCATTTTTCGTTGGTGCTCTTTATAAAATGATGTTGCATAAGAAGGTTGTATTGCAGGACATGGAAGGTGTTGATGCTGAGTTTTACAGATCCTTAAAATGGATATGTGACAATGACATCACAGATGTTTTGGATTTGACATTCAGTGCTGAAGATGAGAGGTTTGGAGAGATTGTCGAAGTTGATTTGAAACCTGGTGGAAGAGACATTGAAGTAACCGAAGAGAACAAGCATGAGTATGTTGAGTTTATCTCGGAATGGAAGATCTCGAAGAGAGTTGAAGAGCAATTCAAAGCTTTCATCGATGGATTCAACGAGTTGATCCCACAAGAATTGGTGAATGTGTTTGATGAGAGGGAATTGGAATTATTGATTGGTGGTCTAGCCGAGATTGACGTAGAGGACTGGAAGAAACACACAGACTATAGAGGGTACCAAGAAAGTGACCAAGTCATTCAATGGTTCTGGAAATGTATCAAAGAGTGGGACTCAGAACAGAAGGCAAGATTATTGCAATTCACTACGGGTACCTCACGTATCCCTGTCAATGGTTTCAAGGATTTGCAGGGTTCTGATGGTCCAAGAAGATTCACCATCGAAAAGGCTGGTGAATCAAACCAATTACCAAAGTCGCATACGTGTTTCAACAGAGTGGATTTACCTCCATACATTGATTACGAGAGTTTGAAGCAGAAGTTAACCTTGGCCGTCGAGGAGACTGTTGGGTTCGGTCAAGAATGATTGTGCTTTATTTTTTTACAAATTTTTAGGGCAACCATGCTCTTTATTTCTTTCATATAATTATATCTATCATTGTGTAAAGTATTCAAATGCCGGAGATACTTGTGTTGGTTGGTAGAATTTATATATTTAACATAATATTCGTATGTTATTAATTGATTCTATAGTACTACTTCAAGTAACTGAATCTTTCTGGGGTGGAATCTAAGCCCTGTTTTATGATAAAGCGTACTTTCTTTGCAGCAATACTTTGCAGCCATTCGGAAAAGTTAATGAGCCATGAACTTCAATTCGAATGAAGTGCACTACATGGAGTTTTCAATCCGATATTCCAAGTTATCTTTAGAATATCATTATTATATTAAAATTAGCATAAAAATTAGTAGCTAAGACTTCGTACATAAGGATGATTTAGAATTAAAATTGGAACCACTCAAACTTTCTCAGTGAGGGCAACTTGTACATCTTCAACACTTAAGTTGTCCAGGTGACTATGTTGATCTTCAATGAGCCTTCCGTCTCCACTATGTTCAGCATCCCACTTAGCAACGTCCTCCAATTTGACTTGTACAACTGTGTGACCCTTCTCACCGTTTGGCAAGTCGTAGTAGTGGACTCTGTGCTTATATTTACCAATCTTAGGCAAGACCTTAGCCCAAACGTAGTAGTAGAATATGCATAAAAGCAAAATACCAACACAAGTAATGGCGTAGGCACAGTATAAGAAGGAGACATCTGAACCGATTAAAGTACCCTTTGGAGGAACCCAGGCCATGGCAATGACGAACAAGTAGAAGGCGATGGTGATACCCAAAATTGGAGTAGGAACCTTCCATCCTTCAAAGCCCAAACCAGCTGCCTTTCTCTTTCTTCTGAGATTGATCAACCCAATGAGCAAGACCAACTTGAAGATATAACCGGAGTATGAACCAATGTCAACAATGAAGTTGTAAGCATCACCAGCCGGTGGGGCCAATAAGACAATAAGGTTGACAATGAAGGTGACAAGAATTGGGAATAATGGGGTTCCCCATGGTTTGATAGAGGTCCAGACTTTAGGGTATGGAACAACACCTTGACGTCCGATTTCTCTCAAAGCTCTACTGTGACCCAACACAACGGCATTAAGATGACCAAGCGCAGAGAGAGCAATCAACACATCTAAAGCCTTAACAGCTGCCTTAGTTCCGAAAACGTTCTTGAAGAATGTAGCTGAGACTAAAGTTCCCGATGCCTTAAGAGCTTTAACATTTTCGAAACCGGCGTAGAAACTAGTGATCATAAGGATGTAGACAATGAACACGAACACCAAGATACCTGGCAAGAAGAATCTGAACAAGTTCTTACTCTTTCTTGGGTTAGCTTCACCAGCCATACCAATGACATAAGCACTTCCACCGAAAGAGAAAGTAACCTTGATGATAGCGTTGGAAATGGCATTTCCATCGGTAGTGGTGCCCTCCCATGCGTTTTCGAAGATGGCGTGAGTGTTTCCAAGTCTTGTGTTTCCTCCAAGGACGACAAAACCGGTGATAATGATGAACAAGACTGTGATGATTTTGACGAAACCTAAAAAGTTTGTGAATCTGGCCGAGTACTTAGAACTGGCAGCAGTGATAAGACTTGTGAAGGCCAAGGCAGCCACACCAATTCCTCTTTGTCTCCAAGCCAGTGTCTCCAAGCCAGAAGCATTCAAGATGTAGGTACCGAAAGCAACAGCGGAAGAAGTAGCAAAGGACAAGATAACGGAAACAGCTGCGTAGGTGGTTGGAACCAAGAATTCGGGTGTGGTGAAAGCCTGTTCCAAGTATGCGACATCTCCACCGTTTCTTCTCTTGAAGTAAGTGATATACTCAATATAAACGAACACTTCGAAGATGGCGATGAAGAAACCAGCAACCCACAATACGTATGACGCACCGATAGAACCAATCGACTTCACAATACTCGCAGGGGTCAAGAAGATACCAGTACCGATGATACCCTGGATAGTGACGTAGAAGGCCGTAGCGTAATCCAAGTTGTAACCCAATGGGTTGTGTCTTTCAACAGGAGCACCAATCGAAGACTGGTTGTCTTCGTCGTACTCCTCGAGGTTCTCTAGCTTGATTTTCTCATTGTCTTCGTCGTAACCAAAAACAATGCCGAAAGCATGCTTACCAAGTGTCTTAGCAGTAGGAGCCATCTTGCTATTAGAGAATGTGCTTTGTAGTGTAGAAAGGGAATAAGACTCGAATTGCAAGGAATAACCTCGAGCTTAAATACCGACTTTGCCAGAAAGCCAGATCCTATCACCTCATATCAGGTTAATTTAATTCCCCACAAACGCCTATCAAATGGCTTCAATTGCATCTCACCACCATGTGCCACAGCTGCTGGCCTACGAAGAAGCCGCTATTGTCCATAAAGTAACGTTGCCTATCTGTTAAGGTTTGAGGTCCACAGTACCACTGTTTTTTTTGGGGCCGTCAATTTCTTTTTCTTTTGCAATCGTTTCCGCTCCATTGGAATCCAGCAAGTCGACGGACGGAACTTGCTAGCAATCGTCGTGAGGGAAACTAGCCGTACCAAGGAGCAAGAGCCGACCCCTAGAGATAAGAACCAGGCTTAAGTGCCAGTTTGAAGCACACAGTGGGATGTGCGAAAGACGGCCGCTTTTTGCTGCTTTAGGCCCTGTTCTCTGTCTCGGAAGAGCACCTGCTACCTTATCAAAAACCAGTAGTCGCCAAGTAATGGCGGAGGTGTGGTTTGGGTTAAGGAGAGCACATTTGAAACCGCCGTTCGACCCATGTTGTAAATTCCACGTGATATGTCTCCTGCTTCGTTTTCTCGACCTTATCATGAAATTGCCCAAACGCAATTTGAACCACCACACTCTTTCAAGATGTGAAATTTTTTTACCAAGTAGGCATTTCAGGCTGAGCTACGCTCCGCTCAAGGGCTATGCAGTATTTGTGACTTCAAAGTCTAAATCCCAAACTGTAAAGTGCAAGGAAGGCATGATACGGGGCATATTGAAACATGCACTGGAGGGATCCTTTGTCTAGGAAGGTCGTTTCTATGCCAAGAATTGCACCTTTCAACTGTAAAACGCAACAGGTGCAAATCACGGAACATCTATTCCGCCTACAATTTCCGGATCTTGGCTTGGTCGTCTGCTGCTAGCAAGGCTCATTCCTGTAATTACGAGGCTACTGGTCTTCAGGAAGATCAAAGCGAGGCGGCCAAAACCATTCTGGGACCTCGAATCGCCGGCCCCTAGTGCATGTCTTGCTTCCACAATTTCAGCACACACACACAAAACTTTATGAAATTCTTATTATACACCGTAATAAAGTTGATTAATGAGTTAGGCTATAATGTAAAGAAAAGAGAATTGAAGGAGATTGAGGCGGTACGCGGGAGAACATCGTTCGTTCGATAACAGTGGCGTTGCTTGATGGTCTGTTTTTCTTGATTCGAGTGGAATTAGAGATCATCGGTCGCCGAGGGACTCTGCAAAAGGCACTGGACCAAAATGATGCAAGTTCGAAAAAGAAAGACAGATTGGGAACACTCCGACCGATTATAAGCTGTGAGAATGTCTGTAGGTATGGCTGGCATCAGAATTTAATGTGTCCGTCATGAAGTATTGATGCTGACCTTTACCGGCCTTCGCATGATCCTGGACGGTAAATTAAAATAATATCTGTGGTTGTGGTTTGATCATTATGGGCTAATGGCGAAAGTATGAAAGTATGGAACTTTACGATTGTTTGGAGATCGCAATAGGTGACCTTGCATGCTTAATAGCATTTGTAAGATTTTTTTTCTTGAAATTCAAGGAATTAGCATCGGAATCTTGCAACATTTCTGCTTCCCCTCAAGAATTAGCTAAATCTCATTTTCCTCCCACACAATCATCAGCGCTGATGACGGGAGAAAGATGTTCAATACGCTTAATGACTTTAAAGACCTAAGATGAACCAAATTTGGTGAAAGCGGTGTGAACAGTCTTAAACATAATTCTGGGCTTTAAGGGACCTTGGCGATCCTTGGAACGTCTTCGTTGCATTGACTTGCATGCCAAAGGGATTCTGACCTTGAACCAGAGGACACTTCAATACCAAGAAGTGTCAACAAAAAAACAATCCTCGATCATATCTTAGTAGGAAACCAAGGTCTTTCTAATCGCAATCTAGTGGGTGCTAGCAAGGTGTTGTTCGAGAAACGGGGCCAAAACTGTTGGCTTCGATTACTAATAACGTCAGACCTAGGAGAGTAAATGGAGATTATATGAGCTCCAAGTGATAACCAGTATAAGGTTGTAAAGTACGTTGGTACTTTGTACGTTACTGGTGTTATTGAAAGGATAGGAAATATCAACTAACATTCAACAAACAACAAGCATACCAACAATCCCTCGAGTACATACGTGGTCGACAGAACTCCAGCAATCTGAATATGCCTGTGCTACTGCCCTGTCTCAGAACATCTTCCCTCTATTATAAGCAACAGAAGAAGTTCCGTAAGCAAGAACCCTCCTTTCGCCTTTCCAAATAACTAGACGACCCGGAGTGCAATTCTCCCTCGTCTCTGAACGGTACCATCCCATTTTGATAGTGGTACCCTTGTGAGTGCGAATGTGAGTCCTGCGACGGGCTGTGCTGGCTGTAGAACGATTTGTGATTCTGAGGGATGGAGCTGTAGTTGCCGTATGTCAAAGATTTTGGTTTTGTTTTTTTGTATGGCTTGGAGGAAGAAGAGTTCCTATGGTGCTGATTATATTGCTGGTATTGCTGTTGTTGGTGGAACTTTTGCTGCTGAAGCTGCTGCTGCTGCAGCAATTGTTGCTGTTGCTGTTGCTGTTGTTGTTGTTGTTGTTGTTGTTGTGGGTGCCTTCTTGGAGGGTGTGGGTTGCCATATCCATGTAAATTGGCTTTCTTATTTAAAGATGCGTCCCAACCTTTGCCGTTATTCAAATCCATCCAATCATAGTGATCATCATCCACCAGGAATCCCAAAGAAATAAGAGCCTTATCCATTAAAGTAATTAAGTAAAGATAATCAGGAGTCTCATCGAATTTCAAGTTGCGCACATACGTCAAGTACTGCGAGAATTGTATAGGGTATTCACTGCATAGTTCAGTCACGGTTGTTGTTTGTTTCTTCAAGCCAATCTTTTCATATTTTTGCTTATTAGTTGGAGCCTTGAGACCTTGCCAGGGTAAGGAACCTCTGAGGAAATACATGAAGACATGACCCAAACTCTCCAAATCATCTCTTCTCAGTTGTTCGCGTCCTAAATGCGTGTTTATGGACATGTACCTTGCAGTACCACTCAACGCCTTCTTTTCTCTATATGGGATGTGCTGTTTTGTCTTTGGATCTCTATATTGCTTTGCCATTCCAAAATCCACCACGTAAACCTGGTTTGCCTCTGGGGTGCCTGGCTTGCCAATGAGGAAGTTATCTGGCTTTATATCTCTGTAGATGAGGTTATTGTCATGGATCTCTTGAACGCGTCTAATCATCTGTTTTGCTACCTGGCAAACTGTTTTGACCGAAAACTTACGATTGCACCAGTCAAACAAGTCTTCGAGCGAAGGCCCCAACAAGTCGATTATAAGGATGTTGTGAACGCCTTCTTGGCCAAAGAAGTACGCCTGTGGGATTCCTACGCAATCCTTTAAGATGCGATACAGTCTGTATTCGTCACGGAGTTGCGGTGCGTCACATTTGCGTGGTTCGAACTTGATGGCAACCTGTTGGTCTGAAAGGATGTTGACACCTTCAAAGATGATACCGAAGGACCCTTCGCCGATTTTCTTACCCACCCGGTAATGGATTCCAACGATACCGCCGGATGTGGATTGAACCATACTGTTCTTGCTTGTGTGAGTGTTCGTCGATCGTCGTTTACTAGTATCAGTTAGATGGGCAACCAAAAAGGGAGTTTTCTGCTATTTTTTCTACCCTTGAACGTCGCTAACGGTGTTCGAAATGATGTGTACTGCGCAGGAAGTGCTGATTGCCGGATTCTTCTTGCTCGAGGTGGTGAGCGCTTGTTTAGGGAGACAATATGGTGAATTTGGTGTTTAACTTCACTTTCGTTGGAGTGATTTTTGTTTTTTCGCTCATTTTTTTTGTGTTGCGGAGTAGAGGTAGATTTGCTTGGGACGGCACCACTAGCTATATAGGGGGACGGCTCATACTTGGAGCTGGTGAGGTCAATTGAGGTTTTGAATGTCTTCTTATGGCATAATGAGAGCTACGGTGTTGCTTGGTGAGTTTGGTGATGTCCCGTGTGATTCCGGAGCACCTGTAGTCGTTCGAAGGTGTTTTCTGGGGTCAGAGTGAAATTTCAGCGATGCTACACTGAATGCTGACTGGACCCATTGCCCGTGCTGTTGAGTCTGGACTGTTTGTAATCAAGGCGAACTGGTAAGAGATGATTTACGGGGCTTTGCTGAATGTTGACGAACTTTCAACGAGCTTTAGTGTTGAGCAAAACTCCACATTGTCCAAGTTCTGTGTGAACTCTAGCCAAACTATCTCAAAGTCACAGCAACACTTTCATTCGAATTGTGAACACTATTTGACGTAAACTCAAAATAAACTTTGAATGTCTCCGGTGGACAGTCGCCAGCTTTGGAAATGCATTCTACGGTTATTAGATTTTGCGTCGAAGTCAGTGGCCTGTTTGCGTGTTGTCATGGAAATACTCATTGTGGATTTCTTGGAGGATCACCGATGCACAACCATCACGTTTGAAAGTAGTTCCCTGAAAAACCCGCGATCCTGATCTGGGGAGCTATGGAGTTGCTCATATACTAGCTCTGGTCACCTGGTGACGATGTGGACGAAATTAGGGATCTTTTAGATAACAGGAGGTGGATGTTGACCTGTATACAAAACACTACTAGTTGGGGTAGACCAGCGATATCTTGCGCTTTTCCAAGGTTCGGGCTGGCTTCTTAATCGCAGCTTTGCGATAGGCGATCTTCTTGATTGAGGGGATTCTCAGTTGAGGAGTTCTTTAATCTTTATTGGGAAGTAGTACTCTTGTAGACCATGTACATCCAGATTTCTTATCTATACAGCGCACTATGAAATTGGCTTCATAATGATTATATTTTCGGCACTTTCCGTGATTTTTTATATAGTTCTTGCAAATACTTGAAATTAGCCAAATACTGCATAAATCATAGAACTACTCTAAAATACACACTGAAGATGGGGGTTCCTTGTTCGAGAGATCCCCAATGTAGCTATTGACAAAACCCCAGAGACTCCAACTCGTGAAGAATTCTTGAAATTCCTGTTTTAAAAAAACAGTGTCGAAGTTGAGCAACTTCAGTTCTTTGCTGAAAACTCTGTGCTATTGTTACCTTGCTGCTACGGTACTCCCAAGGTTGTTTCCATATTTCTCCTTTACTGTGAAGTGATTTCTACATAGTTGCAATTTCAAGGGTGCAGTATGTAGACTCATTATCCACTGAAGGAACTTGTTTGTAGTAACATCAACCTGAATGTCTTTTGTATCACATACAGGTGATGCTCCCCAGAGGTATAGCAACATGTCTTCAGTTTTTCCTTGCAAAACAATTCTTTGTGTGAACAAGGCCTCCGATTATAAGGCTGAATGTAGACTATGCAAGCACGAATGTCTTTATATAAATGCTGGCGGAGCTTTTTAAAATCCTGTGCTTACGAGATTCCTCAGGGTATTAGGACCTACCCTCTAGCTCTTTCTTCTAAGTCCTGAAAGTATTCAAGAGTTGGCTTCCTTCTCTCATTTTTGGTGGTGCAGCAATTTTGGTCGTGCAGACACAAAGTATTGGCTGCAAATATTAGCCAATTTGGTCTTGAGACATATGCATGTGTCAAAAGCTTCGCATAAAAGGGTATGGGAAAGCCGTTCCTACTCAGTACTTCCACAAGGCCTGATAACCGATAGTATACATTATTATGTACAATATATACTTGGACGTGCCAGCAGGGGACAAGCCTTAGAAAAGCCTATCGATTATTCGGCCTTGTTTGTGCACATTCTACGTCTTGTGGCTGCGAAAATCCACTATTTATCGAAGTTCCCAGAAAGTTTCCTTTATTATTATTTTCTCTCTTTTATTCTTTAATCTATCGATTGCAACCAGAACGACTTTAACTCATTCAGTTAAATACATCCACTTAGATGTTCTCCGTTCACACCCCTGCCTCTAAAGCTGCTTCCAAGACTTCGGTCTTGAGAAGATTTGCCCACAAGGCCAAAAGTGAGTCAAATACCTCCAAGGTAGTTGGCCCCAAAACTCCTGCCAGGTTCACCACCCCTGGTATAGTGTCTGATGGCGACCATCAGGCATCTAACTTCACCGACTTGGCCCCACCAGCCATGTTCCTGAAGCTTGTTGCCGCAATTGGAGAGGAATTCAAATCCTCTTTGTGCACGGCAAGTGAGCTTTTGCCATTTGACTTCCGGTCTTCAACC